>BNST01000338.1:0-377575 GCA_019650275.1 Xylocarpus granatum | reverse complement strand
CATCAACGGCGGGAGAAATCATTGCCAAGGCAAGCTTTGGTTTAAGCTACGAAAATGGTAGAAAAGTGTTTGAAAAGTTAAGAGCCATGCAGCTCATACTTTTCGAGTCTAACCGATACGTGGGTGTCCCTTTTAGCGAAGTTATGAACCCTAAACAAACTCTCAAGGCCATAAAGCTTGGGAGAGAAATCGACGGTCTGCTTCTCTCGATCATAACTGATCGAAGAAAGTCTGATAACCGTTATCCTTCAAAAGACTTGCTCGGAATATTGCTTGAAGGAAATGAGGTAGATGGACGGCGAGGGAAGACATTAACAACACGGGAGCTGGTAGATGAGTGCAAGACCTTCTTCTTTGCCGGGCATGAAACGACGGCGTTAGCACTGACTTGGACATTGCTGCTTCTGGCCATGAATCCGGAGTGGCAAAACCAACTGAGAGAGGAGATCGGGGAAGTGATAGGGGATAAAGAAGTTGAATCCCAAAAGCTTGCTGGACTTAAGAAGGTAAGATATGATTTCCAGTCACGAGGTCTTGCATTCAAATTTTGTTATTAATTATTACGGAATTGGACAATATTAATTAATTACTGTTCAACGGAGAACATTGGGAGCGTTTAACCAACAAATCTGAAGAAGTTCGGATTAGTCAACGGTCAAGTGGTCAACCCCGAGCAAACAACGGCTCGGCCAGTCCACGCATGGAAGCGCGTGAATAAAGACATGTTGTGGCTTTCGCTTTGTGCATCACCGTCAAGCACTCACGCACACGCTCAACAGAGTTACAAAATATTACTTCTTGTGTTATCTATACACGGTTGGCAGCAACCCGGATGTTTTGACCTCTGGCACTCGACCTCTTGTTAGTGGTCCACGCAGAGTCAGAGACTCCCGATTGGTTGGCTGGGTTAACCGGCCAAGCTTTTTTCTGCTTTGCTTTCATGTGGCAAAAAATAATTGTTCCATGCATAAATCATTTACGTTTACGTGCATGCTTGCTAGCCGCCACTTAGACATTGATACCTTAGAACTCCAAGTCTGGAGAGTCTACAATTTTTGGCTGATCATTAAAGGAAAACGAAACCGAAATCTTTTCAGCTGTATTTGGCTTTTATTATAACTCTTATGTTAATTGCTCAGATGGGATGGGTGATGAATGAGGTTTTGCGGCTGTATTCGCCGGCACCAAATGCACAGAGACAAGTACGAGAAGACATTACAGTGGACGGTCTAACAATCCCAAAGGGAACAAACATGTGGATTGATGTTGTTTCCATGCACCACGATCCGGCTCTGTGGGGTGATGATGTGTATGAATTCAGGCCAGAGAGGTTTAGGGACGATCAGCTTTACGGCGGATGCAAGCACAAGATGGGATTCTTGCCATTTGGATTTGGAGGGAGAATGTGCATTGGGAGGAATTTGACAATGATGGAGTATAAAGTTGTCTTAACCCTGATTCTATCTAGGTTTTCTTTACAAGTTTCTCCAACTTATTGTCACTCCCCTTCGACTCTGCTGTCCCTCAGGCCAACCTTAGGGCTGCCTCTCATAGTTCAACTCCTTTGATTACCCATCACTGGTTCAATTCATTTCATCTTGTAGTGTTACGAAATTTGTCGCAATATCTCTTTGTTGTTCTCAGTGGCCAGCTCCATGAGATTGTAACATACATAGAACATGAAAATAATAGAAATTGATGTGTTTCCTCGTCCAGTCCATTAAAACCGTGAATCGACCTTTGATTACAAATACAAATCTTGTTTGTTGATGTCTTCTGGCATACGCGAGTTAGCGGTGGTATAATACTTTTATCCAACGTAGAAACTCGGTTCAGTTTTTTGAAACATTGAGTTAGATATCGTTCTAAAACACGAGATTAGATATTACTCGAACCAATACAACTCGAAAATACTACGTGTGTCAACATAACAATTCCATGAAGGAAGATTTAAGGCAAAATTTTATTCAATTAAAAAAATATATTTTTAAACGAATAATCTTCTTTTTGTTTAATTTTTATCTTTAGTCTTAACTGAATTTTAATTCCTGATTTAACCAAAAATTTAATAAATTTTATTAAATTAATTTTAATAATTTATTATTAATTATGTTACAAATCACCATCAAATATTCCAAAGATAAAAACATAGAAACACCAGAGTCCTAGTCGGCAAACCTTCCACAAATTTGATTTAATAACAGTCTGTGTCTGATCCGCCGCGGCGGATCAGACACAGACTGTTATTAAATCAAATTTGTGGAAGGTTTGCCGACTAGGACTCTGGTGTTTCTATGTTTTTATCTTTGGAATATTTGATGGTGATTTGTAACATAATTAATAATAAATTATTAAAATTAATTTAATAAAATTTATTAAATTTTGGTTAAATCAGGAATTAAAATTCAGTTAAGACTAAAGATAAAATTAAACAAAAAGAAGATTATTCGTTAAAATATATTTTTTTTAATTGAATAAAATTTTGCCTTAAATCTTCCTTCATGGAATTGTTATGTTGACACACGTAGTATTTTCGAGTTGTATTGGTTCGAGTAATATCTAATCTCGTGTTTTAGAACGATATCTAACTCAATGTTTCAAAAAACTGAACCGAGTTTCTACGTTGGATAAAAGTATTATACCACCGCTAACTCGCGTATGCCAGAAGACATCAACAAACAAGATTTGTATTTGTAATCAAAGGTCGATTCACGGTTTTAATGGACTGGACGAGGAAACACATCAATTTCTATTATTTTCATGTTCTATGTATGTTACAATCTCATGGAGCTGGCCACTGAGAACAACAAAGAGATATTGCGACAAATTTCGTAACACTACAAGATGAAATGAATTGAACCAGTGATGGGTAATCAAAGGAGTTGAACTATGAGAGGCAGCCCTAAGGTTGGCCTGAGGGACAGCAGAGTCGAAGGGGAGTGACAATAAGTTGGAGAAACTTGTAAAGAAAACCTAGATAGAATCAGGGTTAAGACAACTTTATACTCCATCATTGTCAAATTCCTCCCAATGCACATTCTCCCTCCAAATCCAAATGGCAAGAATCCCATCTTGTGCTTGCATCCGCCGTAAAGCTGATCGTCCCTAAACCTCTCTGGCCTGAATTCATACACATCATCACCCCACAGAGCCGGATCGTGGTGCATGGAAACAACATCAATCCACATGTTTGTTCCCTTTGGGATTGTTAGACCGTCCACTGTAATGTCTTCTCGTACTTGTCTCTGTGCATTTGGTGCCGGCGAATACAGCCGCAAAACCTCATTCATCACCCATCCCATCTGAGCAATTAACATAAGAGTTATAATAAAAGCCAAATACAGCTGAAAAGATTTCGGTTTCGTTTTCCTTTAATGATCAGCCAAAAATTGTAGACTCTCCAGACTTGGAGTTCTAAGGTATCAATGTCTAAGTGGCGGCTAGCAAGCATGCACGTAAACGTAAATGATTTATGCATGGAACAATTATTTTTTGCCACATGAAAGCAAAGCAGAAAAAAGCTTGGCCGGTTAACCCAGCCAACCAATCGGGAGTCTCTGACTCTGCGTGGACCACTAACAAGAGGTCGAGTGCCAGAGGTCAAAACATCCGGGTTGCTGCCAACCGTGTATAGATAACACAAGAAGTAATATTTTGTAACTCTGTTGAGCGTGTGCGTGAGTGCTTGACGGTGATGCACAAAGCGAAAGCCACAACATGTCTTTATTCACGCGCTTCCATGCGTGGACTGGCCGAGCCGTTGTTTGCTCGGGGTTGACCACTTGACCGTTGACTAATCCGAACTTCTTCAGATTTGTTGGTTAAACGCTCCCAATGTTCTCCGTTGAACATTAATTAATTAATATTGTCCAATTCCGTAATAATTAATAACAAAATTTGAATGCAAGACCTCGTGACTGGAAATCATATCTTACCTTCTTAAGTCCAGCAAGCTTTTGGGATTCAACTTCTTTATCCCCTATCACTTCCCCGATCTCCTCTCTCAGTTGGTTTTGCCACTCCGGATTCATGGCCAGAAGCAGCAATGTCCAAGTCAGTGCTAACGCCGTCGTTTCATGCCCGGCAAAGAAGAAGGTCTTGCACTCATCTACCAGCTCCCGTGTTGTTAATGTCTTCCCTCGCCGTCCATCTACCTCATTTCCTTCAAGCAATATTCCGAGCAAGTCTTTTGAAGGATAACGGTTATCAGACTTTCTTCGATCAGTTATGATCGAGAGAAGCAGACCGTCGATTTCTCTCCCAAGCTTTATGGCCTTGAGAGTTTGTTTAGGGTTCATAACTTCGCTAAAAGGGACACCCACGTATCGGTTAGACTCGAAAAGTATGAGCTGCATGGCTCTTAACTTTTCAAACACTTTTCTACCATTTTCGTAGCTTAAACCAAAGCTTGCCTTGGCAATGATTTCTCCCGCCGTTGATGTGATCTCTCTCTCGACATCGATGATTGGATTTCCCGAATTTATGAGGCTACTCCACCTGTCTAGCATTTTAGATGTGGACTCCACCATTGAGCTCGGCATAACCTGTTGCACAAGCGATATAAATTAGTGGGTTACTATTAAATGATTCAATAGTAGAATCAAATCACAAGAGGAAGAATATTTGTCACAATATGTCTATGTTTTACTTTTCATGTCTATGAAGTAGTGGTAGATTTAAGGATTGAAATTCACTACAAATTGTAGTTCTGACCACCACTTCAAGGAATTCAAGAGACGAGAACAGTAAAACTATAAATTATTGAGGTTGAGATGAAAGGTTGTCAGCCATTTGTTCAATTGTGCTCTACGTAGCCATAAAGCAGGGCACTTTTCAGTTGTTTATTCTTAAAATATTTCAACAAGCCTTTTTTCCATCAAGAGTTAAGTGTAGACTGCGTAGCTGGTTCACCATTTCAAAAGTTAAGTGTGATTGATTTTCCGCCAAATTTTCTTAGTCAATATTAACAGGTAGACGATCAAGCAGGTGAATTATTCAACAGTTTGAAATCAACATGTAGGTGGTTGTGAGAGAGAGACCTTCAAGTAAGATGGAGAAAATGCAGGCGTAATTGCATGCCGATGACGAACCCAGTCTTCACCTTCAACCATAACGAGACCTTTACCAAACATTGGTTTTCTGTCATATTTAAATACATTGGGCTTTCCCCACCTCTTGCCCATAACCCCTGTAGACATTCTCTTGAGAAACTCTGGTTCTGAGACGTATAAAAATGGCTCTGTGCCCAGCCAGTAGAAGAATACTTTCCCTGCAAATGAAAACAATACATAAGCACACACACACACACACTCCAAGTCAGACTAATATTCATGGTTTAATCCATTAGGGTTTTGTCTGATTAGCAGATCGACTCACCATGTGATTGTTGCCACCGAGCGAAGTAAGGAAAAACAGTTGAGTGTATATCGTGGGAGATACTTGACGAGTCGACTGAAGAATCTCTACTCTTTTTCTTCATCATCTCACTGAGATTTCCAAAAGGAAAACGTGGAATCGGTCCTTTAAACCCACTCCTCCTAATCTTCCGGTAAGCCAAAGTAGGCAAAATCCAGAAAGAAAATAACACTCTCAAGAATACAAAGAGAAGAAACACAATCGAGGCTGAGAATATAAACACACAAGATGCCTCAAGCAAACCCATCTCTCTCTCTCTCTCTCTCTCAAAGAAGTAACGTAATTGCAGTAATTGAACCTCGCTGTCCCTGTAAGCCACCTGGTGAATATAAACTGAGAGCCAAATGGCTATTTATAGAGGCAGATGGAGATCTAGACTGTCGGAGCTTTGACCATTCAAGACGAGGACATGTTTGCCAATTAGGTTTGAACAGTTTGAAGCCAATGCTCTTCGACTTTGTTTTTAACATCTTTCGATTATTTTAATATATTTATCTTAATCTATTTGCGGATGCATTACAATAGCATGCTTCTTGCTTTTTCCATTTTGTTTTGTCAACCTGGGCTTGTTGGCTTTCTACAAGGGCACTTTAACGCTGACGGCAAGTAGTGTTTTCCAAGGTTAAGTAGACATGCAAGTGTAAACGGCCGCCCGTACATTGCTAACATACTCGGACAATTGATTATATCTACGACGGATATTTGACAGGTGTACAGTTGGACGGTTCCATGTGGAATCTGCCATGCCTGGAGATTTCTTTGAATTTTAATCAACCAATCACAGCAACTAAATTAAAATTTTATTAATTTAGATTACAGCTAATTAAATTTTCCATATTCCTTGGCAGTGACATCAAAATGTTCTCGTTAGAACACTGACCTTTTAAATTCTAGCAACACGACAAAAATACATACATATACATATACATATATATATATATATATATATACATACATACATGTGTATATATATATTTATTTCAAAATCAAAGTTTAATTATAGTCAGATTATTTAATAATATATAAAAATATTTTTTTTATGTTTAGAATAAATAAAGAATCAATTAATTATGTCTGAATGTTTAAATTTTTTAAATAAATTTTAGTCTAATAATTGGAAGATATATCCACTTAATATTTTAGTTATTAGTTTGAATAGTGTTTTTGGTGGTATCAAAAGTACTTCCAAATGAACCTTTCATCATTAGAATCCTTTCATTAGAACATCGACCTTTTAAGTTCTAACAACACAATGAAAATACATAGATGTTTTAATACATATACATACATACATATACACACACATATACATATGTATTAAAATCAAAGTCTAATTATAATCTTATTATTTGACAACATATGAAAATATATTTTCATATCTTTAGAATAAATAAAGAGTCGATTAATTTTGTTCGAATATTTAAATTTTTTAAACAAGTTTTAATATAAGAGTTTGAAGAAATACCCACTAAATATTTTTGTTATTAGTTTGAAAAATGCTTTTGATAATGTCAAAAGCAAATCCAAGTGAACCTTTCAATGTAAAAATTAATGTTAAAAGGTTGATTATTTTGGTGTGAATGTGAACAATTAAGTATAAAATGTAGCTGTAGAGGATGAAATTGAAAGTGATAAAAGTTAATTACATGAAAATTTTTATGAAAGAATCAACTTATTGACTTATCCCTTTTATAAAGTGAATGTAAATGCTAGAATTTTGTACCAATATTATGGAGAAAAACTTTTTTTATACCTTAAATTATGGTAATCAGATTCTTTATACATATACATATATATATAATGGTTGAAAGTCTCTTAACTTTACGTAATTTATTATATTTATTTTTCTTTGTTAGATCAATACACTTTTAATAGTAGAGATTAAATATAACTTGTATAATGAATAGACATAATTAATGTATATGTTAGATTGAATTTCAATAATTAAAATTGTATTGATTTAATGGTAGAAAAATTAGTATAAAAATTTATGTAAAGTTAATGAATATATATATATATAAGAATATAAAAAAATCTTTGAATTTTATACAATTTTTTATACTAATTTTTCCACTATAAAATTATTGTATTTTTAAACAAGCTTTAATTCAAGAGTTTGAATACATACCCACTTAATATTTTAGTTATTAGTTTGAAAAGTACTTTTGGTAGTATCAAAAGCACTTCCATATGAACCTTTCAATGTAAAAACTAATGTTAAAAGTTGATCATTTTGTTACGAAGGTGGTCAATTAAGTATGAGAATGTAGCTGTAAAGGATGAAATTAAAAGTGATAATAGTTAATTACATGAAAATTTTCATAAAAAAATCAATTTATGATAGTCGTAAAGAATGAAATTGAAATTGATAAAAGTTGATTACATAAAAATTTTCATGAAAGAACCAAATTATTAAGTTATCCCTTTTATAAAGTGAATGTAAATGTTAAAATTTGTACCAATATTTTGGGGATAAATTTTCTTTATACCTTAAATTATGGTTATCGAATTTTGTATACATATATGAAAAAAATTTGAAAGTCTTTTATATAATTTTTTATACTATTTTTTTAACTATTAGATCAATATATTTTTAATAATTAAAATTAAATATAATTTATGTAATTAATACATCATAATTAATGTATGTATCAGATTTAATCTTAACTATTAAAAATGCATTGATCTAATGATTGAAAAATTAGTATAAAAAATTATGTAAAATTATAAAATTTTCAATTCTTCCCATATAACTGTGTGTGTTCGTGTAATTTTTTACACTAATTTTTTCTCAATCATAAAATTAATATATTTTTAATAATTGATATTAAACCCGATGTATATAAAAATTAACTTATTTTTCATTAAATTCAACATATATAAAAGTTAATTTATTTTCTTGATCAAAGTATTATGCGACGTGGCTATACTTTTCATTATAAACAATTACTTGGCCGCAAGGAAACAGAATGTTTTGTTTCTTGTTCCTTAATGTTCACCTAATAAAAGGAAAATAACTGGTTTTAATAATTTATGTATGTATGGAGTGTTGGATCATGTTGTGGAATCTGTTCTTGACAAATAACACATGTTGCATAATATTCATAATTCGGCTACTACTGGCTTAATCCGATGAATAATAAAATTAATAACTCGGTTAATTTATATAGCAGCCGTCCAGGTTCATAAAGCTGATGTCTTGCTCAAGTTGCTTCTGTTTCTGGTTTTTCAATTTTCAAAGATGTCGTGAAGGTTTTGTATTTGTGCTGCTTGTTTCTAAGAATGACCCACAGAAATCTGTATTTTGTAAGGAAATAGTCGATGGTAAGATGCTATATTTACCAGAATTTTGGTTCTAACATGAAAAACGTGAATGTTGATGACCTTAAGATTGTTAACAAAAGGGCCAAAAGTCTATATATATATATATATATATATATATATATATTATTAAATGATGAGATTGAGCAACCGATATGATCCCACCAATGCACACGAGAAATATCAAGAATTTTTTTAATTTTATATAATATTTTATATAATATTTTATATTAATTTTTTAATTATTAATTATCATTTTATTATATATATATATTTAATTTTTGAAATTAAATATAACATATATAATTAATAAATCATAATTAATATTTATATAAAATATAATTTTAATTATTCAAACAAGATTAATCACATGAAATATAAATGATGTAAAAAAAAATTAATAAAATAATAAACTATTAATTTTTATTCTCTTTATATATATATATATATATATATATTATTTGATTGAACGAATAAAATACATTTTACATTATGTATCACGTGCGGAAATTAAGAATATGGTCAGGAAACAATAAAGCTTGATTAATGATAGATATGCATGTAGTGGCAGGCGGCGTCTCGCGGGGATGCATAGTGGGAGTAATCGAACGCGGTTAATCACTAATCAATTAACTTAAATTTGGGCATTGACTGCTTAATTATAATTATAATATTAATATTAATGCATGAATATCGAACGCATAATCTGCCGGCGCAGAGTGCCTCGCCCACTCCGCCACTAACTTTGGCGCCGATGGTAACTCCTTCTTCGACTCCACTAAATTAATTCCTTGGGTCCAAATTCCCCAAGCAAAAGCATTAAATTAACAAAGGCTAAGTGAATTGAAACCCTAATTATTTTTACCTCTTATGTCAACCACTTTCTCAGAGCTTGTTGTCAACTACAATTGCGGCTCAACATCGAATTAACATTGACCATTTCATTAAAATTACCGGCCACCATTGTTGGTCGGCAGAAATTAACAGAAAAAAAACGAGCGATCTAATGATGTAAATCTTATCTTATCCACATGGTTAATAGACATAAATTTATATAAATTTGAGATTATAATTGATTTATCATTGAGATTAATATGATTCTAATTAATTATTAATTAATAAATAATTAAAATATAAAATTTGAAATATAAAAATTAAAATGAATAATATAAAAAAATTTAAAAATAATAATTAAAAAAATTAAATATATTTTATATTTAATATATTATATCAAAAATTCTATTTGTACATGTTAATTCATAATTCTAATTAGAAATAACTTAATCTTTTTAACTAAATTATAGTTAATTTATAGCTCGAGATTAAAACGATTCTTATTAATTAATTATTAATTAGTAAAGGATTATAGTGGTTGACTTCCCTTATGCTTCCTTGCCAAATATTGTGTTAATGCCCTATAATTTTTTAATTAATAATTTTGGATTTTAGAAATATTTATAATTTTAATGAGAATAGAGCAATTATAAAACGTGAGATTATTGTCAATCACGAAGCATCGAAAGTGGTGACAAGTTGTGTTACGGTTGCCATCACTAACGACTAGATGATCGTCGGGCAGTGACTTCGACATCAAATTGGAGTTGATGAAATACGGCTGGGGCCTGAGTGAGATAAATTAGAAGACAGAAGAAAAGTTTATAAAACAGTGTCAAAGAAGGGGCTTAAATTATAATTATTTAGAATTATAGAGACATAAATGAAAATTTGATAAATTTCACAAATTGTAGGAGACGGTGATCCACTAAGAAAGTTACACCAGGGCAAGGGCCAAGTCAAGTCAAACTTCTATTCCTGAAAAGCCACTGCACCAATTAATCGTGCTTGGTTTCATAGAGAAATACACTGGTCTCAGGTTCATGACTCTGGACTTGAATTAAATTAATTTGATCAACCACCAACCCAGAAATGACAAGCTGCCAAATGTGGGTACATTGTTAGCAAAGTTTATCTAATCTTTTGATTTGATCATCCTTGTCCAAATACAAGCATCTTTATCAATTATAACACGGTTTTTGGTAAAATATATTTTCTATATTTTTTAATATAAAAAATTAAAAATATCAAATGTATCTTATATCCGATGTATTCTAACTGACCAAATCCCAATGACAAGGATTATTATAACAATGCTTCTATACAACAGGTAAACCATGAATGCAATGGATTAATTTTGCTGCCCACAAGTCATGATCCTCAATCTTGGATGATAAAATTTTGGTCCTTATTCTAAGTGTAAAATGGGCAAATTTGGACTGGGGATTTGCAAAATCAGTAAGGGAGATGAGATGAATGTACAAGAGCAGGCAGTGAGGTTTGTGACAAGGACTATTCATCGGTAGTGCTAGTATTCAATTTTATAGTATGCTTTACACGTAAAACCCACATTTTCCTACTGCATGTTTGCACCCAAGTTATTTATTGTATGTTGGCCTCGACATTTAACATGTGAAGGGAAATCCTTAGTTATCCCTTCACCGCAAAATTTTACTACATCAAAAATTATTATTAGTGGTTAAAATCGAATTTTTATTTTTCTAACTCGACAAATTATGTATTTAAAACATTCTTTTGTCATGTAAAATGTGAAATAATTACGTTTACATTTTTAAGGTCTAAGATCTTTCAAAGTCTCGGAATTTCTAGGCTTGCTAACTATTGAAGGGGTTTTTCTTTGTTAAGGTCATTTTCGTAGTTTGATTCTTCATTTTGCAATATGATTCATAATATTTACATTTTGTATTAGTTTCCTTTAATAAAGAAGCAAATTGTGTTATTTTCATAAAGCAGACGACTCACTGTTCAAGATAAAGGTCCCCCAGGACAGGCAGTCTCACTTCTTGATAGATCCTATTTGGTTCTTGGCATTAAGGCCAATAGACATGGCACGGCTCCAAGTTCCACAGTTGTCTCCATCATGGACTTTAGACAGGGGTGTGATTCCAAATGATCCGAGTGGTGAAGAAAAAGGGCCTTCGGAAAAGTTTGAGGAAGATAATGAAGCATTGTCCCCCATTTTCAGTGAACGGTGTTTGTGTGAAGGTGTGGAAGGTGTTTGTGTGAGCATATTTTACTCTGATACCATGAAAAGCAGAGAACCATGGAAGGAACTTATAAAAGTGAAAAAAAATTAAAAAAAAATACTTTGCCTTTTGATATCCAAGTCATGAACTTACACAACATTTTATTAAAAAAAAGATGTTATCTACATTCCAGCTAGTTTTGTGGCACTTCCATATATGCTTGATTATTGGCTTTTGCCGTGCATCTAATTCCTTTTGACTCAAAAGGCTCCAGCATTTGAGTTATCTTCAACTAGTCCGCCAATATTTGTTTCCTTTCTAATCTTTTTTCTTTTCCGATAGACCTACACACATAACGTATGTGTATATGTAGGTTTTTCAGACACCCGATTTTTGGAATTGCAAGTAGCTTATGAAATTAGACTACGTGAGTTTCGTAAGACGTGTGTCAAATTCAATGTTGATTTGTAACCATAAAACCCTTTGTGACGAATGTCTTTCCTTTTTAAGTGACAGCGTGACATGCTTCGGCCTGGCACCATGCTTCACGGTCCGAGCATGGCTTGCTTTATCATAGATTTGTGGACTTTGCTTTCCGAGAGCCTGGCAGTAGTTTTATTGTCAAAATGATTATACGATAACCTTCTAAAATGAAAAAGTTAGTATGCTACAGCTGAAATTGGATGGGTAAGCCAATGCTCTCTGTTGAACTTTGCCAAGCTTCCTCCTACTTTTATGGAGCCATGCTGTCTGATTCTTACATGATGAACTTAGTCTGTAATGTTGGTAGGACATGCATTGCTAATTGCAGAGTTGAAGCTTGTGGTAGATATTGTACAAACAATTGATCGGCCTTCAACTGGTAAAAATGCGCTTGGAAACTATTGCTAGGTTAGACACCAAGAGGGAAACAGACAGATTCGCTTCAACCCAAACAATCCCTGGATGAATCAATGGAAAAGAAGCCTCAAACACCTACTTTCAGCTCAGACAAGATGCTCGATGTTGCTGGCCAGCCTCGGGAAAGCTATATAGTGGGTGGTTCAGCAATTGGTTGGAACTTCGTGACATTTTCAGGCGCTAAACCATTTATTATGGAGTAAGTAAGGAGTCATTTCCGGGCAGCCAAAAGATGACAGATTAATCTCTGCCCATAACAACTGATCTTCTCATTCAGAAGAAGTCAGACATTTATTCTAGGCCTAACTCGTTTTCGGTAGTTGTAACATATGTAAGCGTTCAAATTTTGGCATCAAAATTATATTAACCATATCTTAAACTGTTAAACATGCGAGGAAACACATGCATAGATCCAACATTGCAGAATGAATAATTCAGAACATGTTTGCAGATCTGTTCAATTGGTCAAACTCCCCTAAATATTTGAACTATTTTTAGAATCAGTTACTAAAATTTAGGTGTTTATGTGAACGTAATTGTTTCCTGGTGAATGCATCATTGCATTATTTAATAGAACTTCGGATTGGTTTGCTGCTTTGTCGTCCTTTGCTGCCGCTGTCATCGAATAAAATGGATCGCCTATCCTGGAGCTTCTGCATCGTTGCATGCTTGTTGTACATACAATCAGGTTGGATTCATTTCTCTTCAATCCCTTCATCTTCATCAGTGTTAATGTATTAATCCAAGTTTTTCAGTATCAAATTTTGTTAATTGATCCTTTGCATTATTTACTCGTAGTTGATGTAGAAGCACAAGGAATAGGTGTGAATTATGGACGATTGGGAAATAATCTTCCGCCACCAGAGAGAGTCGTAGATCATCTCGAAGAACATAAAATTACCAAAATCCGATTGTTCGAGCCTTACCCAGAGCTAATGCAAGCCCTAAGACAAAAAGGTTCCGAAGTCGAAGTTGTTCTCGGAGCTTTAAATACAGATCTGCAAAGACTAGCAACAGATCAAGCGTTCGCCACCAAATGGGTTCAAGACAACGTCCTAGCATATACGCCTGGAGTAAGATTCAGGTACATACTCGCTGGAACTGAAGTAATTCCGGGGCCTAATGGACTGCACGTACTTGGAGCCATGCAAAACCTTAAAAATGCCTTGACTGCTGCAAAACTCAATATTCCTGTTAGCACAGCTGTTGCGTTCTCGGTGTTGACCAATACTATTCCTTCTTCAAATGCAGCATTTACGAAGGAGTCCTTCGATATAATGTCCAAGATTGTCGCATTTTTATCACAGAATCAATATCCTCTGTTTGCTAATGTGTATCCATACTATGCTTACGTTGCTGATCCAAAAAATATTAAGGAAGAATATGCACTGGGGGATAGAAATGCTGCGTTTGTGAACGATGGGGCTCTGAAATACAATAACATGTTCGAGGCAATGGTTGATGCAGTGTATGCTGCCATGGAAAAGGTTGGTGGACAGAATGTTAAGGTGGTTGTTTCGGAAACAGGATGGCCAAGTGCTGGTGGGCAATTTGCAACGATGCACCATGCACGATCGTATGTTACCAATGTGATTCATCGTCTTGCAACTACAAGGGGCACGCCGAGGAGGCCTTCAATTCCTTTAGAAACCTACATATTTGCTCTATTTAACGAAAACCTACACGCTCCTGGTATTAAACAGAATTTCGGTTTGTTTAATCCAGCAGCAGCAAATCTTGGTGTGGTTTACGTAACTTACTTTCCAAACATTGTCTAAGCCTAGGCTGGATTTCGATGTCAATTTCGGTACTATGATCGACCTTGTATGTGATTCTTTTGTTGTTTGAATTTCTCCCGGATTTCACAATTATTGTACGTTGCGGATTCATTTCTCTACCAGATCAATATCATATATAATAGTTATTAGTGTTGTTATCCTTATTTTACTATTCCTAGTTACCAACAATGGCACAAACTCTAAGGTCTATATCGTCAATCGCTACAAATTATGATTTCACCTTCTTACTATCTGAACAGTTATTCATTAACATTTAAATAATGTTTGAGAATTGAGTGGGTACTAACGACATATCCACCAAGAACAGCCTTAAATGTCAGAAAATGAATAATCTTACAGCTGCAACGTCCTGTCAAAACTGATGGAAAAGCATGAAAGAATCATGATGCTCATTCACTGAGAGATTTTTAAGAGCTGAGCAATTCATTGTCTTGCAACTAGAAGGGGTACGCCGAGGAGGCCGGCAATTCCTGCAGAAATTTACATACTTGCGCTGTTTAGCGAAAAGCTAAAGCCTGCTGGTATTGAATATAATTGTGGGTTATTTAATCCAGCTTATCTAAGAGCGGTTCCAAACATTGTCTAAACTCGGGCTGGTTTCGATGAAGATGCCTGTACTATGACCGACGATACATGATTCTTTCATTGACATTTTGATTTTACAGGTGCAAGTTCCAGTCAGAAGTTATGGAAAAGCACGATAGAATCGTCAAGTTTCATCTGTGAAGATTCCAAGACTATCGTTCTGACTCTTCTTATTCGGTTGTATCTGCCCTGGAGAGCTCCGGTACGCTTGTCCGCCGGGAGATTTGAGAGCTGAAACAAGTGTTCACAACATAAAAATATGAGATTATGACATTAATAATGGCGTCCGAAACAGGCTAGGTAGACCAAAAACAATTTTACAAGGCCTGTGTAGAATATCCAAGGATGTTTCTCTCGGCTGAACCATTACTGCGGTTCATGGGGTGGGGATAAACTGGGCCATGCCGAGTTTGTACAAAAAATGGGCTAATCCCATCAGAAACTCAGAATAACTCCACCCATTTGTCCCTTTTGACAGAAACAATTGCTTTGGTTGCATTTGGTTGGTAATAACAATAAAATTATTAATCTATTACCACAAGAATCTTCCCTTCCTTTCTTGGTGGGTGGTTCTTATTCCAAATTTCATCGTCAACAACAGAAGAATAAGTGTGATAGTTCGTTCGTCAAAGCTAAATAACAACCCCAATTTTCTAATCCCTAGCTACAGTTGTACTCCAGATTATGTTTCGTGTACTGAATAACCACCACACAAAAATTTATAATTAACAACATTAAACACAATAGTTAAAGATTCAACTAAGAAAGCATTCTATGTATTTTATGTCTAATTTTTTTAATTTTTATTTTAAATTTTATATTAAAATATATAAAATAATGAATCCACTGATTAAAAGTTTGTTCAATAAGATATTTTTCAAATCACATTCAAAAAAATACAGTCACTACACGTGAAACAGAAAGTAAGAGAGAAATCAAAGAGGACAGGGTAGCGAAATCGTGTGAAGAAAATCAAAAGGCGATTTAGACATTTTGTCATTTTAGTTTTAGTGATGGAGAGCACAAATACCCCACAAGCGTCGAATCAAGGAGACATATTGACGCTAGTGCATTGCCGTCCAGACCATGCTTGCCTTGCCATGCCTTTTCTGCTTGTGCGTGTGGATGTGAATTTTTCTATCTTGTCATCTTTAATTTTTGTAGTCTTCGATAATTAAACCCAACACATCGCATGAATCAACACACACACACACACACACACACTTCGGCTTCTTTGTTATACTTGGCGTCTTGGCAAGCTAATTTTGTATCTCTAATGGGAAGGCATTAAAACTCTTCAAATTTGACAAGAAAATTGTACAACGCCAAATCTTCATATGCCTCTATGACACTCACTTTTTTTGCGCATGTTCTTACTCATTTTTTTATATATAAAAAATAAGTATTTATATAAATAGAATTTGTAAAATATTTAAATTTAGAATAATATAAAATTAAAATAAAATATATAATTAAGTACTAATAATACGTAATTTTTTATATTATTATGTATACATAATGTACTAGATTGATTTTATTTAAAATTTTAGGTTCAATAAAAGAAGACAACATGTTTAACATTAATTTCTAACACAATCAATTGTGTTTTATGATTGAAAAATAATAGCATGTATGATGTCTGTTGATGTAGGGATTTATGTTTTCCTCGAGGCAAATATATTGATCATGTCGTAATAGAATTCACTTTGTTCTTCTTAGCTATTATAGTTCTCAATTGGGGATCTACGAGGCCCAATATTCGTGTGAGCTAGCTAGCTTTATAACTAAATACAACACAGCAAATAACACTTATGAGCAGCATTATATAAATATAACCCTACATTTGTGTAGAAGCTGTAAGACTCTCGCAATTATGAGTGAGACCCAGATAAGATAAGATTAGAATTTTTATAGACACAATAAACAAGATAGGAAATTAATTAAGAAAAGAGAGAGTGAACAGCTAGCTAGCAGTAGTGTCATTTTCTGTAGCGGACAAAGTGCTGAGTTCCTTCCTAGCAGCATTAGCTGTTTGATTGTAAATCTTACCCGCTTTGGAAAAAAACTCTCATTATCTCTCTTCAATCTGTTATAATATTCATTAGCTTTCATTGGTGATCAGTTAATGAGTTCTGTCAATCTGTTAATTAATTATTTGCTTGATTCTAGTTCGTCGCTGCATGTTTGAAGCACTTACAACGAGAAAGTGCTTCACACAAATCAAATGAAAGTGCTTTTTTCGGAGGATATATAGTTCTGTTCTCTCATCACCTCAATGTTTCATGTATGAAGTGTTGTTCTCGATTCTATTCTAAGCCCGCACGCACACACTTAAAAGTAGGTTGGATTAAAAAAAATCACTTTTGACAACACCAAAAGCACTTCCCAAATCCATCAATGTAATCGCCCTTTTCCCTATTTTAATATTTGCTCTTTCTTATTTTTCCAGATTGATTTGATTTTAAAACCTTTTGAATGAAGTTCTGTCAGTGCCTTTAATTGGCTAACTAATTAATTAATTAATCCCACATCTTTCACATCATACCCAATCACTTAATCTTCAATTATTATATCCTTACTTTCAAAATTCGAATCCTCACTTAATTTATTTACTTAATTTTTTTTAAAAAATATATAACACATATAATATATTTATTATATATATATATATATATATATATATAAACCATCAATCATAAGCTTGTTATGATAGCAATGATAGGGTTATAAGATTTTTATAAAATTATCCTCGCATGAATTGTTGTAATCATTGGTAGAAATCAAAATCAATTCTAATTAATTGTGAAAGAAAGGTGATTTTTCTCATTTGATTTGGTCTATCAATCGATTATAATATGATATTATAGTATATTAGTAAATAAAAGCAACTTAGAGGCCAACAATTTGGTTGTAGTTGCCTTAACTTTAAGCTTTCCATAGCATTCACACCAAATCCGATGACATAACAAAAGGGAGTGCAATAGTAATAGTGTTGCCAAAAACATCCAACCCCGGCTTTGTTGTCTTCTTTAAATCAACACCTACCCAACCCCAGCTTCTGTATTTTCACATGGTCCATAGCCAGAACTTCCTGTTTCTTTTCCGTCTTGTTCGTAGCTGCAACACAAATTTCTTCTACGAGTCTCAGGATTTGAAGTGTTCTTAATTAGTGCAGGTGGAGAGTTCCAAAGGGATCGCATTGATCTGATGATATTAGAAGTAATCTGTGCTTGCGTTTCGGTTTTGTTGATTGATTGATTGATTTCACTCGTTATTAGATCATGCGATCCCTTAGGAATTTCCCATCAATAGCTCTAAATTTATATATGTTTTCTTTTCCTGCAGCTAGATGGTAAGTGAATAACCATATACGTTCACTGGAGGTATATTACTTTCCCATTAATTGTTGGCCTTCCTTTCCTGTAAAATTTATATATGTTTGCTCCTTACATGTCAAAGAATTGGATGATTGACAAGCTAGTTTCGTTGTTCCAAGAACAGCTCCTGAGGTTAGGTCTGAATCTGGTAAGCATGAAATTGACGATGAATATATTATCTTCTGTAGAATTTTACACATGTACGGTTGAGTTTTCAGGAAATCAAAGATTTTAATATATCTTTTGAGAATTTCTTGCACTGCATCTGATATTGGAAATTTCACTAGCATAATTGAGCTACGGGCATGTCAGACATGTAATCAATTGCATTGAGCAATAATATGATTTTAGTCAATTTCATTGGTTAGATCTGCAGTAGCGGGTTGCTTCACATGGTAGGATTTCACTGCAGATTTCACCATCTTTTGGAGGACTCATGGGCTTTCCCAAACACTAATTTTAACCAGTTTTACTCAATTTGTTTTCTTGTATAATTGCGTTTTGTTTGTGTTTCCTATTCTACTACCCGGATTTTCACCACCTCAATTTGTGTTTCCTTCGCTTCTGTACCTTTCTGTCATCCCTGAATTTTCACCGTCTTAACTGTTGGATTCGTCAGCACTTCTTATCTATCTAAGCATCAGAAATTTTTTTCCGGAAAACTAGGACTGTTATCAATACTCACCTTGCAGGCATCTCATTCAAGAATGATAAAAATAAAAATAAAAAATTTAGAGTTCTATATTAGCAGATTTGTTAAAAAAAATCATGTATCAGACACATAACAGGCGAAAATAAGGTATCTAACACTTTCCTTTCTCTTTATTAAAAAATGAATCATACTATACACTGAATTTACAAACAAATGGATTACTACGACAATATAATAATCAAAGTTTTCTCAGATTTTGGCCCCTACTTTGCACCATATTAACTTCCAAATGTATGCACCCATCGCCTTCAGGATTGATTGTTTATTAAAGTTCCAAATGTATGCAGCCTTCCAGTCTTACAGAAGTACAAATATCTAGGGTTCGAAGCAGAAAATATATATATGGTATAACTCTCCTTCATTTTCTGCATGGATTGTGATTTGTACAACTCCTTCTATTTTATTAGATATTTTGTGTATTTTAAAATACAAAATATTTTTATTAAATGGCTGTTGTATACATCAATAATATATGTATTGTCTAACTCTTGTTTTCTATTTTAATACTAAAGAATGAAATGTTACAGAGTTCTTTATTTGAGACAGACACTCTTATAAAACTAAGCTACAGAATTATGAAAATTCAATCGTCATTGAACCTGATTTGCCTAAAAGAACAAATCTTTCGTTAAGAATGGTGCTCGTAGCATATCTTAACTTTTTTTTATATAATCTTGAATTGACAATTTTATTGCGATAACATTCATCATCTCTTGTAATTTTTATTTTTTATAACCCAAACAAGTCTACTACAGCATATATCAATGATTAGTCACTCGGGTTGATATCTGAAAGAGATTTTACAGGCAGAAAAATCTTCGACAAACTCCAACATGTAGGCATATTCGGTAGCAAAGCCTCTCAACTACAGCCATGCCTGTCTGATTTTTATTTGCTGTGGGCACATGATAATTAACACTGTTTGCTTGCTGGTTTGCGTCTTTTAACTATTGGCATGGCTGGCAACTGCGAGGCACACCAATCACTAAAAGGCTATATTAGTGGAAAAACAAATTTCTTTAGAATATTATTAGAAATTACCCTACCCCTCCCCTAACTTAATCTGAGTCGGATTTGGATTTCATATTGCTTGTACAAAAATTCAATTTATTTTTTAAAAATAAATGTATGTTAGATTTAAAATTGAGTTTATAAAATTTAAAATAAATAATATTTTAAATATATAATAAAAATTTGAAATATAAATAAATATTACTTAAAATGGTTTTGTAAATGTTAAAATAAATAAAATATATAATATTTTATTTATAAAAATTATATAATAAAAATAAAAGTTATAAATATTTTATAATTAAAAATTAATAAAATATAAGTATTCGTAGTAGATTTTAAATTGTAAACAGACTCACACTCATTTACAATAATTGGAAACCTAAGCACTTGAGAGTTGCTAATTCCCTCGGCTCTAGTCGTTTCACTCTTTATTTTATTAATCAAGTCTCCACGATTTTATAAATAGAAATGGGATTCAACAGTGCCCACCACTACTTATGGAATTAAACTGTGCCCACACTTGTTATAGATCATCCATTGCTGAGATAAGGCAACTCACAGTGAAGCTGAGATTTGACAAATGAAAGCTTAGATTAGTCCACAAATCAAAGAAATTAAAGATAATTTTAGCCAAGTAAATTGCAGTTAACATCTTTTATCTTGTACAATAATAGCTATAAAGCCTATTGGAACCATGAATTTGCATTATACAAGACTTTCTGCCCAATAAACGATGGTGCAGTAGAATTGATTTATTAGATGCTAAATTTTGTTTAAGGATTTCATAATCACACCATAGTCAATGGTTAGAATAATTCTCTCGGTTAAATTGAAAAAAATATATATCTAATTAATTGTCATTTTTTTTTATAATAATTATATGTATATTGTTATTTTGGTTAATTAAACAATCAACTTTGTATATAATCAATAAATAAAAATAAATTAAGTTGTAGAATAAAGGTTTATCAAATACTATGAAAATATATTATATCTAAAATTTGAAATGACCGAAAATTATTTTTTAAAAAATTATTAAATTATTTTTACGTGATAAAATGCTAGTGATCAAAATAAAAGAAAAGGTATTACTTAAATCCAAAAAATTAATAAAAAGATGAGATATTATTTATTTTCATTCATAGAGATGAGATATTTTTTTTGAAAAATAAAAAATAATTTGCATATTGATTGGGACCATTAAGCTTGAAATTAAACGGTATGGACCCAATCCGAGAAAAGATAGATTCCAATATCGATCAAGTTCAAGCCCAGCACGAAACCAGGGGAATTGCCTAACTTCAAAGCAGGACAGATAGACTTATAACTCACTGTCGACCCTAGCTCTTGTCCTAACAGGACATCCTGCTTTTCACTTTCAGATTCTAAGTTTCAAGCTCGGCCCGTAAATCACGCAGGCAGAATAGTCCAAGTACTAGATTTAGTTTAGCTGACTTCATGCATACCGTAATTATCAATCTGAAAATCACTGATTAGTCTCCTTTCATTGTTTCATTGCTGAAAGTGGGCAGTGGGGGTAGCTGGCCTTAGTCTTCGTTCATCTTCTCCTGAGAACCAGGAAACCGTGGAAATTATACGAATTCATCGCGTGCTTTGCTTGACATTTTATTCAAACATTTGACGAGTTATAGAAGCAAAAGCTTGTCTTGGTAACTAACTATTGTGCCCTCATTAATGTCGTGTTCAAATTTAGCGGCTGCCATTCTCCACGACGGTGAGAAGACTTGGAATGGAGCACTAAGCACGAATTTATAATAATCTTTACCATTTTCTTTGAATGTAAGGAGAATTTTTTTTTAAATTAAAAACTTTCAATTGTGATATTTTTAAATAAAATAAATAATTAAAAAGGATAATATAATGTAATTTATATAAATTATAAAAGTTTTAAAACAGTAAAATTCAAATTAAAATATTATAGATAATAATATTCGTTAATAATAGAGAAAAAAAGAAATAAAATATTTTTATATAATTCATAATTTAAAATACTTTCATAATAGTACAACAATAAATAAATAAATAAACCAATACGGCATAAATATTTTGAAAATAGGTAGTTAAATAAAAAATTATAATAAATAAATATAAAAATAAAGTAATATTTTGAATGTTCATGTTGCAATAAAAATATTCTAGACTTTTTTAGACATATGGAATGTATTAATTTCAACAAGATACTGTATGAAAATTCATCTCAAGTTTCTTTTAAGTCATTTGGTTATTTTGGTAATTTATTATTAATAATAATATTTTTTTCCTAAAAATTCGATTTTAAAAAATAAAATTTAACAAAATCCCATTTGAATTGTGATAACCAATAATATATTGCGAGTTTCCTCCAGCTTTTCATGGGGATCTGCCGGGCCCTGATCACACAGTGACTCTTTCGTCCATTCCACTGTACTGTGCTTCTCGTCGATTTGATGGATGAACAATCAGGACAAAAATGAGCAAGCAAGGTAAAGAAATCAAAGCCAACACATAGGCAAGTCATCGCCAATAATTTAATAGAAGCATATACCCAAGAATATGATGGATCAAACCTTAATTGCCCGCAGGAGAGGTAAGAAAAATGAAAGACTCGGACAAGTATGAAATTTGGAGACACTCGGCATGTGCTTAATGGTGTGCAGTATTCAATTATTCACACAGAAAGGTTGGAAGGCCGTTGATAACAACGGAGAAAGTAACAAGCTAGCAGCCGCTTCACGTCACAAACACATAATTAATTAAAGCATGCTTAAAAAGTATCCATTAACGGGTTCTTTAGTCGTTAAAGTTCGTTAATTTCTCGCAGAAAACTCGGAATCAATCATCGTTTCCACTCGGTGGAAATCAGCTATCAAACCATTAATGATGGAGGTTTTTAGGTCTTTTAATAATACAATCTATCAAATCAATCACACACACTGTATCAATTACATACTTTACGCATGATCTTGCCGAAAATCATGTGTATTTAATACATGCACCCATCATCAAATTGCATTTCAAATAAGAGCAACTTCGAGTTTATTTTAAGCCAAAATAGAAAATAAAAATTATGTACCCTTTTAGAAAACAGGCATTCGCCACTGACAGCGGTAGTAAATTGACTAGTGGCACTTGCCCACGAGGAAACCTCCCAAGCAAGGCAAGCAAGTCCCTGTGGGGTCAAAATAATAGACCAAACCATGACTAAAATTGAAAGCAACAGCAGGTTTGGCACTCGTCGCAAAGTCCTCTATTACGTCTTTGATTTTCGAAGCGACCGTGCTCGTGGAAAACAAGTATATAAATGGCCCTTACTTGGCCATGAATTTCCACAACACATTCGTCGTAAGAGAAGCTTTAGCACACAGCTTGCTTTAGCCAATTTACCACCTTTCTCTTTTTCCTTTTTCATATTGTAACAGTGGCCATGGCTTCTGATTCTAGCTTAAAGCTCTTGGCAGTGTTGGCCCTTGCAATTGCGATCTGCGTGCAAGGCACTCTCGGTAAGTGAAATAAAGGACAAGATCCATTTCCTCTTCCTTGTTCTTCATTTTCCCATACTGGCTTTCAAATTCTTGCACGCTAGTGGAGCTTTTAGTTCCTTAGCCGTCCACCCCTACCACCACTCAACCGAAACTTTTTGGTTATGATAATTTAATAATACAAGTCAAATAAGCCATGAAATTTAAAAATATTTGTCAGTTGAATTAGCGCTTTGATGTTTAAAGCCAATTAACAAAATTGACTCTGTGGTGTTCTCGCAGGAGAAATAACGTGTGAAAACCTTGACCAAGACGCATGCGCATTTGCGGTATCGGCGTCAGGCAAACGCTGTGTGCTGGAGAAGCAAGTCAAGAGAAACGGAGAGGAAGTATACTCTTGCAAAACTTCTGAAATTGAGGCTGAAAAATTGAAGAACTGGATTGAAACAGACCAATGCATCAAAGCCTGTGGCGTTGAAAGAAAATCCCTCGGAATCTCATCCGACTCCCTGCTCGAGTCTAGCTTCACTCAAAAGCTCTGCTCTCCTCAGTGCTACCAAAGCTGCGACAACATCGTCGATCTCTACTTCAATCTCGCTGCTGGAGAAGGTACTGCTAAAAATAAATCTTCAACATCATTATTTGGCTATATCGAGAGAAGGGTTAACGTGTTTTCCTTAATTACTTTCCAGGCGTGTTCCTTCCGAAATTATGTGAAGCACAAGGAACAAATGCAAGAAGAAGAATGTCTGAGATCAGAAGCTCTGGTTTTGTTGCACCAGGACCAATCCAATCCGAGAAATTCATGGTTGCCCCAGCGATGGCACCTCACTAATTATCTGGCCAGCCTGCACCTATATACATTAATACAAAGGCCTTAGTATAACTATAAGCAGTTGAAAATAATGGAGTTGCATCAAAGATCTTAGCGGCCGAGCCAAGTGCGACATCGTTTTGGTGTGTGCAAGCAGATGATCCTGAGCTGGTTGGGCTGCTGAGATCAATAAGATTTTGCCCAGAATGCTATCTATCTACCTACCTATATACATACACAAGCTTGGATTCATACATGGTTTTATAAAGTTGTATGTTTGCCCTATGTTCATCACTTGTGTTTGCTTTGTTGTTGTGCAAATTTATAATACTATCGTTGTAATGTTGGGGCTTTCAAGAATGAATTAATCCATCATGTTTTTATTAAAATTATATGTTTAAAAAAATTAAATTCAATGTTATATTAAAATAAAATTAACACCTAACAAAAGCAAAACATCAAATAAGAACACAAAAATATAAATAAATAATGTAAATTTTTAATAATTAATAAAATTTGATTTTTATAAAGCATGGAGAGGAGTAAAGTCCCAAACAAGAAGAAATATGTAGAATCGACAACTTGCTTACATCCATTCCTAATCCATAACTGAACATAGTATTATTTAGATACGCTCAAATCATTCCTTCTCATAATAAAAATATTGAACTAAGAACCTAAAAATGGTATCTATGCCATTGCTAAGTAATGATGCTAGTTTTCAAATGGTGCAAAATTTCCTAAGTTTCCAAATTCAATTTATGAAGCAAAATCATTCTTTTTGGTGGGCTTTTTAGAGTCATGGCCCAAACTGAAGCCCACTTGATGGTGGTAATGCTTCATTCAATAGCCTTTGTATAAACACAAATTGTACATCCAATAAATTAGCAATTGCTTGCTACTATATATATATACATATATATGTATGTATATACTTTTAAAAATACCAAGTTATAATTAATATTAAAATGAATTAATTAGTAATTACGTGCCATAAATTGAGTGGATGTTGTCCTTACCCTTGCTTGTATCTTCAAAAGAGGTGGCGAAATTGTGTTTTGCCACCGTAACCTTAGATTTGAAACGGTACGATTCGGTTCGTCTTGACCAATAATATGCTGCCACGCGTGCAAGCAGTAAACCATTTTTTATAATTTAAACAAATATTTAATAATGATAATAATAAAAAAAGGGGTCCACGTCAGGCAGTTGTGATAAACAAAACTACATGTGCTAGCTATCTACAAAGTAAGATAGAAGCGAGCCACGTCAACAAACATGGCCCCAATCCTCTGCTATATACATTCCTTCCCATGCACCTTCCCTGAATAGCCCCAATCAACACGCACTTTTCCACTTCGATGCGCTGAAAATTTGAAGTTGTAAATGGGGTAATAACATTTGAGTCTCTTATTTTTGTTTATTTAAATAATAATACAATAAATTTTAATTGTATCAAATAGATCCCTAACTCTTTTTTTTAGAATCACCAAAATATTATTTATTGTAAGGCTTCATGCTTTTATACAGCGAACCATCAAAGCTCGATACTAAGGATATTTTCATTATTTTTGTTTAAATCAAATATCTGACAATTATTTAATCAAGTTCTTCTTCGAAATCAAATTTAGTGAGACCCACAAAGCCAATGTCATCATCCTTCAAATTTCAAGTACTTGAATCAATCAAAAGTTTTATTTTATGTGAATTACTCATTTTTAAATAAAATTTATATTGAAACCTTTGCTTTCATTATGATTTACACTTCGCCTTAAATAAAATTATAAAAAATAACTCTTGACAGAATACTACTTTGTAAATAGTGTAAACAAATATTATAATGTAATTCAATTATTTCAGTAGCAATTAATAATATATTCGATCAAAATGAGTACATTTATAATTATAAATTTACAATAAATGAATATATTTTTAAAAATGTAAAAGATTAGGGATCTATATGTTATTATCCAACATCCCAATGTCAATTTGTACTGGTGTCTATGGTACACAGCAGTCGAAGTTGGGAAACTTCAAATAAAGCAGCCGAAATAGACTTGCCACGTGGTTGACCTCCCCCAAGTGTCGCCTTCACCGTAAAAATTTGTATATAAAACAAAATATTGGCCCGCTCTTCAGAGACTCTCTGCATATAAATGACGTGAAGGATCACGCAACATCCACGCAACTCTTAATTTTTCGCCTCTTCGCTTCCTTCCTTTGTACCTGAATCCTTCCTTATCATTTTCGCATCGGTGATCGGTGTTCTTATCTCTTTATCGATCTATCTTTTATAAACAGCAAACAACAATGAAGAAGAAAAACTAACAATGGAAGGCCTTACGCTAACAGGATTGTTAAAGCAGGTTGCGGCAGATTTTCCTTCGAAGAGAGCGCTGTCGGTTTCAGGAAAGTTTGATTTGACGTATTCTCGCCTTCATGAACTCGTTGAACGCGCCGCGTCTCGGATTGTTGCGGCGGGGATTAACGCCGGCGATGTTGTTGCACTCACCTTCGCTAACACCGTCGAGGTTCGATTCTATCTCTTCGTTTTCCGATTATTTTCTTATTTAACACAATATAGAGATCCTCTGTTCAGTTAAATTTTTAACACCATCTAAATACCGTCATCTCCGATCGTCTAATGTGACGTGTCTGCCGGTTTTTTTATATTAATATATTACTTGAAATAAAGAATGGATCGTCAAATGTGACGTGTGTGTCCCTTTTTTTAATATTAATATATCACTTACAATCAAAGAATGGAAAAGTGTTTGGTTTGCAAGAAAAAATTGAGAGAAAATTTTAAGAAATTTAGTTAACTGATTTTATGATTATTTTGTTAGAATTTTTTTAGTATTTCTTGTCAAATTTTTATATTAATATATTACTTGCAATCCAGATTGACCAATTACGTTAACACTTACCAGAGATAAACGAATAAGTCATTGTTTGGTCTGCGTTGAATGTTCTTTGAATATACCCATTTGTTCGAATTTCTGCGTTGTTCAAAGTCTGAATGTTTAACCAGTTTTGTGGTATTAGAATTTCAACGTCCGTTAACTATAATAATTTATTTTTAATTTTATTTAAATAATATTAATTACAGTTTGTAGTCACGTTTTTGGCCGTAATTCGAGCTCGAGCCACGGCTGCACCGCTCAACTCAGCTTACACATCGGAGGAGTTCGAGTTCTATCTATCAGACTCAGAATCGAAGCTCTTATTAACCCCGCCAGAAGGGAACGCTTCGGCCCAAGCCGCGGCTTCTAAGCTCAACATTCAACACGCCACCGCTACTCTCCAAGATGCCGACTCGGATCTCACTCTTTCCATTGTCCGGTCGCAGTCAGACCCCAACGCGGTCAGCGAAGTCATCAACGACCCATCGGACGTGGCACTCTTTCTCCACACTTCAGGCACCACGAGCCGGCCCAAAGGCGTGCCGCTAACTCAGATGAATTTGGCTTCCTCGGTGCAAAACATCAAATCCGTCTATAAACTCACTGACTCAGACTCAACCGTCATAGTCCTCCCGCTTTTTCACGTTCACGGCTTGTTAGCGGGTTTGCTGAGCTCTCTCGGAGCCGGAGCCGCTGTTACTCTGCCAGCTGCTGGCAGATTCTCGGCTTCAACTTTCTGGAAAGACATGCTGAAATACAATGCCACATGGTACACTGCAGTCCCTACCATACACCAAATCATCCTAGACCGCCACGTGGCAAATCCGGATTCTGTTTACCCGAAACTCCGATTTATTCGGAGCTGCAGCGCCTCCTTGGCACCGGTTATTTTGTCCCGGCTCGAAGAGGCATTCGGCGCACCGGTATTAGAAGCTTACGCAATGACAGAAGCAACGCATTTGATGTCATCCAATCCGTTACCCGAAAACGGCCCACATAAGTCCGGGTCAGTTGGTCGACCTGTGGGTCAAGAAATGGCTATTTTAGACGAAAATGGTGTGCCACAGGAACCAGAAGCTAAGGGTGAGGTGTGTATCAGGGGACCGAATGTTACCAAGGGTTATAAAAATAACCCGGAAGCTAACAAGTCCGCTTACCAATACGGGTGGTTCCATACAGGTGATATCGGATACTTTGATTCGGATGGATATTTGCATCTCGTGGGTCGGATCAAGGAGCTTATTAACCGTGGAGGTAGCTTACATCAATTTATTTTCCTCACGGTTCTCTCTTGAAAGTACTGGTTCCCATTTGAATATTATGATTTTTTTTTAAAAAAAAACATTGACCCCGTTTGTTCTTGAATTCAATTTCAGGCGAGAAAATATCACCAATCGAAGTGGATGCGGTACTTTTGTCTCATCGTGACGTTGGGCAAGCTGTCGCATTTGGTGTCCCTGATGACAAGTACGGCGAAGAGGTAAGATAAAACCAACAATATTTTTTATTTTACTCGACAAAATGCCTTGATTGTCACCATGGATCAACAGAATATAAATAGCATTTGAGTGGAGCCATGCACGTTGCATGCACAAACCAGCGGAGACCACAGTGATTTAGACAGGAGAGAGAGTGGAAAGTGGGTCAGTGATATTATATTAATATTATTATCGTAATAAAATTATTTCATTAATAAAATAAAATAAATATATTTATTAATAATAAAATATATTTTTTTATTTTATTAATAATAAAATATATTTTTATTTTATTAATTAAAATAATTTTATCATGTTTATTCAGTTAATAATAACAACACTCACAAAACATCCTGATTTAGGTATTTAGTACCCCACTTTGACAGGAATAGTTAACTGAAAGCATCAAGTTCTAGGAAATTGTTTACCCGACTTTGGATTCATGTGATTTGGTATTATGCAAGCAATTGTTATGCGTAGCCCAATTGGTATTTTATTAGCTGATTGCGTAATGTCCATTACGGCTTCGTGGGCTGCTTTGTGACCAACAGATAAACTGTGCGATCATTCCTAGAGAAGGATCAAGCATTGATGAGGATAAGGTGCTGAGATTTTGCAAGAAAAACCTTGCGGCTTTCAAGGTTCCCAAGAAAGTTTTCGTCACCGATTCTCTCCCGAAGACAGCCAGCGGGAAGATTCAGAGGCGAATTGTAGCAGAACACTTCCTTGCTCAAGTATCGGCAGCTAAAGTTCCCAAATTTGGAGCTTAAAACAAATCCATATCACCTTTGCTTCATTTATGTTCTTATTAGACTCTGTAATCCACAGCTTCGCTGTGATATTATCACAGGATATTTTTTTCCCCCTAATAAATTTTCAAAAGAAAAGGGTTCCCCACCTTCAAAATTGGGATAGCTCATTGCCTTCAATCCATCCGTGCAAGTTCACGCCTGCTACCATTAATTGTTGATGCAACAAAACACAGTCCCGAAATCTTCCTTCCGAACAGAGACATCACCAAGCACCCACCATATTTCGGGCAAACACTGAAGTTAACTATTCAGGGAGTTCAAAACTATAGCTAATAAAAAAAGAAAAAATTGCCATCATTCAATAACACAAAGAAGATTTGCATGGGATTTAGGAAATCGGCAGACAGCAATTGCTACACATGCTTGTGCCTGGACCACATATAGAAATTAAAGGCTCACGATTCAACAAGAACAGGTCCCCAGAGATTCCACAATCAACAATTCGTAACCCTCCACAAAGCCTCAAATATTGGATGACAACAACCACAAAGAAAATGGGAAATAATCTCACCAGATATCTATATTTGTCAACTATAAAACATAAATTAGCACACAAGCAACAAAATATTACCTAAACTGAAAATCCCATTTCATCAACTACTTACTAGCTACAACAAGTAAACAATGATTATAATTCCATACCCTATAAACTACAACATAACCAAACAAAAAAACACAGGCCAAGAAGCCAGCCACAAAATGACAATCCATACACCCAAACAAGTTATTCAGGTTAAGAGGGTAAAATAAAAAAAAACATTAAGTCCAAAATAGAGAAGCAACAAACTGAACAGCAACACACATATCCAAAAGACTACTAGGGTTCCTCCAGTATCTCCTCCTCATCTTCATACTCATAACCATCCTCCTCTGCAGTTGCATCTTGATACTGTTGATACTCAGAAACCAAATCATTCATGTTGCTCTCTGCCTCAGTAAACTCCATCTCATCCATTCCCTCTCCTGTGTACCAATGCAAGAAAGCCTTTCTGCGGAACATGGCAGTGAACTGCTCACTCACCCTCCTAAACATCTCCTGAATGGAAGTAGAGTTACCAATAAATGTTGATGCCATTTTAAGACCCTTTGGAGGGATATCACACACAGTAGACTTAACATTGTTGGGAATCCACTCAACAAAATAGGACGAGTTCTTGTTCTGCACATTAATCATCTGTTCATCAACCTCCTTGGTGCTCATTTTGCCACGAAACATTGCAGAAGCGGTCAAATAACGGCCATGGCGAGGGTCAGCAGCACACATCATGTTCTTGGCATCCCACATCTGTTGAGTGAGCTCAGGAACAGTAAGAGCCCTGTATTGCTGTGATCCACGAGAGGTGAGAGGAGCAAATCCAACCATGAAGAAGTGCAGGCGAGGGAACGGGATGAGATTAACAGCAAGCTTGCGAAGGTCTGAGTTGAGTTGACCAGGGAAGCGAAGGCAACAGGTTACCCCACTCATGGTGGCAGAAATAAGATGATTCAAGTCTCCAACTGGATTCAAACAGGAAATAAGTTTCAATATCTTGGAAAATAATGTTTCACATAAAGGAAACTCATGAAGAAATGTAGCTTCTCTCTCTCTCTCTCTCTCTCTCTCTAAACAGCAAGCCATTAGCAGAGCACTAAAACACATCTAAACAACAAAATTTATGATTTACAAGTCACCAAAACTCTTAAGATTCTCTACAACAAATTAATAACTAATTTGTCAGCAAAATAAAAAAATATAAAAAATAATAGTTGGGAACCAGGTGAATTCCCACATCAATTTTCAGTAATCTACAAATGGGACAACTAACCATGAGCAACACAACTAGATCTTATACTATCAGTGTAAACAAATATTTGGACCATCACCAATAACAAAAACAGGTAATCAATATCTGACAACTTAAATGAGATTTTAAAAAGCTTGAAAACACTATTATATCATGGCAAACCCACATATGATTGACTCATAAATATTGAACCAAGCCCAATATCAGCTGCCAAATTTTTTCCCAAAATATCATTCTAACACAACTGTTAAAGAAATAATGAAGCACACAAGGCAGCATGCGAAAGAGAAATGCAACGTAGTACTTACAGCTTGGTGTAGTGAGCTTCAAGGTTCTGAAACAAATATCATAGAGGGCCTCATTGTCCAAAACCATGCATTCATCTGCATTTTCAACCAACTGGTGAACGGAGAGGGTTGCATTGTAAGGTTCAACAACAGTGTCAGAAACCTTTGGGGATGGAAACACAGAGAAAGTGAGCATCATTCTATCTGGATACTCCTCTCTGATCTTTGAAATGAGAAGAGTTCCCATACCAGACCCAGTACCACCTCCCAAAGAGTGGCATACTTGAAATCCTGAAATATTATACAAAATAAGGACAGCCTTAGAACTCAAGTCACTATATCAAGAGCATGCTGCAACAGTTAAAAATTGAACAGGAATCTTCCATTAAGGAAGTTGAAGAAACCATTTTAATTATTTGTGAAAATATAAAAATCAATTTGACCATCATTATTCTGAGATAGGTAACGCTAGAACAATTACTTTTCATTTTCATTCAAAAACTAAAAATATCAGCATTCAAAAACCTGCAGCCAAACAGGGTCGTAACCCGGTTGGACCCGTAACCCCCCTCAACAAAAAATTTGGGACATATGGAGTCTAGACACTCCAGTTAATTAACCCGCATCAGATCCAGTATTTACTACGAACTCAAACAAGAAACAGAAATGAAAGTTCAAAAATAAAAACAAACAACTGAAACGAATAAAGATAGCACAGCGAAATAATGACACTGTGAAGAACAGAAACGCTGAACAGAAGATAAAATTACCTTGCAAGCAGTCACAGTTCTCCGCCTCTTTCCTAACAACATCCAGCACGGAATCAATCAACTCAGCGCCCTCCGTGTAGTGTCCTTTGGCCCAGTTGTTGCCGGCCCCGGACTGCCCGAAGACGAAGTTGTCAGGCCTGAAAATCTGACCGTACGGCCCGGATCTGACGCTGTCCATGGTCCCTGGCTCCAGATCCATGAGGACAGCGCGTGGCACAAACCTCCCACAGCTGGCCTCGTTGTAGTACACATTCACTCTCTCCAGCTGCAGAACGTTGTCGCCTTGGTACCTCCCCGTCGAGTCGATGCCGTGCTCGGCGCACACCACTTCCCAGAACTTCGCGCCGATCTGGTTGCCGCATTGGCCACCTTGGATGTGAAGAATCTCACGCATTTTGTTGAGCGAGTGAGAAAGAGACTAGATTTTTTCTTTTTCCTTTAGGTGGTTTCCGAAGTCAAGCAAGAGCAGTGAGATTTCAATAGAGAGGCTAGGGTTTATATAGCGCGTAGATGACGGAGTGAGGTTTTGCCGTTAGAATGCGCGGAAGTTGACGGAGAAGGTGACTGGTCGTTAGGTTTAAGTGGGAATTTTGAAATTTCTCATAAACAGAAAAAATGGATGAGATAGTTCCGGGACGACCACGCGCTTCGGTAGCGAGTAGGAGTATGTGGAGAAGGAAGAAAAAGGAGAGCAGACAGGCTTATCTGCGAGTCTGCGACCGGGAGCCTGCACATGAAAGAGGGTAAATCGGGCACGTGACTTTGGAAGTGCATCATGTGACTAGCACTTGGAATAAAATCATTTAAAGAAGTTTCTTTCTTTCTTTCTTTTTAATATAATATCGGAAAATATATTATTTCTGAAAATTATGGTGAGTGTAATACCCAAAATACCCACAAATAAAGGCATACTTATAATTAGAGGAAGCCAATCATAGCAAACGTGCAGTTCACTCGAGCTAAAAATGGGTGGTGGGCTCCATGATTCAGAATTCAGAAGAACGAAAAATACAAGCAAAGTAGCCATGGATTGAATAGCAGAGGGAATGGGGGCCGGCATCCCTTGGTGACAAAGCTAAGAATGTCACAAACTGATGATTTGCTTGTTTCAAATGATGGGAACAACTCCACAGCCGAAGCTTACCATTCCAAATTACTTACAATAAAAATATTGACAGACACGGTCCATTTTTAAAATAAGTGGGTTGAACTTATTTTTTAAAAAATAAATAAAAATAATTAATTTAAAAAATTTTACGGGTCAAACCAAACTATATCCATACCCGTAATTATAAAATGGGTATTGACAAACTTTGTGATTGTCCAAAATATAAATTATGTAGCTACTGTGGCTTTACTTATATTAAGAGAGAAGTCAACTTTACTTGTAGTTACAAGAGATTAGTGGTCTTATATGGTTAAATATTTTAATTGTTGTTGAGGATTTATTTGTATAAATAGAAATAATATGTCTTTTTTGAGCAATTATTAATGATTTAGGGACTGATTGTAATTATTAATTTTATATTTAAAATATAATTTTAATTGTTTATTATTAATTATATTATTTGTTAATATTTATTTAAGGGAGAAAGAGTAACTTGAGAAATTGATCATGTTAAAGCCAGCGAGTAAAATTCGATACTATAAAGCAATAAAGCATCCGTGGTATATTTCCTTCCATCTCCAAAACCTGGCACCAGGCTTCGACTCTACAGCTTTGTACTCTCCCTGCTCTCTGCAACGATATCAAGCGATTCAGAGAGGCGTATACAGAACTGTTTCCAAAGCCAGAGGCAACAACACCCAAAGACCCGAGCAAGAAGAAGAAAAAGAAGAGTACGTTCAAGCGTAAAAAAGCAGAGCGTAAAGAACCCAAAGACCCTAATAAGCCCATTAAAAGAGGTTTCAAAAAACACCCACTTAGACTTCCTGGAATGAAGCCTGGCGAGAGCTGCTTCATCTGTAAAGCGAAAGACCACATTGCCAAACATTGCCCTAAGAAAGAAGAGTGGGAAAAGAACAAGGTATTATTTTTAGTTTATCTGAAGCTCTCTCTCTCTCTCTGTCTATTGCCCTCGTGAGTTTTATTCATATGGGTATTTTAACGATGAAAAATAGTGGCATGTAATTTAATTTATTTGTTTTCAATTGTATTTTATAAATAACGAGCAAAATTTGAAGCGATCTTTTATTATCGTTTCGTAAAATTGTTTATGTAAAACTGCTAATAGGAAGAAAACGAGAAATTGAAGTTTGTATTTTTAAGATTTGGGATGTCTTTATAAATAGTTGCAGGGACAAAAAACAATGATAGTGGGGTTAGTAACAGTTTCACCAAGAAATCAGGCTGCTCAAGAACACTGAAAACAGTTTAAATTGTTATTCGAATTTATTACTAGTTTTTTAATTATGAATTTTGTGTTCTTTGAATGTGGTACCCAATACCCTTTTTTCCTGTAACTGATATAGTGTTAATTACTAGTCTGTCATGCTCTGCACATATGTTTGCTTTGTTGACGACGTGGGCATAGTCTTAAGAATTGTGCTAGTAAGAATGACCAAACTGCAAGCACGAAGTTGTGTTATAACTGCAGTGAAACTGGGCATTCACTTGGCCAATGTCCCCAACCACTTCAAGATGGTAGGACACATTTCATCCTAATTAAGGATACTCTAAGTTGCTGTACATTTTCTATGACGTGTTTGAATAATCATTTTTATCCCGAATTAATTTTAGTTGGCATGTATAGGCTGTGGCTACCGCAAACACATCAATTGACTGCTTGTTACTACTATATATTTAAAGATAGAATTATGATTCCAAAAATATTTTCAGTGCATTTGGTCTTAATCTTCACAAGTTATACCAACTTGGAGGCCATTAGCATTCATCATTAATACTTGATTCTTTATCAATGTAAATTTTCATGAACCTTAAAACTAGGTCAAGTTTTGGGTTTGGTGTTGGCTATCTTATAAGATGGATGGGTACCAACAATTTTTATTGTTTAGACCTAGTAATCAGTCATTTCGAATAGTTTCAAGAGCTTTTGTAAATAAACTGTTTTGACTAAATAACTTAATTTCTTTAAAGCATTTTGTCATTGATCTGAAACCCTAAAAATTGAGCATGATAAGCTCTTTCATTTGCAGAAAAAAAAATACAAAGTGATGTTTTCTTTAATATGAAATAGACTTAGGTTTTGTTTTAGACATAAGTCATGAGGATTTCAAAGAACACCCCACGTCACAGGGCAATTCAAAAATTGAGTGCAATATTTGGTCTCTTAAAAGGGAAAATTTCAGACATGTCTAGGGCAGGACTTTGGGGATATCTTATTGATTGGCAAACAGGAGATTGCCTCTCTCTCTTTCTTGCTCTCTCCACTTAATGTCAGGGGTGACCCCCAGATCTCATAAAATATTAATTAAAAAAATATGAGCAGCCAGTTATATTTCTATCCCTTTAGACTCAGTTGAGTTTATATAAACTCGTTCAAATTTTGGTCCTTCATCTTTTGCCACCATGAAATGTGATTACTGTCTATGTTAATGTAGGTGGAACCAAGTTTGCGAGTTGTTTTATTTGTAATGAACAAGGACTTTAAGCAAGAACTGTCCTCGAAATACTCATAGGATTTACCCAAAGGTAAGTTAAACTTGTACGTTATTATGTTTAATTTTTAGAACACAGAAGGGCAATTAAAAGTTAAAAGTTTTGGGATGCCAACTGCAAGTAAATGGTGCTTAAATCTTGTGAATAGTCATGTGAACAGTGGACCAGAACTGGACTGCTTCCTCTTATGTTAGAATGAAGACCATCATATGTTTTGCAAGAATTGGCTGACATTCTAGCATTCTCCTTATGCTGAATCTTAATTATTTGCATTATCGCTTTTTCTTAGGGTGGCTGTTGTAAGATATGTGGTGGTGTAACACATTTGGCAAAAGATTGTACTAATAAAAGCTTCAGAGGTTCTGTTGCTGCTAGTAAAGAAGGTAATGCATTCGACTACTCATTCCCATTACTAAGCCTAAGCCTAACCCTAATCATGTTCAATCCAGTATTACATGCATTTGTAGTACACAATTTTGGTAAGGCTCATCCAGAATTGCTTAGATATTAAATGATAATCACCCTGAATTATTATTTCCTGCAGTGGCAGGTATTTCTGCTTGGCAATATTAATTCCTGCCAAGCATCCATGTCTACCCATGTCATTTTCTGAGAATGCCATGTTCCACCTTTCAAATACAGAATCAGTTTTTCACTTGGTTTTGTTCCTTGTTTTCAGACATGGAAAACAAAGAAAGGCTGAGAGGAAAGGTGGCCAAATTTATTAGCGGTGACGATCTTGAAGACGACTTTGTGACAGAAGACGCACTTAGTTGCAACAAAAATCAGTCTTCTGCATCAAAAGTTGGTTCTGCGTCCAACTCAAAGGATGCTAATGTAAAACCAAAGAAGAAAGAAGGCACTGAAGTGGTGAATTTTGTTGGATGAAAATTGTCTTGTGAAGGAATCACTCCTATTCTTTAATTTGTACCCTTCAAAATTGTATGGTTTTTGTTTACACTATTTTAACTTTGAATCAATTTATTAGAGTACAAATCTCATTCCCAAATGCAATTTATTTGATTGAATTTTCAACTTAGCCAATATTTGATGCTTTTAGAATGGATAATCATATATAACAATATTAGAATTTATAATTTGTATTTCACTTGACATGAAATTATTTGAAAGTGATGTGCATTAGGAAATATCATAGTAAGTACTCCGATGGTATTCGGTGTTTATATTTCAATGAATGCTATTTATTGCATTAGGTTTGAACATTATTTCCCACTTTAGATAATGGAGGCCTTGGTAACAAAAGTTAGCGACCGAAAAAGTTGGCCAAAGCCAAGCAGTCATTATCAGTACCTACATGTGCATGTATTAATTCCTTGAAGGTAAGTCGGTAGGTTGATGAATGAGAATGACATGAATGGGTTTTTTATCTAAGGGCATTATGTCAGCCTAAGAAGCTCTGAGAATTCTGAGCCCTTATTTTGAGCCAAAAATTTCTCTAAATTCACACCCATTATTCTCAATTTTCCATGCCTTCCTCATATTGAGGATCTTTAATCCTTCTATCCTCTTCTCTATCTTCCCCAGTTTCTTTTTGGCATATTCTTTGATTTTCTTCTTCCTCGTTTCTCACAAGGTTCTTGTCTCCTGTCTCTTGTCCGACCGAACATGGTACTCCTCCCTCTGTTTCTGATATTCATAGTTTGTAGGATGACATTTATGATTAATGAATACACCTATTATACATTTGCGTTCATACCTGATTTTCCATTAGACCAGATTTCGAACTATCCAATTCACTGTTTTCTATTGTAACATTTTGGCTTGAGGTTTTCTGCATTGGAGCGCATAGAATTTATTGAGCTAATGATAGATGTCACAGGCAATGAATTTCTGATTTTGCAATGACATTGTAGTAAATCTTCCATCTCAGTCCCATTTCATTCTGTTTAAACTGTGGGATTTATGCAGTTCATTTCTTTTAATCATATTTTCATATGTTCACGACGTTTTAAATTTGGTTTCAAGGCGAATGCGACGTCTGGAATGGTTGTGCATGATGACTGTAAGCTGAAATTTTTCGAGCTAAAAGCAAAGAGGAACTACCGATTTATCATTTTCAAGATTGATAATCAGCAGATTGTGGTGGAAAAACTTGGTGTCCCTGGAGAAACTTACGATGATTTCACAGCATCTCTGCCAGCTGATGAGTGCCGCTATGCTGTCTATGATTTCGATTTCATCACTCCTGAAAATTGCCAGAAAAGCAAAATCTTCTTCATTGCCTGGCAAATTTCTACTTTCTCTGTTTTAATATTGATAATTATTTGATCGGCTACGACATTCACAACTCAATCCAGAACAAAGTTTCACTCAGAGTTTGTGTTATGCTTGTTTGTAGGTCGCCTGACCCATCAAGGGTGAGAAGTAAGATGGTGTATGCCAGTTCCAAGGACAGATTCAAAAGGGAATTGGATGGCATTCAAGTTGAGTTGCAAGCAACCGATCCTAGTGAGATGAGCCTTGACATTGTAAGAGGACGAGCATTTTAGACACTGCAATTTCTCCTCCTCAGCCCATTAATTACATTTTAAGAGAACAGTTTCTTATCTCCACACCCCGCCCCCGCCAACTTTTTTTCCTTTTTTTTGCAAGGGGTCTACCACATCATAGTTTCTTGTAATATTATGCATACATTCATCATGAAATACACTTCCAATCCCTTGTACTGATTCATCTTTAGTTCATGTTACAACTTCTGTTAGTGAAAATCGGCGCAATTTGATCCTTTTCTGCTCGAGAAAACTTAACAAACAAGAACAAATGACCCAATGCCTCCAACTTTTATGTCTCACTTTTTAAAATAGAGTTGCAGGCATAAACCAAAATCTTGCGAAGTCAAAATCTAATCTGTTTTCTGGGGTATCTTCAATTGGAAACTTGTATTTCTGCTGATTTTCTTTGAGAAGTAATTCATTCTGAAATGCACCAGTTACTATATTTATTTACTCCAGACTAGATGTATTGGTTCCATAACTTCAAGATCAAAGCAGCATAGACTCGGTTTTCATTTTCAACAAGAAATTGAACAAGCATTCCCTCTGACTGTTTTTGAAAAAGAAAGAGCACGCCATTAAATCCCATGGTAAACTCAACATCCATCCTAAAATAAAACCAAATTGTAGTAGATATTATCAACATCCAGCCAGTGGTTAGGATTTTTTCAATGCAGCTGTCTGCAAGAAAGCTTCAATACAGAAGATGGTGTCTGGTTGAAAGGAAAATGAAAGAAAACAAGAGAAGAGAGAGAGAGAGAGAGAGAGAGAGAGAAAGATACAGAGAATGAATTGCTAAATGAATATTCTGCACAGTTGGTTTTATTGATTAAAAGAATCTACTAATTTCAAAAAAAAACATGGATACAGTTTAACAGTACATTTGATATAAATTCATATAAAAGAAATTAACCTTCCTATGACTGCAGCTTGGTTTGATTCTGCCAGTAAATTTTCTCCCATAAATCTACTTGTTGTAATGTATTTTCTTGTCTCCGAAGAATGGCATGAAGAGATGAAGGTTCGTAAGGGGGAGACAAACGGCAAGGACTTGTTTCAGCAGGACTTGTTACCAATGATTCCAACATGAACTTCTTCTCTAATCCTGACGCTGAGCAAGCCATTGATTCTGAACAGATTTCAACAGCTTTTGGAGGTATGATGGGCTTGAATCTCAAGAGCTTCGAGTACTGATTTAGGAGATGAAACATGTAGTCATACACATAGTCAACTTTCAATTCCTCTTGAATGAATTTGCTCGCAGCCCTTCCGATAGCCTGTGCCTGATAAATCCACAAAGTCTTATGAATGACATAAGTTCTGTCTATTGAAATTATCAAGTGGGTGTAATATAGTTCCACCATTAATAGTTTTAACACTTATGCTATGGCTCTTAATATCGATACAGAAATGGAATAAATTTCTATTGCTAATCTCATAACATTTGGTGAAGAAACCTGAGCTCACAGTAAATGTTATTAATTACCTTTTTCTTGTGACCGTTGCCCCAGTCCACGGCAAACTTAATAGATTTGCACTTGTCGTCTTCCTTTATGGGCCAGTAGTGATGAACTGGTATCAAACCTCTCGAGAAAAAATCGTGGTATTGTGGTTTCACTATTAAGGTGACAGAATCACAGGCAAGAATGTATTTTTCACTAACGGACCATGCGGACCCTTCAATATATATCTTGAACCTGCATTAATGGAGAGTGAATAAATGACACGAAAGACACTGACAAATCATAGCTAAAGGAAGTTAAAAATTATTTTACCTATCTCTGCATTGGCTGGCCAAGTCTGATTGCTTGTACCCATCCTTTGATTCTTTCCCCCAATCCTGCAAAAGGTTTCTACAGGTTTAATACAAGCTGCTATATGCTCGCAACAATGGCAGAAATAAGAAGGGAAAACAAAACATTGATTATAACCTGGGAAAATATACGAGCATTCCAGTCTTGTTCTTGTGAGACATTACATGTAAGAAGGTCTTCCCTGGTTTTAGCAACAGAAGGATTACCCTTCCAGAAAGCGTAAGGTTCCCTGTCCGTCCATTTACTTCTTCTGTTTCCTTCTTCCAAGTCCTTCAACAATAACCCCCATGGCTTTATATTTATCTCAGGCCTGCAAATTTATCCATCATAGTTTAATTTCATTTGATAAAAATTAGAAATGGCATTATGTGTAATATTTTCTCAAAGTGGGAGCATACCATCCCCAGAAAGACCAATCAGGGAAGACAATATCCAGTGATTCAGCATCGCTACAGTACCGAAACAGCGGAGGCGGGACGGGAGCATCAGGCGCACTGTATTCCCTTGATTTGATGACCGGCCAGTCAACACAATCAAACATAAGCTCCAAGTCGGGAACTTTTCCGGGATACCTCCTTAACAACTGTAGGATTCCCCACAGTGTAAAAACATCTCTTGTCTGAAACGACTTCAGAAACGTCTCCACGTAAGCTTTGCCTTTTACTACAACCAAGCGGAAATTTGCCGTCTTTTTGGCTCTTTCGACCATGTCCCTGGTGATTCCTGTGCGGGCCCACGGCCTAAGATCTTCGTGTATCCAGCGGAAGTATTCAGGACACGTTGAAGGAGATTGAATGTCAGGATCATGTTCCCGAGAGATGGTGATTGGGTAGTCTTCGGGGCAGGTTTTTGGGAGGTTTAGTGCGGTGCAGTTAAGTGGGAATTCCACTTTGTTCCGGGCCTTTTGTGTAATTCCAGTAGCATACACGTTGGTTTTTCTTGAACTGAGCTTCTGATCTGGGCTGCCAGGAAAAGTCTGCAGCACAGAGCATACCCCAAACACTACGTTCGCTCATGTTCTTCAAAATTATAATTCAGGAATAGACCAAAGTGGGCCCTACATGCAATCAAGACATCACATGGATGGAGTTGAATCCAACCACCACACGTGGCCCAGTAGGGCGCCCACATCTGACTATAAGGTTTGTAAATTATTTAATTAATTAAAAATTTTATTTATTAATTATAAATAAAAAAATTTAAAATAATTTTTTAATTTTATTTAAAATTAAATTTATAATTATTATTTATTTATTAATTAAATAATTTTATCTCGTATCTTTTGTCAGTGTAATAAAATTATTTTATTTAAAATTTTTTTCAAGAATAGTAGAAGCTTCCGCCAATTAAATTCTGCCTCGTGTACCGACAGCAGAACTCACAAGTCAACACGTTACCCATTTTAACACGTCGAACCAAAGGAGAAAAGCTAATAATTAAGGTATCGTCGATGTCAATGAGATAGGCGAAATGCAATGCATGGAGAGATAATCAAGTAGTAGTTACTTACAGTGGAATCGAGCAATCGCGTAGAAATCAACGCGCCAACGAGGAGAACGAAGATGAAGAAGAAGAAGGCATAGGATCTTGACGGTGGCTTAACAAATGGCCGCACGATCGTGTCAGCGAAATGGCCAGAAGGCCCTGATCCATGCCAGCTGTTGAAATACCTCTGAGAACCCTGCTGCATGCCGTTATTCTCCAAGCTTTAAGGTCTGACAGCGATCACAGTGAGAAAATAGAGCTGATTTCCTGAAATGGGTACTTGAAACTTAGTTTGATTCCAGATCTCTGCTGCAGAATTTCGCCAACTCCTTGAAGAAGAAGCTCCCAAAGAAGCTAGAATACCTTCGTTGGAATCAAAATTTTCTCCGTTATTTCTGAGAAACAAGACAAGTACAGAGAGAAAAACCTGACGTGAGATCTCCTGTGGATTGTATTGACATTTCTTTTCCTTCAAAATAACGAAGTTTGTTCAGGACATAAAGCTGATCATGAACAAGTAGTAAGATTTCAGGCGGAGGAGCGAGGAAACAGAAACAAATCAAAGACGTTTCTGTATTTCCGGGAAAGCTGAAGAAAGGAAAGGAAATTAAGCGTGAGAGGAAAATAAGTGGAAAGTGAATTACAGGAATCCCGAGGCAGTGCGGCTACTTCAATAATTTTTGTTCCGTATACAGCGGTGCGACCACCGCTTTTCTTTTCCAACAAAGGGAACACAAGAAAATAGTTTTAAATTTCCATTGGGTTAAAAAAAAATCAAGGGAAGGTCAAGGCTCTAGTATTCTACTCGCGCGATTTTATTTAATAATTTTTTAATATTTAATATTTATAGAATTTAAACAATAAAACTATTAAAATAAATTAAAATTATTATTTTATCTAAAAAATTAAATTTAAAAATAAAAATTTATATAATTATATTAAACAAAATAAAAAAAAAGGTAAATAAACATTCTGGGTGTTAATTTTAATGAATTTTTAGATTTGATTAAGATATATATTTTTATATATTATATATTTTAATATAAAATATAAAATTTAAATATATAATATTAAAATAAATTAAAATAAATAATATAAAAAAAAATTAAACTTATACTATATTTAATGTGGTACCCCCTATTAAAGAGCCAGCTTTATTTTGAACGTACAAATGATTTAGAGTTTAGAGCTTTACAGAAATATCCAGAAACAAGCTTAAAACAGAGTTAGGTCAACTAATTGCATGATTTGCTGTGCATCATTAGTTGACTTGTACTCTTTTTTTCATTTTCTGGTTAAGGAATCAACGGCTAACTGATTATATATATATATATAATATATATATATAAAATTAAATAAAAATTCAATAATTTTAAATAATTTCAAAAAAATCATACGTGTTTACAATTTGAGAAAACACTGAGTCTTAAGGCATCGCAAACGAGTGATTTATTCTTGTGTGACTCCGTATAAAATTTAATATTTAATTAAAAAAAATAATATACGAGTAATTTTAAATTAAATTTTATATATTAAACCAATAAATTATATCATTTGTTTTCAAGATCACCATTAAATATATTATTTATTATGAATGCAACATGCAATACATACATGTTTTTAATGGATTATTTTTTTTTAAAATTTTTAATTTTATTTTAAATAAATATTTATACGTAATATAATTAACAATAAATAATTTAGATTATATTTAAAAAATTTTAATTTTATTATAAAATATAAATTAATTTATGTACTTTATAAACATATATCATGAATAGTTTATTATCAATCCTAACACCTGTTAATATTTTGTTAAAAATTAATATTAAAAGAAAAAACTGGACAATGATCACAGTCGGTTTCTGATGATACGATGGCATTGAAAAATTCAAGTTGTTTCGGTATACATTAAATAATCACCTAAAAGAAACGTGGTTGCACGGGACCAATACAATTTTCTGCATTTAATGTCGTTTTTTTTCTAATGATTTGAATGCATAGAGGAACAATTTGCATTCATTTTTACCAGTTTTACCAGACACAGCATGTATGTAAGTTCGCCATTTCATTAATTCATGAACTTTTACTGTGTTCTCTATCCTTAAAGTGAGTGTGTTCCTCTGTCTCATGGCCAGCTTCGCTATCAGTCATAGGTTAGGTGAGGTTTCATTAATGCTCATTTATGGGTAGAGGGGTTAATTTAGAACGGAAGGGCTCTAGAGATGACAGCATTGAAGAAGCACAGAGAAAGAACTATTCACAAGAAAATTGAAGCATGTATATACTAACCTTGATGAGTATTGGCGTATTGTCTCATCCCTTGCCAGCAACTTTCATCATCGTGCTATACAAGAAATGGCTTGAGATTTCACACGTCTGCTAAGAAACTAACCAGGAGCTTGACCTGGGTGCATGCGTAGCCTACGGAAAAGAGAAGACAAGATGACATGTTGTGGATGTCTTAAGCTTCAGATTGGGTTAGAATGTAATAGGCGTGGCTTGAAATGCGGGTGATTTGATTGCCACGAAAATGTAAAGATTTGAACAAGTTTACTAATTTTATTCGGGGATGTAATCACAGTACAAGACGGAGTCATGCCGCAGCCCCCACTCCCCTCCTGTTTTTTTCTCAAGGAATTAAATCGGATTTAGCCATCTGTCTGATTTACAACCATTTGATCATCGTAGCAACTACAAGATCGAAGTTTGATGCCTGGAAAACCTTTGGGTTAAGTAAAAGCATTACATGCATGAAATGAGAATCCTCTCCTTGTTATAATATAATTTGTAAGAGGGTATGAAAGCTTAATATTACTGTTTGAGCGCTTACATATTAAATCAAGCTTTTGGGTGGTAAAATAACTTAACGCATATGAAATGCAATCCTCTACTTGTTACGATACAATTTCGTGATTTGTGTATGTGAGCTTGAAAGCTTCAAATAGCGATTAGTTGTGGATGTGAGCTTGAAGGCTTGATCTCCAACAACATCATAACTTGTGATGATTGTGGTCCCAAAGGAGACCAACAATTATGAGCATATGTTTTCTTTTACTGGATTTGAAGGGACAACAGAGAATCATACTGCCTCATTTTCTTTATCTTCAATCTTCCATTTTGTTCAGCTTTCTGAGAGAATATTTTGTCACATACATGATGCAATATCATCAGAAATGTTTGTCTGTGTGCAATCTCAAAAACCCTCTCATTGATCTGAGCCATCGAATTACAGGAACAGCAATTGTGCACACAGACGTAATGGTCTATAGAGACTGTGCCCAGTTAATTGCTGGCTTCTGTTGCACCACAACATTAGTTACTTTTTTACCGTGGGAAAGTAGATTCAGTTCTTTTTTCTGAGAGTTCTTTTGCAGAACTGTTAACTGTTAAAGCTGATTTATTGGCAAAAGCTGACTTAGTTTTCCTGTTCTACGTAAACTGTGGGAGAGGAGACAGAAAGAACAAAATGCCTTATACCCCTTTGTTGGCGCCTTTGAAAACATAGATTTACCTTGCATTGCATTCAAATTTTAAGCATGACTATGAATTGCATAATTTCATTAACATTTAGCTATCAAGTATCAGTCTTGTTCTTCTGTCTAACATGTAGCATTACATGAAAGTTATGACCCTACAACATATGTCTCATTATCAATGATAATTCTCTAAGGTTGACGGATTAATTGACTTGACATTATCATTTTAATTGTAGAAACAGGATGTCCTACTATGTAATCAAAATGGGAAATAATTATAAATGTTTTTAGTCTTGATTTGCGAGTGTCCATCATCATTCTGTTCCACAGAGAGCTTGGCATGCTAAGCATTTGAGTTGGGTCGTTTTACAATGCATAAGAGAGAGAAGATTATGCAGCGGGCTACGAAAATCCATTGGGTTGAGCATAAAATATTAGAGCTACTCATGTCATATCACGCTATAATAATGCACGCGTGAACTAAGTAACTAGCTCAACTCTCCCTTCTCATCTCTTCTCATGCTTTCCAATTTCAAAACCCAAGACTCTGAATGAAGCTTTAAGGCTCCTTTCTGAGACGTTTGAATTGCAAAACCCACTTTGCCGAGAGCCTTAAAAGCCCCGTCTTGCCTGTCCACTCAGACTCAGCTCTCATCTCTTTACTTGCATCAAATCAAATACATACAGATACACCTTTCTCTCTCGTCTCTCTTTAAATTCATTACCAGATCATTTTCTTTTCTCGGCATTTTGAAAAGCTACAAACCATGTCTGTAAGTCTCCTTATTCGCTATCTCTTCCTCTCTCGGTGAGTAATATCAAGAGTTGTAGATATTAACAATGTGTACTACCGCAGATGGTGGAGGTCAGAGTTCCAAACCTGGATTGCGAAGGCTGTGCTTCCAAGTTAAGGAGAGCGCTTTTCAAGCTCAAAGGTTTGTTTTTTTACACGCCATCCCTGTAATGTTTCTTTTTTCATTTTGCCATTTTCATGCCTGCAACGTGTTCTTAGCACTGTTGCCATTGCTCAGTATTGCTAGTCTTTCGGCTTTATACCCTAGCAAACAGACCCGGTCCTGTCTTTTATTTTGCTAATTTGTGCCCTCACTCATCGTCAAAATTTCAAAGATTTCCTCGGGCAGAATGCATTGGTCCACACACGCACCATTTTTCTCAGCTTTTTACTTCCATGAAGGTCGTAACTCAGAACAGAATTTAGGCCAGCTGGGCCCTTTGAAGTAAACTTGCAAATATTGGCGACGGCATCCCGCATGAACAGTTAGACATATGCCGCTGTGAAGTTGTGCTACATTTAAGTACACCCACCATCCCTGTCAACAACTTTAACAATTGGCTTTCATCCGACTTATCGGCCGAAGTTGACTTCTGCCCAAAGATCATAAAAATTCGACTTGCGGTAACATTTAAAAGCCTGGGGTGCGCGCCCAACATATTTTCAGGCCCTGGAATTTTGCTTCTGGGCTATATCTTGATGGATCTTGATTTGTAATAATCGATGGCAGGCACAGCAAGATCTTTTTTTAGCAAGAGGATGCAATCATGCAAAGTGCAAGATTAGGAATTTCTTTTCGATTCCAACCTAAACGCAATTCGAATTCTGAATCTCTTATGTCTCACCAAAAGTTTTTATCTGTTGAATTAACTCGCAGCTTATGATTTATTACTGAAGTAACGAATACTAATCTTATATGTAATAATAATTAGGGGTAGAAGAAGTGGAAATAGAAATGGAGATACAAAAAATCACAGTGCGAGGCTACGCCTTAGAGGAAAAGAAAGTGCTGAAAGCTATTAAGCGCGCAGGAAAAGCAGCAGAGCCATGGCCATTTCCTGGACACGCTCACTCCGCCTCATTTTACAAGTATCCAAGCTACGTAGTGAACCATTATTACGACTCATATGGAGCAGCCACCAACGGCGCGCATACTTTCTTCCATACTCCTGCCGTTTACTCAGTCGCTGTGGCATCAGATGAGGCTGTTGCTTCTCTTTTCAGCGACGAGAATCCGCATGCTTGCACCATCATGTAATCTTTCATGCATGCATTTCACTTCCTCCTGTGTGTTGTTCTTTTTGGCCAGTAGGCATCTACGTATTTTGAGGGCAGTATTTTGATTATTTGTTGAGCTTATTTCTTTATCATTAAGACGAGGCCTCATTTAGGTTCATTTTTTCTCTCGCCGGAAAATAGAAACGGCCATTAACGGAAAATCTTTGTGGCATGGGTCCAACTTACCATCCACATACAGTAATTATATACAATTAATGGTGGTTACCAGATAGTTGATCATCGTCCGTTTTGGTTCGATTTGGATTGGATTATCCCAAAATGGTCAGTTTTGATCGATTTAGATTATTTGTTAAGTGTAAGTTTAAAATATTATTGTAATTATAAGATTAAATTGTTTTTATTTTTTAGAAATAAATCTTATTAAATTTTAAAATAATTTAATTTAAAAAATTATTTAATATTTGAAATTTTTTATATTTTTTTGAATTGAATTTGTAATTCAAAAATTAATATCATTATTTGGGTTTAATTTTTTTAAATTAAAATTAATTTACTAAATTTTTAAATTGATCGATTTGAATCAATTTAAATCGGTACTTAGACATGTCCACCCCTAATTCCTTTAATTATTAGCTATTGGAGGGGAAGGAAAGTCTTGGGTTTCAATAAAGAGAATCTTGAAAATGAAAAAGAAAAAAAAGTCCAAAAAGGCACCACCCTTTCCAAAGAATAACTTGCCCTACTTGGTCATAGGTTTTTCCCATCTCTGAATCATGAATCATTATAGATTTACTGGGCAGATCTTTCTGCAATGAAATGTTAGAATGCAATTGAATGATTGTATTTGTAGATTGTACATCTTGTATTCATCCATTTGACAAGTTCTTCATAAAGTTTTCTGTCAAGTTTTAGGTTAATACTTTTTAAGATTTCCTTGAGAACGACAATTTGCCAATGAATAAAGAGTATTTTGCAGACAATTTTATTTACTAAAGAGTGATAAAAATAGGCGTAGTTAATATATATATATATATTACGTATTTTATATTATTTAATATAAAATAATTAATGTAAAATTTAACGTATAAAATATAATAAATAAAATATTTAATATTTAATAAATATTAAATATAAACATAAAATTTAAAATAATAAATATAAAAATTTAAAAAAATTAAAATTAGATATATATAAAAAATATTATAAGTAAATTTAACAATAATATTAAAAAAAAGAGAACAAAGAGTTTTGTATTGATAACGAATATTTGATAATAATTTTTTATTTATTATTATAAAGTCTTAGATTTCACTATTAATGACTCAAAAACGATAACATTTTTATTAATTACCTAATCTCTTCTCCCATTTTTATTAATTACCTAATCTCTTATCCCACGAGGCTAAAGCAAAAGAGAGACACTATCTATAAACTTTAATTAATTCTAATTTATGATCTAAATTTAAAGTAACCGAAATGGGTTGTTGATGTGTCATTTTCTTTACTACCTCCCAACATCATGTTAGCATATATACATGTTAAGGCATTAACATGGAGTATAGGCACTAATTCTGAAGATCAAGAGGAAAACCAGAAAAGGGAATCAATCCAGATGAATCAAGTGGCTGAGGATCACTGATCATGCCAACTTTTTGTCTCTTCAACAGCCAAGACAAAGCCATGAGGCCCAGAACTATGGGTTTAAACGTAACCACTTGTTTGGTATAAGCTCTCACACTCCTACAAGAACACACCATCACTTCACTCCTCCCTCACTTTTAAAAACGCCATAATTTCTCATAGAATTCATTTTCTTCATTTCTCTCTGTTCCGAAGTTCTTCGTTGATTCATCATCTTCTTCCTCAAATGGCTCAGGTAATCTGCTGCAATTCTGCTTGCTTTTCATAATTTGACAGTAAGAAACATGTGCTGTAACGTAAATATTTTTGATACTTATGGGGCTGGATTTTGGATTGTTTTGGTTACTATGAAAATATGCAGCAGAAGGTTGTATTGAAGGTATTGACCATGACTGATGAGAAGACGAAGCAGAAAGCCTTTGAAGCTGCTGCTGACATCTATGGTACATACATATATTTTTTCTGCTATAGTATCCTCAGTTCTTGAACTGAGATCATCGACAACATCAGTTAGTTTGTTGGGTTCCTTTTGTTTTAGTTCCAAGATCATCATAATCTGATGTTATTAATTATTGTATGATACAGGAGTTGATTCAATTGCTGCCGATTTGAAAGACCAGAAGCTAACAGTAATCGGGCAGATGGATACAGTGGCAGTGGTGAAAAAGCTGAAGAAAGTAGGGAAAGTGGACATCATGTCGGTAGGGCCAGCAAAAGAAGAGAAGAAGGAAGAAAAGAAAGAAGAAAAGAAAGAAGAAAAGAAGGAGGAAAAGAAAGAAGAAAAGAAAGAGGAGAAAAAATGAAGCATGCCACTGCCTAGTATTAATTAAATTACTTCTCTCTCTATCGAAAGATCTTTTTCCTTAGGAATATTACTGTAATTAGATTAACAGTATTAATCAATATCTAATGTTGCGAGAATCGCCAGCCATCGATGTATTTCCCTTATTTCCGATGATTGTTTCCAATGATTAATGTTAGATAGATCCATAGTGTTTTACTGTAGCCAATCCGTTTTGAAGACAATCTAGTAGTGGGAAAGAAGCTTACGAGTTTCTTCATTTTATTTGTTTACAGGTCTTTTTCCTCATTATAATTCTAAAGATTAAACACGGTAAACACGCCCACAGATTTGAATTCAGTTCCAAAATCTCACACCCCGTGGTTTTCTGTATGTATTGTACGTGGATTATTCAAACGATATTACGTGTACATTTGGAAGTGGGAAGTAAGTCCATTAGTGAAAATACAGAAGGCGATTGTCTGATTGACAATGACTTCAAGCTTTGAACGCCTAGTGAACATGTTAATAATGTACCGTAGGTTTGCGCTTTGTGTTTGCGTTTTAATAAAGGAAACACTTATCAAAAACGCAGTTGGAAGTACTTGATAATGATACCGGTTCTTTGATTTCTTCTTAAAAGTACTTCGTTTTCCAAAGTGCTTCTCAAATCTTACTAGACCAAAACTAGAGAAGTTTTTTTTTCCCATAATGTATTAATTTCTCTTCGTCCAATTCGCCAGCGATTTGAACTCTGAACAGCACTTACCAGCCGCCTCGTGGCAATCAAAATTGCTTCAAGAGAGTTTGGTAGAAGAGAAGAATGGTAACAAATGCTTCCAGCATTGACGTATTATTGCATGCTTATGGTTGGATTATGCGGGTCAATAACGTCTGCATCTCCGAGGCAAATAAATCAACATTAAAAATGAAGCTAAAGCTTCTGTTAAAAGAAAAAGCGTAGGAATTCGAACCACTATGTTTGTCTTGTTAGGCATTCTACCATGTCATGCCGGTTGACAAACGCCCGTCCTTTGGACAAAAGAATAACACACAGCGCACTGCTTAGCTGGGATGATGATTGTAGTAATAACAAAAGTAGATTCTTAATAGTTTTGATAACTTCTTGTCAAAATCGTGGCCAGCATGATTACACACTAGGGGCCCTTGGAGTTCTGGAGTTCGGATCCCTATTTCTAGAAAACCAAACAACAGACAAATGCGTGAGAGTACACACAAAATAAGATTGAAGGAAGAATATTTATAGATAAGAAACATGAACTTCTACAACACATTATCAAGAGAAATGTATAGTTGCAAGAAGAAAATCGGCTACGGACAAATGATTGATGCATTTTTCATTATATCCCAGCAAGAAGTCATTGTTTTATTTGGTTAAATGAAGTCTGGAATGTCACATACTTGGGGTAGCTACCGGGCAAGAAAGTGCGGAAGAATTATAATAGAGATAACATCGAGCCACTGGCTTCGTAAGTGGTATTCTGTAGAGCATTTGATGAAGCAGATAATCTATAGGAAAAGGATTGGAACGGAGATTAACGTCTCACTCAAGCAATCTATTGTACAATAGGGATTCTAAGAATGACCCGGGGCGAACAGTAGGAAGAGCTAAGTTGAGTTCTAAAGTAATAAGAACAAAACAACTTACAATTGAGCAAATTTCCTCGGTACTTTATTCTAGTCGACAAAGTCTTGCCCACTCACTTGGGAGTCAGATGCATGAAGATATTGTCATCATTCCCATTACTGGGACTTGCAGCTCATGAAGAATATACAAACAAAAAATGGTGAAAATAAAAAATTCTTCCTCAAAGAAATTGAAGGTCAAACATTCAATAGGTAATTTTTATTTCATTAGGGATTAATACGCATAGGTGAAGTGATTATCGTTAATGTAAAAGTTTGATTTACAACATGACATGTAAAGAAGAGAGAAAATGAATTTTTTTTATAAAAATAAAAATAAAAATAAAAAATTAAATAAAAATTATTAATTACTTTAATTTAAATTGAATTCTAATATATGTCTTATAATATATTTTTTTTTAATTTTCACATTACATGTTTAAAATTTATTACTTATATTTTAAAATTTTTAATTATATATTTTTAATTTATATTAATTATTTTAAAAAATTTATATTATTAACATGCTCCTCTTATTGCTAACCAAGCAGCTGGGCGTGGGAGATCACTTATTTATCCTCCGCCTGGGAGATAGATTGGCCTCATTGTCGGACCGGGGCTGAGAAATGCATCCACAAGAAATCACTAGGCTTCCATGTGTGGGCTGAGCAATAATGTCATAACGGGCCCTCCATAGGCTTGGATACCCGGGCAGACAAATGTATCCAGTTGATGCAGAACACAGGAACGGATGCGCTCAGCTGTTTTTCATTAATCAAGTTGGAACTCTTTTAACTGCTAACTGCGAAAGTGCATACACATTTTCATCATACTCGCATTACATCTCCTGTCCGTTCATATAATTTTTGGGAAGTTTTAGTATATTGCAAGAGTTACAAGGAGGAGTAGCAGGACTGTAATTTCAAGCATTATCTAGTGCCTGGAGGTTGTATCGAAAGCGCAACAACATTGGTGAAACTCGAATTCTGGTGCATTCATAAACAAATCCATTTGAATGAAGCTTTCTTTTCGTCTACAGCACCAAGTCTGGTTTATTGGCAAGTAAGACGGCCGATGCATAAAACAGAGTCAGTGGAAATTCAGTGGTCAAACTGATGTATAAAACCAGACTATACTGTTATCAACCAAAAAAAGACGGGCAACACATTTAAAAGCACAAGACAATGACAAGTCAAGGCAGCAATCTAAGAATACAACACTTCAAAGACAACTTATTGGAACATAATCAGCAGCTACTACATGAGGGGATTGTGGTCAGTTGCGACACTCCTGAAGTCTCCGATACCCAGTAGCGATGTTGTTGCTCCCTGCTTCGTCAAAAGCAGTGCCCGAAAAGCCAGAAGGAAATAACAAAGAGGGAAACCGCAAGAAATTAGCAACAGAATGGAGCATCCCAAGTCAAACTTGTGTTGCATTCAGCTGATAAATACATGTCTGGCTTCAGGAAGCGAACGAAAAATTACCAGTTGAAGCACTTGGCAATTGTTGAAACCCCTCTGTCTTCTCGCCTTTTTCCAAGCTTTAACCAACTGCACCTTTGATCTTATCCACCACAACCTTACCAGAATTATCTGCATAGCTTGAACTCATCCTCTCCGTAGAAGAATCATGCTTACCAGTTCCCAATCGACTCGCTACCTCTTTGGACTCGGTCACGTTTCCCATGGGTCTATTTGTTGCATCGTCGGGTTCTTCCTTCCGCTTATGCAAAGCGCCTGATATCACACGAGTCACTGGACTGGATGTCACCTTATTCTTTTGCTCTGCCTTTTTCTTATGCAAAGCCTCCTATATCACCTCTGACAGAGCCCTGTCTTCTTCTTTAGGTCTCAATTTCTCCTCAAAGTATTCCTTCACAGAAACTCCTTTGTCTTGCCCTCCAATACCTCGTTCCTTTTGATTCTCGGCAACACTGTTAGTGCCAGACATTTTGGACATTACGGTACTCCCTGCACCAGCAACCTTCTCGTAAACTGGAATCAGCTTCTCTGTTATAGTAGTGGCAATCTTCTTCCCATAATCTACCGCTGATGCCGGCATGGAAATTTTGTCCCCGCCTTGCATTTCGTGCCCTCCTGTATTGCCTTTCTCGCATATCCAAGCTTTGAAGCTACAACATCTTTGGCGGATATTGCTTTATCCGCAATTACAGAGGTGGCAGATGAGATTTTATTGGTGTAGCTATGCTGGTTCGAACGTCTGTCAGCAGTATTGTCCGTGGATGATCCCTTTTTGTGCTATCAAAAGTTTTTTTGGTGACCAAAGGTATTGGAGGTTTTAACTCCGGAGAGAACTGGTCATACCTTCCAGTGGGCACACTGGTGAAGAAATCTTCGGTTCCACTAGGCCAGTTCCGTTCTTGTCCTAACTTTGGTTTTAATTCATCAGAGATATTCATCTTGTCGAAAGAGCGAAGAATTGGGGTTATTCCTACTTCTTCACCACCTGAAACATGTTAGCACAGAAATTTAATTTCACTTTCACAACTAAAATCAAATCGGCATAAATTTTTCATACGTTACGCTCACTGTGTGTGGGAATAGTTACTTACCTCTGCTGGTTATGTCGGTGACTTTGCTCTGATAATTTGAAGAAGTATAAGCATCAGGTTTGTCTTTTGGTGCAGCAGGATCCTCCTGCAAGCCTTCAGGTCTTTGTAAGTTGACTTTGAGCTTCCCTGGATGTTCCTGTTGACTAGGAACAAAGGTTCTGGTTCGCTCGTCGTTTCTGGAATAACGAATTTCTGGTGCGGTATAACATACAGGCGTGTTTTGCTGTGCGTTAGGAACTTCATCCAGGACTGATGTCAATCCCAGATTGACCTCTGGCAGCCCCTTTCTTTCCTCTCGCCCATCATCATGGCTTCCAGCTCCAGGGTTCATGTTTTGTGCCACAAGCAGTGGATCAACATCATGGCCGTCGACCTTCCAGCATTGGACCCCGATTGTCCAGGACCTCGGCTTTCTCAATGCTCATAATCGCCGCAGATTCGTAAACTGAAAATTTTCATGAAGAACTCGGAATAATCAACAAAACCCTCCATAATTCAAAAAATACAAACGTACTTGAACAGCAACAGCAAAAGCTCAATATCACAATGAAAAGCGAAGGCATATACATGTAAAAGACAAACGGACTTGGTGCTCCATGAATTTCCAGGTCTTCAACTATCTCTTCTTCCTCATCGTCCTCTTCTTCAAGATCATGATCGTCAGGAATATGATGGTTCGTGATTGTGATCGTGACCATGACCGTGCTTCGGCAGTGCATCCTTTATCATCTTCGCCTTTGCCTTCACCTTCTTCAGAACCTGGTTATGCTCATCTTCACCTTCTGCAACTGATTAAAACCACCACTCCCCAAATAAAAACAGAGATCACGGGGCGTTTCACAGCTTCCCAGAACAACTCTGTTAAATTAAACTTACCACTGTGATGCCCATGGGATTCTTGCTGGTGGCTTTGGGCATGGGGATGTGCCATCCGGGATTCCATTATCAAAACAGAGATTTTCACAGAAACAAAATTTTGGCAGTTATGGATAAGTATGCGTAATGTAGTGCAAGGAGAAGACAAGAACTAGAAGTTTATAGACCGCCATATCGCCCAGTTTTGCCACCTTTGCATGGCGGGGGCTCGGTAGGCTAAATGACACGTTTCTTTTAACCGACACTTCTCTATGTCGTGCCACGTATTACGTGTACGCTTTTATACATCGCCTTAAAGCTGTGCAAGGTGGTTTATGCCCTGGATGATCTTGTTAGGAGCCTACGCATTGTAATGTTTTAAATAAATCAAAATTTATCAAAATGTAAAATAAAAAAATAAATTGAAGGATGCGTGATGCGCACCTACGGCGCAACATAACAAAATGCCCACGATTTTACAATTTATATGCCGGACAAACCAAAATCCGGAGCGCCAAAATTTCAATTCAACATTCAAATTATATACCGTTATTCTCCTCCTGGAATGCGAACTCGCTTTCTCAACGCCGACTTCTTCACAACCAACCTCTCTTCTTCTGCGATCGGAAGCATAAATTTCTTGAATCTTCCAGTCCCTAAGCTATCGCCGCGTCTCTCCACCTGCAAAGATGATATTCTCCGCTTCGATTCCGTCCTTGATGTTTCTTTCGAGATCGAACAACTGCCGATTCATTCCGCGTTCTCCAAGTTCTTCTCCGAAGTAATTCCTCAAGTATTCGATGTTGATTATCGCGATTTTGAGGATCTACGTTTACCAATTCGAAAAGGCTGCGATAGTGAGGTGAAACATTGATTGCAATTTGATTTAGTTTTTTATTGAAGTTATATCAATTATGGTGTGAAACTGATAGATTAAGTGTTGTGTGTTAGAGTTTAATGTTTTTGTTTGGAATTACCGATAAGTTCAACATTTTAAGATTACTGATACCTCAACATTGAATTACAGCTAGTTCAACATTTCTTGTATTTGAATTTCCTATTATATGAACTAGATTATAACTGTGTACTGTATTTACGTTTGTTTCTATGTTTAGTCCAAATGATGAACCTGTTGAATTGTTGATTAAAAGGTGAAGAGGCTTTTCATACTAATAAGCTTTAGCTATTGAGCCTAGTGATATCTGAACTGGATTTTGGACTTAATGTAGTTGTTTCTATTTTTACAGGATTTGTATACGTTTGATTGTAATATAAGTATATAACGTCTTTAATCATGCGGACGATACGAATGCTGTTATGAGCACTATTATTCATTTAAAGTATTTTGGCTTAATATCATCACATGGATGAAGTGGCCAACAGTAAGCAAGTCTATCGGAAGGAGCCGTTTCTAGTTGAGAGTTTAAGTTACACGGAAGTTCTTAATTTGAATTGCGGCATATTAGAAAGGAGAACTGCTTCTTACTTCTTTTGTAATTTAATTGTGTCAAATGTGCTTTCAGGAAAACATATACCATTGTTGTTCTGTCTTGGTAATTATGGTACCGTGACAAACATTCCATTATGTTGTCTTAACTTGATGGCCATGACACTGGAAGTTTTATCCAAAGGGTGTAGCAAGGATGTAGATATGTCACTGATTTGAAGGAGGAAAACAAAGTGGAAGAGCAAGGAAATATTTTGAATCAAACTTTTGTTCTTGAAGTCGTGAATTAGAGCTGAAAAGATGTTGGTATGCGGTACTTCTTCTTTTATTAGTTTCACCAAGCTTATGTGGTTGTGTGACATGCAGAGAGAATCTGATATTCTTCATGAAGAAAAAGAAGAGAAGAGTGAGAGACCTTTTGGATCCAAAGCTTTGGTGAATGGAATTCCAAAAGTACGACAGTAGCTTTCCTGAATAAGAATTTTATTCATTTTTGCTTGGGTATCTTTGGCTGTCCCCAGGTATTTAACTGATGTCACTGCAGAAGGACAGTGAAATTGCTGTTGATGAGAAAGTTCAAAGCAATTCAATTTGATACACCAGAGCTGGCTGTGTTCTTGGTATTGTCAAATTCTATCGAGCGCTAAACATGGATACATTTTGGTTTTATTTGTTAAAAGCCTTTTGGGCTCATATACGACAATATTTTATTTTATTTTTTTTGGTTCTTTACAGGAAAATGTTTGCCTTTCTCATAAAGAGGAGATTGGGATTGCTTCTGAAGTCCCAGAGATTGACAATGATCTAGTAATAGTTGAACCATCTTGTCACTCACTCTTTTAGCAGCATGCTGGAATTTGAATCTTATTTAAGACGGTTCTTTTTCACAGGACATGTTAAAGCCAGGGCTTGCAATGCAGTATCATGGTAAGGTTCAAGAATCAGTTTATTCAGTTGAAGATGTTGCTTCGGACTACCACATGGAGAAAAAGACGTATAATTTGGAAGATGTCGGTTCTTTATCAGACCAAAGGCTCTTCCAGTGTATGTTTCCTCTCCTGGAAGTGGATGAAACATGTCTTGGTACTTTGACACGCCTATCAATGGAGGATGAACTTCTTTCATTTCTTGAAAACCAGAAAATCAAAACTGGACTCAAATAGATAATCTGCTTATTAGTGGCAAAGAGATTTTGGGCTCTTTGGAGTATGATAACTTGGGTTTTCTTCTAGACTATAGTTCATCAAAGCAGTGCCTTGAGTTTGAGCTGGCGTCGATGAACATGTTTCATGAAATGGACTATGTAGGCATGGTGGAAGCTTCACAACTTAAAGAAGATTCTCAGTTTCACCAGGTGATGGCAGGTTGTGATTGTTTTTTGTCAATGAACCGGTGATATTTGAGGAATTTGAGATGACTGATGTGGACTCATCTAAATTTTTTGAAGCCTTTTTTACTACAAAAGCAGCAATTGAACCAGTAACATGTGATTGGATGTTCAGGGAAGACATGAATTTTTAAAATTTCAATGAATTGATAATTAATCATGAACCACCTCTGATAGACGATTCCCTCAAATCTTTGCCCACACCTGTTTTCTCTGATTATGAAAAGAGAAGATCAGCGTATGGTGTTCTGAAGGAAAAACTAGCAGAGTTAAAGCTACAACCCTTGTCTGCATCTGATGGGATATACTTAGATTGGCATCTTCTGGAGGGCGATAAATGCAATTGTAAAATCCTTTGCTGTCATCAAAAGATGTTGAAGGACGTGGATTCTCACATTATTGATTTTGATCGTGTATCCTCTGATGATGAGAAGTTTGTATCTGACTTCATTTTCTCTGAAGATGCTCCAAGCAAACCAAATATGGAAGGATGTGAGGAACACTGCACATTGATTTTGTCGGAATTTCTACTCTGGCTGGTCAGCTTATGGGAGTTTCTTCAGATGAGTTGATATATAAAAGTCCAAGACCACGAAATCCAGACCAATCAGGTGAAAAAAATGTCAAGAGGGCTTCACTCTTATTCAAATCCATGTCAGAGTTTAATGATCTTGACTTTTTCTTGGATCCACGGAAAGACAAGACTGGAAAAAATGATGAATCTGCAGCAAAGGATTACGTGAAATCAGGGGACGCTGTAGATGGTGTAGAAGCTAGTGGTATACCTCCATCAGTTCCTTGTTCAAAATTGCCTAAGCAATCCGAGCAAAGTCAGTAGACGATGTTCTCTTCTCCTGCTGAGGCAGTCATTGTTGTGAACACTCAAAATTTTGATAAGGAAATGATAGTATCCAGAAGATGTACTTATCAGAGAATTCTTGCAATGGAGAAAGAAGGGGTACAGGTTGTGGAGCGTGATTCAATTCTACCTGTGGATATTATAATTTGTTCTGCAACTTGCTGACTATGGTATGATTGTGGAAACATTGGAAAGAAGGCAACTACTCTGCATGAAGCTTCTTCGTGCTTGCCTTTGTGGGCGGAGAACATCGCAGCAAATGTATTGACATTGCTGAGTTTTACTTTCAGTTCCTGCGTTCTGGTAATTTGATACTTCGTTTCTTGTATTTTTGTTATTTTGACCTTTACTTCTCAACCAGTTCTGCAGAGAAAAATTTAGACTCACGAGGAAAATGATAAGTTGCACTCTACTGGGTTTCAAAGATACTTTGAAGCAGCAAGTATTAAGCTTTAGGAATAGAATAAGGTTTTATAATGAATTAATTATCTTGCCTTGCTCTCTTAGGCTAGAATAGGGCTTATAATGAGTTAATTCTATTGCCTTGCCTTTAGATAAAGAATTTTCTTTGGCAATTCTCTTATGGTGTTTGTCACAAATGAAAGCCTTGAAAGTAACTGCAAAGTGAATCATTTAACGCAGAATTTATATTGGGTGAACTTTTGTTTATTTTGGGCCTACAATAATTTTATGCTCCACTTGCTCAGGCGTAGCTGAATTGATGAATGACTATTGATGAAAGTACCTACTTAATTGTTGCTTCTAGACAGAGCATAGACAATTCAGCTTGTTATATATTTTTTATCATGATTCGATAGATGAAAAAGGAAAAATAAGTAATATGGTTTATTATAGTATTAAAGCTACCATTATTAAATTATTTTTCAGCCATCAATGCAACATACTTCGTGTAATCTAACTGTCTTCTTCCAGTTTTTGAGGGTGAAACCAACTTCATTTGTTCTGTAATGGAATCATCAGATGGGTTCTATGCGGCTGCAGCAAGCCTTGGAATTGATTTGCAGCTATTTTGCTCCTATTCATCTGAGTCAACTGATGAAATTATATTAAGCTGCATTAGATATTCCATTAAGTTGACGAGCGGCCTATATCCTAAAATGCCCGAGTCAGAAACTCTTGCAGAATCATTACTTACCAAGTTTCCTTCAGTTAATCCGCTGACAGCTCATTCTATGCTCTCTTCCGTAGGCATGCTTATTGAGTTCCTTGAGTGTTCGCATAAGCATAGGATCTTGGCAATCCGAAAGTATTATGTTCCTGATGAAAGTATCAATCTATTTAGTTCTCTCTGCAAATATGGCGAGCTTGAGGACTCAAAATCTATAATGACCGACTGCTCTTCTTCCGTATCTTCTGGTGCAAACTCAGATAAGTGTCAATTGATAGTTGATTCTGAAAGAAAACGACAAAAATGCGTCTATGATCCTTACAAGAATGATACACCTGTGGATGACTTTCTGCATTTTGTGCCATTGAACCAATTCACCAACGGCATCTCGATTCCCACTACAGTATCCAAGCCATATGATTCTTGGAAAGATCATGAGATATTTCATGAGTATGAAAAGCCTAGTTCATCTTTGAATGATTTGTTTGGCAAAAAACAAGAATTGGATTTTGACATGATGATAAAACCTTCTAGCGTCTCCTCGGCACGTGATGCTCAGGTCTTAGAATGTCCTCAGATCTTGAAAGAAATAAATAATCACAATTTTTCTTTGAAAGATGGATTGCTGACTCGGGATCAAAGATCAGAGATTGCGATGATGACTGATTTGAATCGGCGTAATACCAGTGAATCTAGCAATCGGCAAGAAGACTTTATAGGTGAAGTTATTGACGTTACTTCTTGCCCCCAATCAGGCAAGGAGTTTCTTTCTGCAGCTAAGTCTTTGTCTCTCTCTCCTTCAGTACGTGAGATGGAAAAAAATTCCCCAAGGAAGTCTAAATTTGCAAGGAAATTGTCCTTTGGTAAAAGCAATCACCCTACTTTCCCAACAGCTGCCGAGATCAACTCTGGTTCAGATATGTTGAGTTCTCGCAAAGATTTAAGACAGAATTTGCATGGAACTAATGATCATCCAGGCATCAAGTACAACAATGACAAGATGGTTTTAGAACACCGAAAAAACCTCTTGGATCAGGTCTTAGGGAGAAGATTTGCAAGTTCTGAAGGGGTGCCATTACAAGAAGAAATATCTCACTACGGTGGAACCCCACTCTCAAAAGCCATTCGTTCAGCCAATCCACAACCAGGTTCACCCAGGACAATTGAGTTTCTTAATAGAATCAGGGAAAAGTGCAGATTGCGGCGGCAGTCCCTTTATGTTATACAGCTGCCCCACGTTATGGAATTTCAGGGAATATATCAAAAGTTACTAAGAGAAGAAGTCCATCCATCCTTGAATTTTTCAATTACCAAGGAGGCAACACTCCTAGGAAGTTACCTGAATGAAAGAAGCAGAAACGATCCATACAACCATCAAGCTCATCCAGGAACAAAATACCTTCCACTTCATTTCTTCCAACATAGACCCCTATTGATAAGAGAGCAGGACAGGTGCATATAGACTAACTCTGGTCACGTGTGTTCGTGCTATGTACAATTAGGAATACCCCGCCCCGCATCAAACGCTCACATAAACATACATACATTATATTTAAACTTTTACTTTCCCGCAGGCTCTATCTTTTGCAGTGAATGAAAGTGGCAGCCAAACTAAGTTGGTCTGGAGTGATGGAAGTGCCCAAGGTATGAGAAAAAAGTTTCCAAATCAATAGCTGGAATGCAACAAAAGTGTTGCAATGTATAGATTCTCAGAACATTGTGAGTGAAGTTAAAGGTTGGTTCTTAATCTCTACATAACAATAGTAGTGGTTCTTTTCAAGAACAAATCGATTCTACTTAAGTTTTATAAATCCGATTTAAAATTTTTCATTCTGCGCAGATCACTACACCTGTGCCTGCAATAGTCAGTGTCAACCTGTCAGTTATTGCAACATGTAATTTGGTGTACGCATCTAAATAGGCTCCTATATGTAAGCTCTGCAGTAACATCTTTTACCCCGTATATTGATTAATATTCTAGTTAGCTAAAAATGTTGAACGACTTTTCTGAGGTGCCAAGGCACTTGTACGAGAGCTTTAGTAAATGGACACACTATTGACATTTTGAAATGAATTTGTGCAGCATGAACGAAGTGTTTCTTTGGGCGTTGTACTGTGGGCATCACTATTTCTTTTCTCTTTAATGCGTGTTCATGCACGAGCGTGCCTGTCGCACTTAGATAAGTCCGTTGAAGCCTGCTGCTTTTAGTGATCGCAAGTGCAAACCTAAGATTCTTAAAGAAGAATCAAAAGTTTGGACAAGGCTTCAATCTATAATTGTCAATGTCTTCTTCAAAAGTACAGGTTTTTTTTAAAAAAAAATTCAAGCAAAAAGAGGGCAGTTGCTACAATTTGTAACTATAGTCATCCAAACATTTAAATCACAAACTAAAGTTAGTTAACAACCTTAGTGCAAAAATGCTGATGGGAACATGATTGTGTGTGTTTTTGTTATTGACAAAGCCTGAATTATTTGATGAACCACACTTTAGTTTTTTTGGTTGCATGGTATGGAACCTTGTATTGTATTGGGGCTTATCTGCAAACTGGATTTTGACGGCATGCCTGAGAGAAGAATGTAAGACTAATTGGTATGATATAGTTCTCTTGATTAAACTCTAGCTGAGTGATCTCAACCAGATTTGGTTCAAAATAGAATAAAACAACTTCACCCATAGACAATTTGGAGCCGCCAACTCAGGCATCTTTGCAAATTCTAATTCTTTTTACCATTCTTGAGGTTTCTTACAGTCATTACAAGTTGTTGCCTTTCACCTTCAACCTCAGCAAATTTGAGACTTATTTCTGAATATCTCTCTTGCATTTCTTTCAGCTCAGTTTCCATGCGTCTGTTCTTCTCCTTCAGTAATGTCACTTGAGTTAACAGTTCAGTAAAGTTGCCCTCATCACTAGAATGAGAATCAAGGAATTTCAGCCCTTTCCCAGCATCTTGTTTCTGCCTTCTGTGAATAGAAAAAAAAATTGAAAATCGAAGACTGTGATTAGAAACCAAAATAACTTTCTTAACAACCTCTACGTCTAGATGTACCACGCTAACAGAAACAGGTGGTTCATAAACGGAAAGTTGCAAAGATCTGAGACTGAAAAAATTGAAGTTGAAATGCACCTAATCATATTCTTGTACTCATTAACAGCTGCTACTTTCACCTGTTCCATGCTGCTCTCTTGCTCATCAATTGAGATGCTGAGATTGTATTCTTCTTCCTTCTTCTGTAAGTCATCTTTCAACTGAAATACCTGTTCTGTCAGGTTATCTTTCTCCGATTTTTCTTTGATCAAGCTATTTTTCAGTTCATTTTTCCGGGCTCTAAGGTTCTCCACTTCTGCCTGCAAATTTCCAATCATCATCTCCTTTTCATCCTTCAAGTATCCCATAGAAATTAATTCTTCTTGTGCTTTTTCTGCCTCCTCCTTTGCTAAAGCAAATCTTTTCTCCAAGTCATCCCTTTTTCTATTCCATGTTTGTATCGGCATATCAGTTTCACTTGTTGATTCCGTTGGTTCTGTGTCATTTCTTTGCTTTGCTTGTTCGGAGAAGTTATACTGTTCCCTTTTAAGCTTCTCTATCTCAGTTCTGAGCATATGGATCTCCATTGACAAAGCTTCATGCTTTTGTGCCTCACTCTTTTGTGCATATTCAAGTTGGTTGGACTTGTGATCTAGTTCCAAAGACATTTGCTCTATTTGTTTTTCTTTTATATCTATTTGGTTTGAAAGCTCTTGCATTTTAACTCCATTCTGGTCCTTGATCAAACAAAGTTCTTCTTTGGCTTTCTGCAGCATTTCTTCCAGGTTTCTTTTCTGCATACACAATTCATTTGCTTCTGCCTGTGCTTTCATGGCCAGCTTCTCATTCTCATCAAACTTGGATGCCATTTCCACAGAAAGCCTTTTGAATTCTTCCTGAAGTCGCTCAGCTGTAACAGCATTTTTCCATCTTGTCTTTTTCAGGGCCTCCTCTGCTCGGATGGCCCTTTGTTCCTGCTCTCTTTTGGCGCGTGTCACAGTGTCCAGATCATTTTCAAATTCTTGGGCCTGCTTCTCCAATTCTCGATTCAATTCCTTGACCTGACATTCAAGTTCATTGATGGAAACCAACGATTCGGAGTATTCTTGTGACTGCCACTTGATTTTGTCCTCCAATCCCTCTACCTGTGATTCAAGTTTTTTCATAGTGGCCAAAGATTCCAAGCATTCTCTTGTCTTTGTTGATTTTTGCTGCTGATTTTGCTCTAACTTAGAAGCAAGAGAATGATTTTCTTTTTTTAAGATTTCACAGTCGTCCGTCAGTTGTTTCATGTAAATCTCAAGATCTTCCGAATATTTCTTGTAAAATTCTATTTCACCACACTGGTCACTGATTTTTTGCTTCAACATGTCTACTTCCATGGTGTTTTGCTCCTTTTCCAATGCTTCAAGTACTACTAATTGGTGTTCATCCTCGCTCATATTCCCTTTACCATTTATTCTTTCGTCCTCTTTGACAAATTTGCTTTGTTCTAACTTGCTGGAGAGAGAAGATATTTCCATAGTCTTTGGCTCCATCATATCATTGAGGTCTTTCACTGCAAGCATCAACTCAGTATTTGAATCTTGTGTTTTCTGCAGTTGCAACCGAAGATTTGCACTCAGTTCTTTTTCATAATTGAGCTCCTGTCTGATTTCTTCTTGCAGAACCCTTAAATGCTCGTTCTCAGATTGCAATTGGCTTTCAACTTCTGTGTCATCAATATAGTTCTGTTTTCTGAGTTGTTCACATTCTACTTTCAGGGCATCTCTTTCTTCACTAAGGCTAATAATTTGTTTTGTTTGATCCTGTGCCCTTTTGCTCTCCTTTTCAATTTGTCTTCGAAGAGATTGAAATTCTAGTTCTGATACTTCTGCCTGCCTCATCATAATAGCAATTTCATTTTTGAATTTCTCAACTGAACCATCTGAAGCTTCTTGCCATTCTCTTGCAAGGTTATCCTCGGGGCTATTTGCAGAGTCAACTAAACTTCCATCTGAAACTGAACTAACTGACCAGTCTGTGTTTGATCTCCGGTGTGCATGGTTATTGATCTTAACAGCATTTCTACCACGGGGCATGGGGTTTTGTCTGCGAGGTGATAGTAAGCTCGCAGAATCTTGCTGAGTATTCTGGTCAGAGCTGGTTTCCCAGCATGACGCCAATCTAGTACCATAGCCAATGGATGCTCCGAAGCTGCCTATCTGTTCAGCATTCTGAGATATGTTTACATTCAAGTACCTATCCTGCGAAAACAAGAAACCATCCAGTCACAACCTTGCAGCTTAGGCAATTTCTTTTTGCGATTTGGTACTTCTGAAATCCTTTTTAGTTGAAATTGTCTTTTGACTAATAAACTTTTATAAAAGAAAATGTTCAGAATAAGATGATAGGAGACCTTACTTCAGCAAAATTTTGCTCTTTGCCATCTGCAATGTAATTGCCCTCTTGCTGTTTCAAACTGCTTGTTTGCTGAAGTGTCGTATCTCCTTTTTCTTCAATACATCTGAGATGACAATCTTAAATTTGTTAAAAAAACAAATGAAGGATGAAAGGAAGCAACACTGATTTATCTTTTATATGAAAATGTCTAAAGTGAGTTAGGCCAAAAGTATAGAGCTAATTGTTGATGTTCATGTTCAGGGTCACCTTTGACCAGTATCTCCCTGCACCTTCTGGATCGTTACCTGTCCCAAGAACAATTCATGTATATGAGGAATCATAGCAGAAATACATGACAGAACTTTGAAGATGGACAGACCAAAGATCAGACTGGTGAGACTAATTTTTTGGCAAAGTAGTGAATTACTGCGTCTTGCCTGTATATGTGTGGATGTGCATCCTTGCATGTAGAGAGAGAGAGAGAGAGAGAGAGAGAGCAGGATCTTACATGTAAAATGGCACCAGAGTTTGCAAACTTAAGGGGCAAAGAGATTGTCAATGGTTCAGTTTCTGCAGCAAAATCGGCAAAATCAATTGAAGCTTCACCAAGAAACCCAGATTTTGACGATCCCTGCAAGAATTGCAAGAGTTAGAACCCCAACAAAGACTACGGGAAAGGAGAAAGAATCAAAGAAACTGAGATGATTCTGCAGCATACAGTTGAAACAATAAAATGGTATATTTTCTCATTGAGTTTCCCCGTTTTTGGCTCCTTTATCAGTTTCAGTGTCACGTAGATTGGATTTTCCCATACACAGGTTCCATCTTGAACAGCCACTTTCTCTAGTTTAAATGTTGGCTTTCCAACATCGTCAGGCACCAGAGATATCATCACAGCAGATTTTTTCAACTGGGGCACCTGAAAATGAAGGTACAGAACCAGGTGAGACCTTGCAGCCATTAAAGCTGTAAATTACTAGAATCTAGTTATCTAGACTATACACCTTCACTGCATTTTTCCATGGTTTAGGTCATTTAAAATTTGATTTCTAATCAATTTAAGTTTGAGTTAGAACAAACCTATTACAGATAATTCGGATAATGGGTAGTTAATTCGGATAATGGCTTTTGCAATGGGAAATTTATACCTCAGTTGCCTGAAACTGCAATTTGAATACAGCTTTGATCTTGTTCTTGTCGTTCCTCCATGATTTAAACATGTTCTGTTCCTTGGAAAGCTTCGGATTGTCAGTGAATCTTCGTTACACCTCTCCACTCACCTCATTGGTATTGTAGCAAATGATGATACCGCTTGTTTTGGAATTTTTGCAGAAAATTTTTTGGTGCTTTGATAGGACAGAACAAAGTTTAATTTCTTTACAACTGTAACCAACCATGGGATCCAGTTCAGCTGACCCTGTTCTCTACCTTAAAATGAAAAAAGAAAATATTAAATGCTGTCCAGATGTTGGAATCGAATTCAAGTTGACTTAAAAGTCGATTAGTTAATACCTTACATGGTAAATGAAGAACCTTGTGTGTTTTGGCTTAATCATATCTATTGCTGTAGGGAACGTGGAATAATGGCTGAGTCATAATTGGGTTTTCTTTTTAATGCAGTAAGGCCCGAGGTTCGAAGCTTCAAATGACACACATGACCCCAAAGCCTCGTTGATATGTCTTCATCGCCAAAAGTAAGCGCTCTCTTTATGCTATATTTCATTGCAGACATTCTTATGTTCTTGTTGTCCACAAAGAAATTCTCAGCTCCACTCTTTTAATTAGGATTAATCCCACCCGATATAAGACACAAATCAATTAGATTTGATGTGTTTATATTCTGAGTTGAATCGCTACATCATCCTTCAGGATTAGCTTCCACATGTCAGGGGAAAAATAGGTGCAAGTGCCATAACCCGGAATTGATTTTGTCAATACTAACCACAATTTTGGTGAGAATTATTTGTCCCCTAGCCCCACCAGTAACCTTGACTTTTGAGATGGGAGGATCTTAATCAAAGGCGAATTTCGTTATATAACTTAAGTTACAGTTTAAAATTTTTAATTTTTATATTAATTATTTTAAATTTTATAGTTATATTTTAATTTTTATATTAATTTTTAAAATTTTGTGTTTTAAATTTCAAGGATGAGTGGCGTCCATCATTTATTGTGACATTAATTGCAAAGTTGGATTGTTGGAAGTGTTTTAATGGAGAGAACTCAGGGCCTGAGAAAGTTGCCATAAAGTTGATTTCATGAGACAACTGTGATCCAAAACCCCAATCCACACCACACAAACATACCAATCAATAAACGACATTAATAAACGACCTGGCTCAGAATCCGTGAAATAATTAAAATAGTTATTAAAATATGCTAATTTAGCAATGAATTTTTTTTAAAATCAATTATATTCGTAATTTTAATAGTTAAAGCCAGCAAATTAATTTAAGTTTAGGCTTAGTACGTCTCATAGAGTCAGATTTATGAACTATGTTGATAACTAACAGATTTGGTTAAATTTTAGTATTATTTAAATATTATTTTAAAAAATAGTATGAATATTATAATATTTTATTATTTTAATATTATTATTTTAATAAAAATTCATAAATTGACTTGGCATGATCTTAAGATTTCAGGCTTTGAGCCGAATCTAATTATACTTTGACGGGTCAAATTCGACCTCGCTTTGAACCCACCTGAACTTATTTATGGCGGTTTGACTCCACTAGTCCCGAACCACAATTGTCAGGACGATGACAACATGGTGACCATTAATTTCCCCATCAAAATTGTGTGGCCAAGAACCCAAATCACCAGCAAAAACAACTGGACTGGCCCTCCTCATTAAATCAAAGGTAGTGATGTCATAAATGACATCATTTCAAAATGGTCTTCCGAAACTGTCAACCATTTCTCCATTCCATGGACAAACTGGCCTTTACGAACAACACATTATACGACACCGTTTCTGTTCCCCTGAAATCGATCCCAATATAGCAGAATCTTAGAACGCATCAAGGGCAACCCGTTCCAGCTGAAGTTTTTGCAGGCAGTCGTTGGTTGATCACTTTTATCACAAGATTTACGTGTATTTTTTAAAATTTTGTATTAATTATTTTAAAATTTTTGTTTTATATGATAATAATAAAATTAATAGTTAATTAATTAAAACGTAAATTTTATTTTGAAATTTAATAATATTAATATATAATAATCTGATTCCAGTTCTAGTTGATAACGTGCTGTCGTGTTATCCAGATCTTTCAATAAATAAATCTTTTTATATTTTAATAATACAGCATGGAGTCTTAGTGATGACATAATGATTGCGTTGCCCACATTCCAGTAAGGGCATTTTTGGAAAGACAAGGTTGTCGTACGGCGCGGAAAGAGACACTTGACTACGAAATGTGGAGAATAATCGGTTAAGCACACGTGGTAACGATCCAAGAGTAAACAGAGATGTCCATCCAACGGTCACAATGTCGCTTTTGTAACAACAACTAACAGGCGCAGACGGAGACGTACATAAAACCCGTCAATTACTTATCGTCGTGTGCAGCCTGTGTTGCCTTTTCTCCTCTCTCGTTCGGACGAAGAAGAAGAGAAGAAGAAGAAGAGAGATGGGTATCGGAGTGAAAGCTCTTCCATTCACGTTCGTGGCGCACGCGCTTGCGATTGCGGGTGCGATTATGGTTTTAGTTTGGTGCATAGACTTTCGCGGAGGATTAGCTTGGGAAGCTTCAAATAAGAGTCTCATCTTCAATGTAAGCCGCCCTCCCTCTCTGTCGCTATTTCTTTTTCGTTTTCTCTTATGGTTGTATGGAATTTTCTTGAGCTTTTGCGTCGTTTTATCAAACTGGTTGTGGTTTTACTGTTACTGTGATAGCTTCTCTTCGTTTCTGTTACTCTGCTTTGCCTCTCCCTGCGTTCCTTTTATTGTTTGTTGGTGATTTTGTCAAACAGCTTCTTGGTTCTTCATGTCTATCAAAATTGAAAGGTCTCTGTTTATCCCATCGTTCAGTATTTTGTTATCTTGAAGTAATGGCTAGTGAAGAAGACTCTTCCCCTGCCCGTTATCTATCAAGAGGGAATATTTATTCCATATAGGCGTTTGATTCTCTATGATCTCGTACTTGATGCCATCCCCAACGGACTTGGAAACATTTATTTATTTTTTATTCGATACAATAATTTTTCTTCTTTTTCCTTCAAACTACCGATTTTCTGGAGGGCTTTCTCTGGGGTATGTTTATTTTTCTTGTTGCTATACATCATAACCCCACCAAGGTCACATGAACATCTACCTGTCCTTCTTCCTATAGCATAAAGTTGCATCTAACTCTTCTTTTTTATTCGTCTTCTTCAAAGTAAAATTTCCCTAATTACCCACTTTTACTCTTTGTTCTTTATGTGTACGCAAGTTTCTAGAGAAAAATGAGTAGTATTCAAATATTTGTGAGTTTCTTGGCATCATCTGTGATGTTTACTTGGAGCTTTATGAGAGTAATTGATTTACTATTGGGGAATAACTGGGGCAAATGTACATCAACCTGTCCTGGATTCAACTAGTTAATAAAGACTCAAATCACCTCAAAATTTGTAATGTGTGATTGCATACATGCATGCTTATCCATCTTGGACTCATATATCCTAGTCACCACTCCCGTGCTTCTGTATTTCTCTTTATGTTATCAACTGAATGATTATTAACTTGTATCTAAATTCAACTGTTTCTTTCACTCTCTTAATCACAGTTTCTTGGCCTGTAAGAAAATATTGGTTGGTCCAGGTTTTTCTACAGTTGCAGCTTAGTTGTTTTCTTTCTTGTTCAGAATTTTCTCTAGTATATATCTCAACCTTGATGTCATCTGAATTCCAGAAATTTATAGTTGTAAATTGCCGTATCTACCAAGTAATAGAATATACACAAGTGGGAATCCTCTAAGAATCTATCCTTAATAAAATTTAAGGACGATATCTAGTCAAATTTGGCAATGTTATAAAATTTCATTTGTTGAGTTGTCACTTTTCATCTTATCTTTTCATTTTCTCATTCCAGCTTCATCCCATACTGATGCTAATTGGCGTGATCATCATTGGAGGTGAAGGTAATTCCTATAATTTTTACCTTTCTTGTCAAGTTACATTCTGATATTTTAGCATATTTTACTTGTATGTGACTTCATATGTGTTTTATAAACATTGCAGCCATTATAAGTTACAGAGCACTTACTCTGAGAAAAGAAGTGAAGAAACTTGTACACCTTCTTCTCCATGCTGTTGCTCTTATGCTGGGAATTATTGGTATCTATGCTGCGTTCAAATATCACAATGAAAGCTCTATTGCCAATCTTTACAGTCTCCATTCCTGGATTGGAATCGGTGTCATTTCCCTTTATGGTATTCAGGTAATCTTGCCTTTTCCCAGCTTTGTTTTTGCGTAATTTTCTTCTGCTTATCATCAATCTTAAAATAAACACCAACTTTGAAGTGGATATACGGATTTATGATATTCTTCTACCCCGGAGGGTCAGCTGGATTGAGAAGCGAATCCCTTCCCTGGCATGTGCTGTTCGGGCTGTTTGTGTATATCCCGGCAGTCAGCAACGCTGCAGTCGGATTCCTGGAGAAGCTAACATTCCTGGAGAATTCAGGCCTTGCTAAATACAGTGCTGAGGCATTGCTTGTCAACTTTACTGCTGTTGTCACAGTCTTGTATGGTGCCCTTGTTATACTCTGTTGCTTCCCAGGCTCCGGTTGAGGACGACTACAGCTATTCAGCTATCTAAACAATTACGTATTCTCTACTGTATATTGTATTCGGATAAATTTATTGGCTGGATTTTAATGGATGTCATTGTTAGGATGTGCATTAACTGTAATTTCTATGTAAATATAGATGTTAAAAATACTCATTTATCAATAATGTTGGGAGTTTTATCTTGCCAATTACCTTATTTCGCAGACTTTGGGAAATGATTCCCGTGTTCTGAAATTAAAATTGATTCATTTAAAACATTGCAAGTGACAAAGTTTAATTCATTTCCCCTGTTAATTTTACTTATAATGGAATAATCATCGGTCAATGATCACTATCAGCCAAATTACGAGATTTTTATGCTCATAACTTGATTTTTTATTATATTAATTAATCAAATAACGATATATTTAAATTTAATTTATATAAAAATTTTAAAAAATAATTTTTATTTTAATTTAAAATAATAAATTAAATTAAATGAAATTAATATTTGTCAATTTAACAGTTTAAAATTTATTTGAATTGCACTGATACCAAACCCAAAGAAAGCAGCAATTGAAGATCAAAGAGAGTGTGAGAAACTCAAGCTCGGATACAAGGCTTCCCAATTTCGTTCTGCCAAAACCCTTCCTAAAAAAGGATTCGGTCTGTGTCTTTTCTCTTTATGAAAAGCCAATTAATCCAATTCCAGGCAATACAATTTTCTATTCATGCTGGCTAATAAATGAGTGGGCCCTGCTGGGCTGATCATTCGACGGTTTGGGCCCCATACAAAATTGAATAAAACGCAAGGTAGAGCACGTGGCCGTGGAGACAACCATTGGATGTTTTTACAGGTGACAGGTTTTAATTACGAACAGCTTGGCGCTCTGTGCTCCACGTGTTCGAATTGACGTAGATTTCCTGCTATCCATGATCCAAAGCTCGCAGAATCTCTCGTGTATGGAGAGCGGCCCGCCAGTTAACTCTGGGTAACATATAAAATTTTAAATAATATAAAATAATATAATTATTAAACATATAAATATTATTTAATATAATTAATAATTATATCACCTTTAAATTTAATATTTTTAATACATAAATTTCGTCAATGATATAATTAATTATTTTAATAATTAAAATATAATTATTTATTTATAAATTGATAACTTTTATTTTATATCTATAAATAATTTAATTATATTTAAAATAAATTAATAAATATTTGTATATATAATATAATAACTTTATAAAAATATATTAGAATATATCAAATAAATTATATAATTATATTATATTAATATTTTTAATTTTTGACATAATTATTAAAAAAAATTTGTTTAAATTTATTTATATTTAACGTAATACAAATATAATTACGTTAAAATAATTCAAATTGTCACCTTTATTTTCAATTTCTATTCAAAGAAATGCGGTTGTGAGTATATATTAGAAAGATTTTTTAAAATCTTTCCTAAACTTCTAAATTTAACTAACAATAACAAATAATTTTAAAATCTTACACATTTGTTCAGTAACAAAAAGTGTTTTGAAAACCCTACCACGGGTACACATATGCAAGATTTTAAAGTATTTTGCTAATATTTGTTAATTTTAAAAAATTAAGGGTGCATTCAAAATTAAAAATATAAAATTTATTTAATTTTTTTATTACATATTATTTTAATCTAAATTTAATTAATTTATTCATTAATAATAATAATATCATAATTTTTTTTTCCCCGTAAAATAACTTATAAAACTGATCATTTTAAAAATATTTCCTTCTCCTTTGTATTGTGTGTAACCTGGAAGCATGACCGTACACTCAGTCACTCTTTCATTCACTCGTACTGAGTCACACCCAGTCCAAGTCAAGGCATAACAGGCCAGTGGTGCCTGCCATCCAGCTCAATATTTGAGGCCACAGTTAACTCCAAACTTTCTTTCAATTATAATATTTTAATCTACACCCTTTTCTCTGTCTCGCTTTCTCGATACCAACTTTCTTCTTCCTGTCCATTTCATTTCTTGTTACGGTTTTCATATTCTTACGCTTTTATTTATTCATTTTTTACTTGAAGGTTCCAGGTCAGACATGGCAGAGGAGGGACCGAAGAAGGTGGAAACTGAGACCCCGGCTGAGACTCCTCAACCGGCTGCGAAAGATGTTGCGGAGGAGAAATCTCTGATTCCAGACCCACCTGCTGAGGAGGACCCCGAGGGGTCTGAAGTTTTTGCTGTTGTTGAAAGTAATTTCTCTGTTTTATTGTTTGAACTTTATTAATATTTGTTGAAACTTTTGGGATGAAGAGGAAACAGGAGGAGAAAAGGAAGGTTTTAGAATCCTTTGTTGCTGACTTAGTGTGGTTTTGTTTGTGAGAATAAACTTTTAAAATTGAAACAGTAGTTGCCTATAAATGATCCTCACCTTTTCATTTCAAAATTTCCAACTTTGGATTAAGTTAATTTGGTTCTTTCATCATAAGAGCGCTATTGGATTCTTAATTATGACGAAGCGTGGAGTGGTTTTGTTTCCTTTCTAAAACAATTTCTTCGCAGAGGCTCCTGAAACTGCTGCAGATAAAAGTTCCGAGGGCTCTGTCAATAGAGGCAAGTAACTCAGGATCTTAAACTTTTCTAATTTAATGTGGGTTTCACTTGTTACTTCTTGTCTCTTCATTTAATTCCTTCTATCTCTTCAGATGCTGTGCTTGCGAGAGTTGCAACAGAGAAGAGGATTTCACTGATTAAAGCATGGGAAGAAAGTGAAAAGTCAAAAGCAGAAAACAAGTGCGGTGCTTTCTTGATTTTTATGTTATTTCACGTTCTAATTCGGCTTTGTTGCTTTAATAAATTAAGTTTAATACTGAACTAATCTTTAAAGGAAAATCTGAGCAGAGCCCATAGGAAGTTATCCGCCATTGCTTCATGGGAGAACAGCCGAAAAGCAGCTGTGGAAGCTGAGCTGAAAAAGATTGAGGTAAAACTCCAATTTCTATGTAGCCAGTTATGAAAACAGCATCGCTTCCACTACCATAGTAGTAATTCGTTGTTTTTAGGACATGTTTGGGATTTAGTTGTTGCGACCACTTTCATTTCTAATTGCCGCGGAATAGAATTGCTAGCAGTAAAGTAGAATTGAATTGAGTGGTTGATTGGCAAACTTTAACTGCCAAGTAGAAGTAACCTCATAAACAGGTCCTTCATCAACTGTATTCCTGTACATGTCTTAAAATTTTTAATCCGAAATTCACCTTGGTTTGATGACTGAGCAGGAACAATTGGAGAAGAAAAAGGCAGTATACGTTGAGAAAATGAAGAACAAGATAGCACTAATCCGCAAGGCAGCAGAAGAGAATAGGGCAATGATTGAAGCTAAACGAGGGGAAGATCTTCTCAAGGCAGAGGAGATAGCTGCCAAGTATCGGGCTACAGGAACTGCCCCAAAGAAGCTCCTTGGTTGTTTCTGAGGCTAAAATCCTCTCAAGTCTGATAATTGAACAATTTGTACGTATCCTTTCAGCATTAATTTGTTAATTTAGCAATTTGTGTTTGGTTTTATTGTGAATAACTGGTATATGCCTATTATAATTGTGTGTGCATAATGCTGTATTTGTGTCCATATTCGATTTGGGAAATGAATAATTATTTAATTTGTACTTAGTCTGAAATAATGTAGAATCATGAGGTTGTAGAAATGATTAGTGTGGACTTGTGCTGTGTATACCATGGAGTAAACAAACAAGAAGAGCTTCGCATGATCCTGGGGTGTGCCTGATCTTATATGATTCCATATTTCCATCTGATCTGTAGGCCAGATCTGATCATTTTTAGCGAAACTCGTATTCAGGTTGGACACAGGTTTACAAAGACTGCAGCCAATACGATATTCACATACGATTAGAGGCAGAAATCTATCAGAAAAATATAGAGCAGATACATACATTTTTCTATAAAACGTACCTGAAGCAACTCTGTTTTAACCCATAAAGATCACTGTACATTGAAACCTGGTGAAAAGAAACATCTACTACTTAATACCAAGGAGGTACCACAAAATTATTCTTTTTCTCCCCTATTTACTTTCCCCCCATTTACCCACAGTTTAAGTTTCTAAGATGAAGGCCAAAGAAGAAGGGCTTGGAAATCTGAATTAAGCTATTTGGTTCCGGGATCAAGCAAGCATCTTCAATGAGAAGTGGGAAATATAGTGCTAGACTGAGATAGAGAAAAGACATCTATAGAGCTCTTCCCATGGTACCACCAGACTGGAAAACAGCAGTTTCAGTCACATTGAAGGTTGAGAAAATTAGAAATATTATCTGTTTGTTCATGTAAGAATTCCATGCCATTGTTGCCCGGGAACTCTGGTAGCGGCTTCCACGCTATATCAGAAGAGTCGGTGAATCCAATAGGGCTGATTGATTCTGAAACAGTCATCATATCTGCCTTTGGTATGTAGTAGCTATTATATTGTTCATGGGTGGAATCAGTGGAAGTACTAGTTCCAGTAACTTTTGCCTGAACGCCTACAATTGAACCTGATTCCAGTTTTGTTTGGCATATTGCTTGTTCACGCACTCGTCCTGCTTTCTTAGTATTCTCACGAAACGATTCTCCCACTCTGGAATCCATAACCTGAGAAAGATATCACAATCAGTTTTATCTGCCTCGTATTTATTGTGCAGCGGTGATGATTCAATTGATAAGCGGGCTTCAGCCTCAACCCTGGCGCTCTCCCATTGCATCACGTGGCGAGTTGAAGCAGACTGAGATTTGATGATGCTTAGTTCAGAAGCGGAGGAAGATTCGTGGCTCTGCTGATTATGGTCCACAGAATGCAGATTCTTCCTTAGACGCGTGTTCCAAAAGTTCTTAATCTCATTATCTGTTCTTCCCGGCAGATAAGAAGCTATGGCTGCCCACCCGAAAATATGCTGCAACAAATCAATTCAGAGCTTTTAAAGACTGTAACCAGCTGCATGAAATCATTGATGATAATATTAATGGAGATTAAAAAATACATGCATGCCTATTTGGCAAGCAATTACTTGTTACCCAGCAAGCCATGCAGTTGGATAATGGTAGCCTCTTCTTCAGGAGAAAATGGACCGCGTTTAATGTTAGGGCGAAGATAGTTTAACCACCGAAGCCAGCAGCTTTTTCCGCATCGAAGCAGGCCTGATCAAAATCATAATTTAATGCTTCTAACTCTTTTGAAGAAAATTTATAATGTTCGATTAATTTTAACAAAATTTAGAGTACTGGGGCTCAAGGAAGCTGCCAGCGGAGATGATTTCAGATTACTGAAGAACATAGCAGCATGAATCTGTTTCCTTTTTAAGTTCTGCGTTTCAATTAATTTAACAAACGCCATGTTTAATGAGAATAAGTGTAGCTTAAATTTACAAAAACAGAGAAAACCTGCTTGCTTAGGGAGGTCACGCCAGTTACTGTGGCCGTGTTCCTTGATATGTTGAACCAATTTGGCATCTTCTTCCGGAGACCAAGCCCCTCTCTTCATCCCTAACTTCTCACAACAAGGTGCTTTTCCTATCTTCACCTCCTCTTTCTAAAACCATAACATAAAATAACCCGGCTCAGTCTCAGCTATAACTAACAATAAAGAAAGATTTTAAATGAGCGGGAATTGAAAACTGTGAAAAGTTCTTTTCGTGGGTTTAAATGCTGTAGACAACAAGATCAAAACTAGCACAGTTAATAATGACCCTGGTTCAGCTTTTTCATTTACTTTTTGCAATAGTTTGAACACAAGTAAACCAGGAAAGGTAGAAATACCCACAGAATCCACGAAGAGCTCTGAGTTTCAGGAGGGTAAAAGGAGAAACTTTGAAAGAGAGATCTCTATTCTTTGTATTATTGTTTCTTCATCCAGAGGACCATGTAATAATAGTTGAAGCAGAGGTGGTGGGCATGACTCTGATGTCATCATCTTGGTTTCAAATTCCATGGTGCATTTGTCTTTAGTTTCCGTCAATTTTTAAGTCGAAGTATTTGTGTAAACGCGACTAGTACAGAGTCCAATCAGTCAGTCTTTCTCTCTCTCTGTGGGACAAACTAGAAATCAGAAATGGCATATGGACGCCCGGTTTCTACTATCAGTAACCTTCTTTTGCATGCAATTACCATGCTACTGCTGTCAGTTGTTGACACGCAGTATATTCTACCAGTTCCAATTTCGTTCAATTGAAATTTTGCACGATTTCAAAAGCAGCGAGGACATGCATTTGAATTGAACTCTCGCTATTGAATGGGTTCTGACGGAATGTATGTATATCTTAGAAGGAAACTGAGGAGTTCATAGTCTCGCAGCTAGTTCTCAGGCTTAGGCTCGCAGTAAATGACCTTCATTCGGCTGTTAACTGAGCTTGTCAGCAACTTGTAGCTTGTCTTCTCAATCCAGCGTCAGCTTTAACAAGAAGTTCGAAATGAAGTTGGAGCTTGCGAGTCATTTATGCCAAACTGACTCAGCATTAGGCAATTAAACCTAAAATTTTTGTTCCTTCCATTCAAGTCAGTAATATCCTGCTTACAAAGTTAATTTTGTAATCCCGGATATGATGATATAGATGTCAACAAAGCAAACTGGTTATGTTCACGTAAACTAAGAAGACATCAATCAGAGCTTGGAGATTTGGAGCTTGTAAATGAATGAATGCTTTCTTGGGTTTGTTGTCCATCCTCTTCTCAAGTAATTTCTTCATTGTTGGTTATCGTCTTTGTTAGCCAATTTTGTCAATTCAGTTGAACCTCTAAGATGGATTTATGCAAGTAGAGAAAGATGAAGAATATTTGTAGGTGCTATAAGCTTTCTCATACTTCTTTTGCCACCCTTTCACAACATTATACCATTTTTCCTACCGCCCCATGTGGTTTCTTTTTCATACCATAGAGGAATTACTTGACTTTCGTGTTCTCTGACATTGTTTGGCACTACACCCTCGTATCCTCTCCTATATATTACCATTTCAAGATACAATCTTTATCCATTGATCTTGAATTTGTTGGGCAATGGCTGAGCTGACAATTGTTGGAAGACTGAGCCATGCTATGCCTCTGTTAGGGTTTACAAATGGAAATATATTTTTGTTATAAGTTTTTATCGCAATAAACTGTGCACCGTATCCGGATTTTATTCTTCACAAAAAAAAATTTAAATCTTACTCAACGCTATTAAGTAAAGAGATCTTACTAAATTTATCTAAAAAATTTTGACGTAAAAAATTAAAAAAAATCTCACTAAAATAAAAGTAATTAAGAAAAAATTCAATACAAAAAATATTATACAAAGAAGGAAATTTTTAATTTTATTATAATTTGTTAATATTTATAATTATAAGATTTTTTATTAAATTATTTTTTTTAAAAACACAATCTCGTGAACATGAGATTTAAAATTTTAAATTACGTTAAAATTTTTATTTTATTTTTATTGACTTACATTGTATTATTATATTTTAATTAATAAATTAATTAAATTAATTAATTAAAGTGGATAACATTGGTCAGAAAAAGATAGCCATAGGTACATCAAGCAAGAGAATGACAACTTCTCATTTTGCAAGCAACAAGCTAACTTAGTCCTAGCAGAGGAATTCATAGTGTAAGGTTTTCAAATGTGGTGTTGGCAACCCCATAAAACGATACAAAAATTTACAATAAAACAGTTTTCATGTCATTCACATTCAACAGTAACATCATCACATCAAGAACAATCACTTCCCTTCTTCTTCCTCTTTACTTCCCTCCTCCTTTGCCGTTAAAACATCGCCATGAAACGACTGGTTGGGTACAGACCAGTGTGTAAAAAATTGGAAGTAAAACTAAATAAGGAAAGCATGAACGTCAACTGATGGCAAACGCATAACAACCCAACCAATAAGGATACAACAAATGGGTGGCGTTGAATTTTTTCTATCATTAAATTTTAATTTATTCTCAAGTCAATGCTACCAGGATCATTCTAACGACAAAATCTGCCTTTCTCTTCAATATATAATACCCAGAAAGTCTTAAGAACTAATAAACTAGCAATCATGAAAAGAGAACAGGTTGTTCTTTTCTCTGCAAATACAACTTCAATGGAGGAAAACAACTGATTAAACTTGTGTGATTTGTTGTGGCCTTCTTCTCAGATGCGAAGGTTATTGTTTACAAGTGTAATTAGAAGTTTTTCTTCTCCGAAGTAGACCCAGAAAAGTACATGCATGCTTTCATCATATGTACAGTACATCGTTGCTCGTATTCATATTGAAAACACTACACATGTTATCCCCAGAGATAGGATCAAAAAACCCTAATCCCGAAAACTGATGATGATCCTCAAGCTTGAATCTTGAGCTCCACATTTCATCGACAAAACCATTGTTAAATCCAATATGGAATTCACCGCCAAATGGTCCCTCGTTCGATAAATTATAACCATGTATGAAATTTTCTTCGACAAAGATCGAGTTCTGGTTATTGAACTCATCCCTGGAAGCCATTTGCTCGCCTGAATTTGCCAAGCTTCCACCAGTAACAAGATCCAGTGACAGCCACTCTGCAAACAAAAGCTTCGGCAAGCCGCTTTTGTTACTCTCCTTGGGTAAGTCGAAAACCTGAGGAGCACATTGAGCGGTGTAGGCTGATGATTTTTCCATGTGGTGCAATGATTCATAGCTTGAGCTTCGGGTTGAGGTTGAAGACTCCATGTTCTCTGTGCTTGGAGTGAGACACTGAGTTTTTGTACGAGCTTCCATTTCTTCAAGTTTGGCAAGCTTTTTCTTCAGATGCGAGTGCCAGTAGTTCTTTATCTCGTTATCTGTTCTTCCAGGCAGACGCTGTGCGATTTGAGACCACCTAATTGATGATAAACGATTATTATAGTTCATACTGCATTCTCACGACAATGAATAATACTTCTTTTAAATAATCCTTTTAACTTCATTTCAGTATCATTGACCGAGACGGATAGAACAGTCAGTCAACCTTAAATTTCATTGGAGGATCACGCCAAATAAAATAGAAATGGGTCCATCCTAATTTGTATGTAAGAGTAAAGATTCTACTACATGCCATAGCACAAGATAAATTCTACATCCTATTTCCTTACTTGTTTCCTAAAAGGCGATGAAGGGTCAGGATTGTCTCTTCCTCTTGCATATTAAACTTCCCTCGCTTTAATCCTGGTCTCAAGTAATTAAGCCATCTTAGCCTGCAGCTCTTTCCATTCCTTTGCAAGCCTGCATTTGTAAGATCAAAGAAAAGTGAAATTCGAAGGGCTCTTTAGTCAATTGAATTGAAAGTCTTCGTCAATCTCCTTCCCTTAATTTTTTACTTGTATTATTAATTACTACTTGTATGTTAATTTTTCCTGAAAGAATTAATAGAAGAACAAATCCATCTCTTTATTATGAACATGTCATATTTGCAATAAGTTCTCTTGTTGTCGTTGTTGAATCAATGCCTCAAGCAGCCATGTCATCGACTTAATTACAGAACAAACAATTAGTGAAGGCAACAAAAGGAATGTGGAAAATCAAGACTATAGCTCATGTAGACAAATCAGATCGTGTAAAATATTGAGGGTATGGCACCCATTACCCCTTCTGTTCATCTGATTATCTTCGGCTTAATTAGACTGATCAGCCTCTAATTAATTAGACTTAACATACAGGAAATTCTTGCACATTTCAGAGGTAACAGCATACATGCACAAAAAGAAAAGAAAAATTCTGGTATAGCCATAGAAAATGCAGACAAGCGTAAGCAAAATCTGAGATATCATCTTTCTTGAAAGTTTTAATGCATAGGAGAAGCAGGGTAGCCAGAGAATTATGATATGAACTCACCCGCATTAACGGGAACGGAGCTCCAGCAGGCATGGCCATGCTTGAGGACATAGTCCCCGAGGCGTTGGTCTTCTTCGGGTGACCATAAGCCTTTTCTGTGCTTTGGCTTTGGTTTTGGCTCATGATCAGATGATTTACGTCCCATTTTCCTTTGGGGGTAAAGTAAGAATAATGACAGCCAGCTAGCTTCGGAGTTATCGGAAAGAAAGAGAGAGAGAGAGAGAAAGAAGAGGAGAGTTTCTGCGATGGTGTGTTGTGCACAGAAGAAGAACAATAAATAGGCGACCGTAAAGGGCTAAGAAGATTAGTTGTAAGTCTAAGATTTTAAAAAGAAAAAGAAATATTTAAAGCGAGAACTTTGTCTTTGAAGAATATTATTTTTTAAAAAAGAAAATATACAAGTGAACAAAGGTCAATGTTACCCTATGTTTGTTTTAAACCATGTAATTTACTCGTGTTTGGGAAGCGAGAAAGAAAAAGAAAAAGACGGGTGAGAGAGAGAAAGTTATTTTATCTTCTTCACTAAGATTGAGAGAAAAAGAGAAGAAAGAAAACTAGGGTAAAAACTTTTTCCTTGGACCCATCATTTTCTTTCTCTCCAAAAGTGGAGAGAAAGATGCTTCAGCTTTGTGAACTGTAACTCATTCTTTTTCTCCCTTAGAATTGCAATTAATTACACTGATCAGAGAGAAAATTCTACGCATGCTTTTTCTATTCATCTCTTAAATAATATTGGAATGTGATTCTCTCCATGAATAATATACTATAATGCTTCAATCTTAAACTTACTCAAAATTTTTATATAAAGGTAACTTAATTGATTAATTAAGCTGGCTGTTTATACTTCATGGTTCCCGATTCCATGCTTAACTTTTACCCTAAGGTGGAACTACTTTTAAGTCTCTTTCAACCGACAAGTATACAGATAGTTACAGCAAACTGCACGACCAGGGACAAAATTGGTGCAATCTCCTTTCTTGAATTAATTAATATAATTAAGCAAATGACGAGAAATGTTGATGAATATGCTCCAGCTCATACAAGCCATACTAATGAATGTAAGGCCTGAATGATTAATCAATTTCCTGTGTCTTCTACAAGCTGAAAGAAAGAAAAGCATCAATAATTTCAGATACATGCATGTTCATTGGAAATTCGGAGGATTTGACCAAAGTTTGTCCTTCAATTCCACCGACGAGTCGAAGTCTCAACAATTATTCAACTTAATCAGCCTAATCTGATGGTGGGATCGCAACCCTTGTCAATATTTTTATGTAATTCTGACCGTCCAGTTGTCTGATCATTGAATGGGGAAAATCTTTGGAAATTTCATGTTTCCCAAAAAAAAATTCTTCGTGTTGTGATTGTAATCAATCATTATCAATGATTTAGTCGGATGTAAAATGAATATACAATCATGTATTAATCATTGTCAAGTATACATCACCGGTTCCATATATATGACTTATGAAAGAGATTAAGATTAATAAAAAGCTTTTGACAGATTGTATCGGCATACTTTCTCCAATTAATTGGCAAGAAGTTTCTCTAAATTATGAGAAAATGAAATGTTATATCGCATGGCTTGTCCAATGGGGACAAACATGATGAAGCTTCATGTGAATGAGTAAAATAGAACATTCATGTCAACCCTAGCTTCCCATTTGTTAGTGAAGAATTAATAAGTTTAGGTTATCATCGCCAACTAATCTACTTTTGTTTATTCTAATTGGCCATCATTTGCCTTTACACGTGCCTAAATACAAAGGTTCATGAACCTAATTCTTGGGCAGGAGAAACCCACAAAATAACACTAACAATAATAAATTGAAAACTGGACAAAAGAAACTGTTGTCCTTAGTGTTGTAAATAGGGCATTAGCCAGCTTAATTTGTCTTCTTCAAATTGAGGTTGAAACTTCTGTTACTAATCATAATTATCTGTCAGTTCAAGCTTATTAAATTATATGAGTGTCATTATTAACAGGGAAATTAAAGATAATAATAATAATGTTATTAAAGAGATTAAAGAATGAATTGGCTAAGGTTTTCACTGATGTTAACAAACAACTAATGAATGACATATCTGCAGTCAAGTTGTGGATTGTCATACATGTTGTTATTCTTAAACTCTGCGTAAATATTGAATATCTACTTGCATTTGAAATATCGTTTGATGAAGAGAATAAGAAATTGATTCATGCATAGTTAATTCACAGAGATTAGTTCTCTTTAACCACTTGTTCTATCGTTACGTATAGGCGCATACAATTCTACCCATTCGTCATTTATAATAGTTTTATGTGTAATCTGCAGATGCACATGCCTTGAAAAGTCTCCATTTCCTTCATTTTTCTGGATTAACAATGCTTTTGGGGAGATGGGTTTTTACATGGAAGTGTTCTTGTAAGTTTTGACTACCCTTTCAAGGAGTTGTTATGAGTAGATTGATTAATTATGAAGTCTATACGAGGAAATGCTGTGGCGGTAATAGACAGGTACTAGACAGAACGAGTCATGAAATAACATAAAGAGTTAAAGAGTCCTTATCCTGCTTTCAGACTTCAAAATGTAGATTGTGACGACTGCGAGGTTGTTACTGTTCGAATATTTACCCAATCAATTTCAACATGTCAAAACGAGGTTTACTCCCATTTGTACACCGACAAAACGATGAGATTTTTCTCCATTTTCTCCGTTCAAAATTGGAAAGTGTCTTCCCATGAGCTTGGACCTAAAGTAAGTGACCAAACATGTTGATCGAGAAACTGCTCACCTCTTATACGTGTCTTGACCACAGTTTTCTGAAAAATATGAAGGAAATAACAGGCTTTTGTATGGGAGACTGGTGATTACTAGGAATATGTTCAATACATAGAAGAGAAACTAAAAATTTTGCAGTGACACAAGAGCTATGAGGCTTGAATCCTATTCAAATTACGGTCCGAAAGAGTTTGATTATAAGACACAAGACTAAATTTATGTTTTAAATTAAAATGTCGTAATTTTAAAATTATCACTTTTATAATTTTGAAATTCAATTATTATGCAATAAAATTATTAATTAAATATTAAATATAACTTAAAAAACAACTAATATCCTCTAGATATTAGTATTTAACGAGATAAAAAGGGATTTATAAAAGTTTTTTTTTAATATAAGTAAAATAATTATATATTATTTAACAATTGCAAAAAGAGAACAGTAATTAATTGTAAAATTAACTAAAAAAGAGAATGCACTTTTTTTTTATTATTATCGAATGTGAATAAGAGAGGCAATAATCTATTTTGGGCCAGTTCATATTCAGTATTCATTAGTATTAATTGGAGGAGAGCCGTTGACTTGCTCCCTTTCCAGACTACATGTATCTGATCTTCAATATTAGGCTATTATCTTGATTTCTTCTTAGTGACAGACTCAACAACACGATCAATATTAATATCAATGGCTCTCTCTAAAAAATTGCCTGTTTAGCCGTCTGCTAAATTGTCTGCTGCGATGTGTTTGTTATTGATTTGCTTTGCTTGAGTGATACCACGTACAAAGACTATGACACAGTATGCACGCGATACCGTTATGCAATTCTATATACATTGTGGTAAGCATAGACAGTGTAGTTGATTATATATTTCAGTACGTAAGAATGATGATGGTGTTAATTTAATTAGGGCTAGCTCTCTCTCTCTCTCTCTCAGATAGTGAATATATATATATATATATATATATATATAGAGAGAGAGAGAGAGAGAGAGAGAGAGAAAAAGTGCCTAAAACTTACCCTTCCGAATAATTATATGGGTGTAACTACGAGGTTGATTATGAAATCAAGGTTTTATCATTGCTGTAGAAAATCAATATTTAACCACAGCTGCATCACCGTTCACTTCAGCATTTTAACCATATGTCAGTGAAATCTATTTCAAAGAACAATGGAATGAGAAGCTGTGTGCGTATATTGTGACAGTCTTCCACTTTCATGTCAGAGATGACCGAAATCTTGGTGAGTACGTGCTGCCCTTATACGAGTACAGCACGAGAAAGACCACGCTTGCCCGCACCACCTCTCCCCTCATCCCACAACAACCCCCCCCCAAGATTCCCGAATGAGCAGGCTGCTCCAGGAACCATGATTCCTACCTTGTTCCCACTCTAGCAGAATATACGCTACGTGTATTATGATTATATTAGTCAAGTTAAGTAAATTAGTGAGCAGATTAGTTAATGACAGGAATCATACAACACAACTACAAGTCCAGTATAGAAAATCCAAGCTTCAAATGTCAACTGGTATTTTTCTATAGCAAACAATCATCATCAACCAATTCAATTTGCAAGATTTCAACGCTATATATCGAATGGGAAGACAAGTATACGCATATGATGATATATACGTGTTTGGCTACATTTCAGGTGCTGATTATTTTATTTGTTCTTGTGCAATGCCATTGAGAATGCATATCGATCTTGCTATTTTTAAGCCATTGATGAAGCTTATCTCAAGCTCAGATCTTTAACAAATCTTTTACCATCCCAAAAGCACGAATATCTATATATGCAAGCGAGCAGGACGGCATAATTAAATTTAAGCTAGGTTTGGAATAAGCTAGGTGGCTTACTAGATCGGGTATTGAAGAGTGTTCAGCCATACCCTGATGGCTTTATTGTTCGACCTCTTTTGTACGGAAAAGTTGACAACTCTATTAAGCAAGTAGGGATGATGTTGACACAGGTTTTACCTGCTGACTTGGTTCGTTCGAGTCATTTTTAGGTTTTCTTGTTACTTTTGCTTGGTCCTTAATCTGGTCTGCAATGCAATCAGGGCTTGAATCTTCCGGCCAAGCTTTCTTTGTATCCGCCATTGGATATTTAGCTTTTGACATCACTTTCATCAATTTCCCTGTTTTTTTTGGGGGGGTTGCCTACAAGATGACGCTCTTTACTCGCTTCAGCGTTGTTTGTTTCCTAGGAAACTCAACTGAACCTCCATAATTTAATGGTTTTCTTACGAAGAATGAGGCATAAATTGCTACTATATAATTTAGAATGAAACATGAACGAGCCCCACCGCAGCTCCTAAGCAACTGGAGTTCATATCAGTTTTGTAGAGTTTGAAATTTTATTCAGTTGAAGAATGTCTCCGTGCATAACATACATTTTCCCAATGTCTACTGGGGTTAAAATGTCAGTTCCTACCAGCCTATGCTAATCTCCATACCTCTTCGCAAATGATTTCCAACAATTACACATCCTGCGAAGTTCAAATCAACCCTGTTTACTGACCCCGAGCATAATTCATAACATCATCAAATTTTGGTTTCAAAGGGCATAAGACATCACTAAATCATACATACATATAAGTTCATACAGTCAGATTGCAATGGCAACCTGTAAGTTCATACAGTGAGGTAACAGTGGCAGCATTGATCAACTCTGCTAAGAAAATTCGCGAAGAACTCAAACCTCCACAATCTGCCAAATCCTACAACAGTAATTCCTTTCAGCACTAACATTAGTTCTCTGAAGCATTTTATGGGCCAGTAAATTTTAAGTTTTAAGATTACATGGCAACAAAAACTTTTAAAATGAACCAATAATGGCCCATGAGCCTGAACTCAAAACACCTGCACATAGTAATTAAAATAGTACTAAATGACCAAATATAGATGAAAGAGTTTGTCATAATGTCAAGATTGAGTCTTCTGCATAACGAGGGAAACCCACTCTACCCAACTCAAAAGTTTGTCATGAAGCACTATCAGGTCTCAGTACTAGGAATCCACGCACCATATAATCCAGATATGGACCTAAGCAGTATCATCCAGGTGTGTTTCTCTTAAATCCAAGCTGAACTCAAGTAGTAATCATATTGAACTGGAATCTAGAAAGCTGTTGAGGAATGGTTGAAATTACTGGCCCATATCTCTGCCAAAAATAGAAGTGCAGTGTGTTATAAGAAAAACAATAATATTACCATATTCACAAAACTGGCAGAACCAGAGGAAAGATGTTATTGTGCCATGTAAAGACAAGATATTAATGAGATATGGCGCATAAAAGAAGGAAAGAAAAGATTGAGAATAGAAGTTCATGCACTAGACCCATATAAAAACAAATCCAAACAGATTCTTAATATAGGCCTATGATTATTCCATACTGGTATATCCACTACTTCCCCTCTGCCTGACAAAAGAATTTCAATTAGAAAGCAACAACTTTTTGTAAATACTTGTCATATAGAAAATTTGGTAGTTAATAGTCGACACTAAAAATCACAACAGTATAAACTGAAGTAAAATTCCAAGACCAAATAAAGTTCGCAAACCAATAAATTACGTCATATTCTCTATACCTGGACATTGTCATAAAGTTCAAACAATGGTACAGCAAGGAGTTTCAAATTTTTGGGCACAGCAAAGTACTCCCTCTCAGACAAGTGAACAAGGAAAAGCTTCTTACACTCCTGCATTATCAAAATGTGGATAAAGAATAAGTAAACACAGAAAACTAACCAAAAAAGAAAAATAAAGATGGGAAATGACTCACGAAGCCTGCAACAGGAAAATTTAGTGTTTTTAAAGAATATAATAACCTTGGGCTTTGTAATGTGGGGAGGACAGTAAGGATACATTATGGTCTCAAAGTTTGGCCTCCACCAGATTGCTACACATTCCCCAATCTGCAACATAACCACAAAAAGATACGAGCACAACAAAAGAATTATGACCCGGAAAATAGGAATATCTTGCCAGCCTAAAGAAAGGTTGAAAGAAAAATGTTCTCTAACCTTTCAATGTATTCAATTCCTGATATAACAGGAGTTTGGACATTAAGAAATGCTACATTTCTCATATATCAGAAAAAATAGTAAATGAAAGTCACCACAAATAAGGACATGAGAAAACTTGGACATTCCTAGTTTTATCTCTTAAGTTTTCCCACTGCATATGGATCTAACCTCCCATGTCTATACTCAGATAATCAAAGTGAAACAGCACATAATACCTGCCAGTCTGGCACAAGAGCAGGTGAATTTGCACCAAGTTTGCTGGTGAGCTTCCTCTTCAACCCCTCAATTTCTGCCCGACAAAAGTTGAGACAATAGTCATCACAAACCACAAAAACTTCCAAAGCACCACACATAAAAATAAGTCAAAAGAACACATGATAATATTGATACAAAGAATGATAGGATCATACCATTCTCTCCAGGCTTTAGACGCCCACCAGGAAGTTTGCAGAATGTATTTCCAATTTGCAGCAGAAGTATGTGAGGATGATTATGTTCCTGAACCTGCAAATAAAGAACATGATGCCAAAATTGTTGAAAACAAACATTGACTAGGACTCATGAATCGTGAGCCGAATGGTTCCAAATGTTTGGAGACAACTTAGAGAAGGCCATTTTTCTTTGTCATTAGTCTTATACTTTGTGAATTCTAACAGGTTTGGTCCATCTAACCAAGTAAGAGGAAAATGATTCCCCAACTAGAGTTTCGAAAATCCAGTAAACATTGAATTATTAAAAAGAGATCACTATCTCTAGCCATTTCTTAGTTTATAAAAGCATTCAAGTTCCAAGCAACTCTAGACAACTTAGTGACTGTTTGAAGAATACTAAGGAAATGGAAATTCCCAACCATAATATATCCTGACAAATATACCAACAAAAAAGGTAACGGGCCAGTTTTCAGAAGTGGAGTGCAATCTCAATAAATATGCCGGGTTCAAAATCCATAGATATTGAGAGAGAAGGAGGCGAGGAGGGAACAATGGTTAATTGACATCTATATTCAGAATATCATCTTACATTTACAAAAAACTCAAATAATTCAATTAGCAAGAATAAGGTATCACATACAAAACTGTAATTCCATTTATAGTCCAAATAGAAAATAAAAAACCTCACCCAGAATAAGAAAACTTAAGCAATCAAAAGTGAGATTTAACAACAAAGCTATACAGAAAGTTCTTAAATGAAATCATACAAAACATACCAGTAAAATTGCTTCAACACTGGTCCTCATGCCTTCTTTCATATAACTGTAACCCACAATTCCAAAGCAATTATCGCATTACATCACCCCAACACCAAAACAAATCCAATAGAAACCTCAAAACATAAGCTTTCAAAACCAAAATCCAGATCATAATATGCTAAAATAACGCTATAAAAACATCATTTTTTCAGGTGAACTTTCCCATATCAATTGTCATTTAAAAAAATAAAATAAAATAAAATACTCCAGTTGACCAATAATATGCTACCAAAATGTAAACTAGGATTTTCGAATCGTAGATCCTTCACTGAACCGACACGACTGCACTGTTTTAATTGGGATTAATTCAACCGAAACTCGCATCAATTTTTTAATTTAAAAAACGCTAACTGAGAACTGAAATTGAGGTTTATCTAGGGTTTTCATATATTAAGTGCAAAAAACTAGTAATTGAATAAAAAAAATTATAAAAAACAGAGAAATAAACAGCAGCAAAATGAAGAATCATACTTGACTTTCATGCGAGCAAGACGATCAGCGACGGATGTGTCCTTCTCCATCTTCGGCTCTTTGGTACCGAATGTATAGCTCGACAGAGGGTACGTGTTCACCAACGGTGACGTCACCATCTTCCTCGCCGAAAATCACCTGTAAAAATTTGTAGCGTACAGCCTCTCTCCTTTCTTCCCCTGTTTTAAAAGATCAATCGCGTGTCCTCTTCATTATTTATTCAGTTGTTTCTCCAGTTCCCCGTACCGTTTAAGCATCAGGAGGGTCCCGTTTTAATCGAAGGTCCTTTTTCAATTTTTTTATTTAATTTTTTAGTTAATTAATTATTATTTATTTAACTTTAAAATGTGGGGAAAAATGTAATGGTGAAAAGTGAAGGTGAAACAAATAAAAATTTAAATACTTTAGATTCAATTAATATGAAAATAAAAATAAATAAATTTTTTAAAAATAAACTTATTCAAATTAAATAAATTTAAAAAATTTTCGTAAAAAAAATAAAACTCTCTCGATTAACAAATTTTAGACAGCATGATGTATGTTTGTCTTTAATTATTTATTAATTTAATTTAAATTAAATTCACTAATTTAAAACAAATTTTCTCTCCCGTATTTTTACATGTGCATGTGAACACGCACACATATATATTATAAAATATAAGTCGTTAATTTAATCTAATAATTCTTTTAACGTATTTAATAAAATTATATTATATATATATATGAAAAATTTTATACAATTTTTTAAACTATTGTATCAATATATTTTTAATAATTAAATTATGTAATTAATATATTATAATTATTACGTGTGCTAATTTAATCTTAACTGTTTAAAATGTATTAATTTAACGATTAAAAAATTAGTATAAGAAATTATATAAAATTAAAAAAGTTTACAATCTTTTCCTATATATATATATATATATATATATTCATCAAATAGCTAATAAATACATGTAATTTGAAGAAGAATAAAATTTAATATCATCATTTATTCATCTTACTTTTTCCTTTATAATGTTATTCACTTATTCTTATTGGAATTTAACTTATAAATTCAAAATTGTTGACTTAAAAACTATGCATAAGCCCTATTCTTATCCTTTCCCTTCAAAACTTGTTCCTTCTCAATTAGACCCATAAAAAATAGTTTTCTAAGCAAAAAATAGAGTTCGTAGTTTAAGTTATTGTATTGTGTTTTCGTGTTTGTGTTGTTAAAAAAAAATTGAATGTGATTTATTTAATATTTATATTAAGAAATAAAAATTATATTAAATTTAAATTTAATATTATTAAATATTCTCTGTAAACCTCAAGAAAACAAAGAATTGCATAGCCAAGAAGATAACATGTCAAATGACTCAGATCTGTCTTGTGTCCTTTCATGGACAACACACAGTGAGCAAATCTCACAAAATTACAACCTCTGTGTTATTATTATCTTCCTCCTCACTTTCATCACCTGTTTATGTTTCTGATCGATTGCTTGTAATTTCATGCCGTAAAGTTGTATGTAACGTAATATTGCGTAATTTACTCCACAACAATAAGAGAAAAATGATTACACTGCTGCGAAACAGCGGCTTTTTTATCAGATAAAGAAACAGCTGGCCAAACTATCCAACAACATAAACTACATAATTTCCAGTCGGAATCCCCCAAATTATGATTTGCCCTGTTTATTTTCTTAATAACTGAAACATTAAAGCAAGTCTGTAATAGAACTTCCCTACACTGAAAAAGTAAGCTAATATGTGAGAAATTTAACAGATACACGCATCCAGACAACAGCACTCCCTCTCAGCATCTCCACTAGAAATGGCATAAATACTTCGTTTATGCTTGCTCGATCAAAGCTGCGTATTACTCCGCCTTAGCATCATTAGCAGAAGGGGTTTCCTCAGTTCCAACAGCTGGTGTTTCTGATGCACCATTATCTTCTGCTGGCTTAGCAACTTCTGCTTCTCTAGTCTCTGCGGATTCACCAGAGATGGCTCCATCTGTTACAGGAACTGTCTTCTGGATGGTTCCAACCTTAACATATTTGCTCATGAACTTGTACTCCCAGTCCTGCAATGCCTCCAATTCAAATGGACCGAGACCAGAGATATCACCAGTTAAATCTTTCTCCTCAAAAGACATCTTTGCTAGAGCTCTGCTAGCATCCTTTCCAGCAAACAACGCATACGGCCCCCCAGGTCCATAAAACATCCTAACAAAATTTGATGGTTTAATATAACTATACAAAGTTAAACCCACATGGACGTGTGATGAAAAGACACATTTAAGCCACTGATGCACTACAGTTAAACTAAGAACTTCTTTTTTTTCTAAAAAAAAGGGGCAAATGACTTGAATTGAATTCTGTGAAGCATGAAATATTGGAAATTACAATCAAATTATTGGGTTAATCCCACACAGACTATCAAATCACCAGAAGTAAAAGTCTAAAGATGATCATAATCCACACAAGTGCACACCAATATAATGGATTGTCACAAGGAAAATCCATTCTCATCAATCGAAAGATATAAGCATATCAATATCAACCAATTATTCATCAACACAAAGCGAGAAACAATAAATTCGATGTGTTTGATCATCAAGAAAAGAAAAGCGATTTTTTGATTCGCATAAAAAGCATCGAAAAAATGAAATTTGCCTTAAAACCCCAAAAACAACGTGTACCCACAAAAGTGAAAATCAAAATGGAAAAGACCATTTATTTACATAATATCAACTTCTAAATTCACACCTGCTTTGAGAAACATCGTAGATCTGGCCCTTGATGGCCATGAGAAGAGGCTTTTTAGGATCGGAGCCATCATACTGCTTGAGATCCTCCTCGGTGATTTCGCCGAGCTGAACCGGTGGCGGCAAAGGCTGCAACTCCTCAACCTCTCTGGATCGCTGTTGGTAATGATTATCAGACGGCTTGAAAATTCCGGATAAAACGTAATATATAGCCCACACTAAAGCAAGAACCGTAAAGAACGTCGCCGGAGAGAGACCTGTATAAGCCGTAATCGCCTCCTTCAGAGTTTCCCATAGTTGCACAGCCATAATCGAGCGTTCTCGCTGAGAAAGAAACTGAGACAGGAGAAAAGGCGCAGAAGATTTTTCAATCAACTCAGAACATGTAGGGGTTTGGTCTTAACTCAGTCGGGTACTCCCCTATGTCGCAATCAGTTTACAATTTTTTAACTTTGTATGATAATAACATTAAGATCACTATTTATAAATGCTTTAGAAACTAACGACACATATTTTTCATTTATATCAAATAGCTACCCAGTAAATCACTGTGTCTCAGAAATGACTGGAGTTAAGATGACGGACCTATTGAATAAAAATAAACAAATCGTGTTTATATTTGATAAAACCTAAGAATGCAAGGAGCCATTTGGTATTATCCCTTATTTTGGAAGAAAAGCTATGCCGAAAATTCCGCAGAGGAGCACACCATTGTAGATGAAGACGTCAATTTGTTTACTTTATTGGTTTTTATGAAATTACATAATTGTCCTCTGTTAGTAGACCACCTCGACTGTGAAGTATTTGTGTATTTTTTTTAGTTTAAAATTGGTTTTTTCCGTTTGAGGGTAATTAGGTCAATTACTTTGGCGAAGTAGGTGGAAGCGGAGGAAACGAGGCACGCAACTGAAATTTCATTCACGAGTTCTTCAATTCGATGCCCAACGTTTAGTAAGCAGTGACTGGCGTCCGTCCAGTACAATCGATAAATTAATTATTTTATTATATTAATTAAATATTATAATTTTAAAAATTTATTTATTTATTAATAATAAATAAATTTATTTTGCTTTATTAATCGAATAATTTCAGTCGTGCCCTCGTAAAAACAGGCGGCGGATTGGAAATTTGCTTTTGCTTATTGATGTGAAGCATTGCACATTGAAAATATGGATGAAGCTGGAAAAATGGTTACTCAAAATCTGCTTTCAAGATCAATGCAGGTCACCACCTGGTGGAGTTCCATCTCCTCAAACCATGGAAGAAATGAATCTCAACAAAATAAGAGAATATGTAACAGATATACAAATCCTGGGCAACCTGAACTAGCCTGAGATCGCGTTAACAACATAGGAAAAAATCAGCTTGAAACAAAATACAAACCATCATTTACCACAAATACAACAATGTTACAGGCAGATGAGATGACACTTCTCCCATGAAGGCATATCATTGGCAGAACCTCAGACCTGTTCATAACCACTAGGAGGAGGATAACTAGAAACACAACAAAACATGGCTTCTATGATGTTTATTCACCGTTGTTATACTTTCTTATTTCATACAAGCAAAAAAAGGGGGAAAAAAACTGAAGAAAAAGGTATATAAACTCTAGTTTCTAATGCACTAAAATACAGTTTCGAGAGTGCTCTAATCAAGGAGCAAGAGATCTCACTCTCTAAATTATGATCTAATAAATGCTCCATTCAAAGAGCAAGAGAGCTCACCTCATCTTCTTTCCAAAGGCCTTCCTCATACTTGTACCACCGCATAAGCCCTTCATCACTTTTAGTACGCTGGCACATGATGCACGAATCCTTCATGCATGTAAAGAACTTGCGTAATCGAGCAGCCCTTTGCAGGATGGTTTGATCAAGCTTCTTAATGATTTTTTTCTGTGCAGGAGGTGGGGGAACTTCTATCAGAAGGCAGTGTGATATATTGAGTACTTCCAGGTCTTGTAAGCCATCCAATATAAGGATCAGGGCATCCCTATTTAGCAGTGCGCATCTGAGGCTCAATACCTTTAATTTTGGAAGATACATGTTTAAAGTAGAAGCAAATAGAAGGTCGAAAGGACCCATAATCTTGAGTTCACTGAAGTTCTTGCAATTTTGGGAAATTTCCTCAATGAAATATGGAGGATTCGCAATACTAGGCATTGTCAGGGATTCAAGATCTCTCCAAATGCGAATAGCCTTGCAGATTCCAGTCTTTTTTATTCTGTTCCAAGCTGGCATAACAAGTCGCCTGAGCAGTGGGCACCTGCAAACAATGATAAACAGTGGGTTACTTCCCAATTAACTTTGACTAATTAGCATCTTGTTATTGGGAGAACATAATAGCATCCTCTTCCAGTCCTTTCCTCAGTCCCAAACAAAAAATAATGATAATAAACAAGTGTAAAGTATCTTGGAAAATGACCAATTTCCTGTTGCAGAATAGTTGGCACTGAATATGGAAGATGGCCAGAAATTTCCTTATGGTGGCAATGGTGACAGTGGTGTCGGTGATTGTGGTGGATCAGATAAGTTATTGATAGAGTACAAGAAAACAGTTTGTCACAAAATAAAGTTTTTTGTATTTAGATAATTCATGTACATTTTTTGCATTCAGAAAAAAGTCACAAAAAAAGAAAGAGAAATCAGAATATTTCAATGAGTAAGATGTATTAGGACTTTAGTTAAGAACAAACAATCCTTTACGCCTTTAGAAGATTAGATAGGAAAATGTTTGAAGTTATCATTGTCTACATATAATTACCTTTCAGCTGTATAGGTCAATTGATCATCACTTACATACAAATTGAAGTGAAAAATCAAGGTCCTTATGTATCCCCGGCTGAGACTCAAGGAAATCTTTAACACACGGGTCAATTCTTTATCTGAACGGCCATCCACATAAACATATGGCTCTAATGGGATTTTGATGAAATTAGATCTCAAAGTTGATAAATCAAGCATTTTCCAGAGCAGAGGATCACAGCAAGCTGAACGCCATGAACTGCAAACATGAGCAATGCCTGAAGTTAACTCAAAAATGTCAAAAGACTGGAAGATCTTCACCAAAATATCATTGTCCATATCCTCCCATCTCCTCACAGCAGGCACACACTCTTCCATTGAATCGGTTTACCCTATACTGCACAGGAGTTTCACAGCATCATAAAACCTACATAAGATGCATTTGAAATCAAAATGAAGAAATATTATTAATCTATCACCAATCAGAATGTTTACTTCATATCATTCATAAACTAAGTAACCAAAGAAACATCCAAGATCTGGAAACAGTATACAGCATTGCAGAAATATCAACCACCAGTTTGCTTCTTAGGAAGTAGCCAAATACTTAACTACCACTCAACTTCATATGATATCCATTAAAAAAATGATTTAGCATGGCTATAAGTGGCCATAAGACAAATTCTGATTACTTTCTGAATTAATTATGCTGCAATGCATGCTACAAAGAATTGAAAATGAGGTATCATACTCTTAGAATGGGAAAGAAAAATATGCTGGAGAAAAAGGAGAAACAACAAAACTAACCATAACTAGTACAGAAATATCTATACCTTGCTTGTTTGAGGAAGACATTAACTCAAATACTTAGAACTAATAACGTGTAGATTGATACTCTATCATGCATCAACCTGCAAAATACATCTTAAAATTCACATCTATCTCTTACTCCGCATTTAGGACAATCGACGATTTAAGCATCTCTTAATCATGTAAATTCCCACGAAAACCTTCACCCAGAGCATTATCATTCCATATTTTTATAAGTACTTTCACAATGCCTAGAAACTTCGAAAAGGGGAAAAAAAAGTTCTTGACTCCTACTTTATAGCTGTGGCACAGCAGCAGCAGTAGTATTTTACTAGTTTTTGCTCAAAAGACAAGCTACACATACTAGCTCATAATGTGGGAAAACTACAAAGTATAACTTGACCACTGGGTTGAACAGTGACAAGGAGTTACCAAAAGATAAATTTTTTTAGTCTTAAGGAGCAAAGGAAATAAAAATAATCAACCTGCAGTGCTTCATTGTAAGAAGTTGGCATGGCCTAACCAAAATGACTACTAATAATTTGGGGCTTATTTCTCATCATCTCTTGCAGCACTAATGAAGATAAACTGTTACTTATGTTTTCTCAACATATATGGCACATCTTCATTACAACTTCAGCATCATAAAATTTTGACACTCACTCTTGGTTTCAACTGAATCTATTCACTTATTCACAGATTCCAAACTTCTGAACTTACACCCTATCTTCTTGTCATTATAAAGCCCATCAGTTACAAAAACCATTAAGGTGACTTCCATAAATTTTGAATGTCCCAGCACAAAAATGTAGCTTGTTCTGCTGTTAGAAATTGATAATTAGTTGTTAGACAATATTGAATTTTCATCATCCATCTAACACCAAGAAAGCCCCTTTAAAACTTATAACCCATTTACCAGTAACATCATCTCCAAGCTATCCACATTATAAACAATAAGCAAAGGTATGAAAAGATCTCAAAATTTGTCAAAAGTATTACTATGCCAGTAGTTTTAATCCTCTCCCCATCTTATGAAATATGCAGGCCTTATTATACCATGCTCTATGCTGCCTGCTTTGTTTCAACTTTAAACCCATGAAGACAGCACATTCTGAAAGCAACTTTTCTTCTCTAACACCTCTTTTACTTCCTCAGCCAACAAGAAGGTCCAACACGCATATTAGTGTAAAACTCATAAAGAAAATCAGTATTGTGCTTCCAAAGAAATGAAAACAAATCGCCACTAAATTCTTCTTTCTTCTATTTTATTAGATCTCACTTATCAATTAAAAATTGTTGCTTCGGATTTCTAGACAAATAGAAACTGTTCCTTCAAACCAAGTTATTTAAAACCGCTAACATTATGATAAAACCTACCAAGCATTCAAATCTCAATAAAACAGACAAAAATCACGCAAAAATTTCATGAAAGCGTAAACTAAATAACAAATTGCTCGTAAGCCCACCAGCTCTTGTAAGTAAAGATAGAATTTTTCGGGATACTGAATAATTCATGTCTAAAATAAACAGAAACCCGGGTTTAGTACTTGGATATTTCCAAGGTTTATCAACCCCAGTCGGATCCATCATGTAACTCGATCACGCAATTACATACCCACATGAAATTACACTACATATACAATAACTGAATCACGGACGGAAAAGGAGAGTCAGAGAGGAAGAAAGAACTTACCTGGGAAATGAAAGGTTAATATTTCGTTCATGAAATGATCAATCTTGCAGGGAATTCTGTAAGTAGAAAAATTAAGCAGTTATGTCTTTCAGATTCTTGCACCCAAATCAATCAAGAACCGGAAGGAAGAAAAATCAGATTCCTAGACAAGGCGAAATGACGTAAAGAACCTTGGATTACAAAACCAGTTTAGTTGGGGAGGCATGTACTAGTTTTGTACGTTGCTTAAAGTTGTCTGACACAAGCCTGTTAATCTACTGACTGACTGCTTGACTCAATTTTAGGAGCGTTACGATTTCTGAGTCAACAGTGTTAGTATTGCATTCAGATGATTCAGGGCAGAATGATTGGGCCGCCTGCCTCATTTTATTTTTTTGTGGCCATCAAATCGGCTGATTACTGCTCACTCGCCTTCCTCTTGGGCTTCAATAATACCCAATGTTTTAAAGAAAAGTTCCTAACACACGGATTGGGGGCATAGGTTGGCTAGTTGAATCATGTTGCATTTCCTATACCAATTTCAACCCAGAAAATGCTGTGAACCATTTGAAATTCTGAACTTTCAACCCCTACTAAATATGCTTTTTATGAATCTGTTTACATGCTTATTTCCAACTTATCATTTATAATAACATGGCGTGACAGGTAGGGATTCAGTTACCATTAGTTGGAGAATTCATTTCTCTAATTGTAATATGCACATACAGTTCTCGTTGGGAGATTATAAATTTCAAAGATATGGACCTAATTAATATAAGAGCAGTGATAGACACCCCGAATATCCACACCCTAAGCACCCAAATAGCATATTTAGCTAGTGCTTAGGGACAAATATCATTTTCTTTAATATAAAACATGCTTAGTTGATGAGTCTGACTGGCCACCATGACAGATAAGATAACAAATTATACATTTCAGATTTCAGAAGGATCGTGTCTACACGAGAACTTGAGTGATTTTAATCCATAATGAAAAGCTGGAGTTATTTGACCCCAGCTTGACAGTATTCCAGGCATCACATGAAACATGTGTTTACACTTGACTGAGATAATGCCTTGACGGCATACGAGGAAAGAGTGTTGATTATATAATATGGAGGTTGGCAGAGACAGCATAGCAGGCACTCATGTTTACAGAGGATTTGATGTTTTTTTTACTATAGCAAGAAACCCTAGTTCGTGTTAAAATCTCTGAAACCCAATTCTAGTCAAAGAGAATTCAGTTAGTTTTGGTTATTAATTGGACCACAGAAACGAGGATAAGTCTTTAAAACTTTTCATTTAAGCTTTGCTGAGACTGGCAGTTGAATTCTGCAATGAGATTTCTAATCAAATGTACATTCAATGCTCTAGGCCCTCTGGCGCAAACTGCATTTCTAGTTTTGTCCTGAAATTATCACTCTTCAAATTTACACGTAAATCTTTTTTTTTATGTAAATTTATGCACCTTGCCAACTAATCCTCCAGGAAGCCAGTTGTGTTTTTGACCTGTAAAATCATGGCTCCTTAGAAAGCGATGTTATTATACTTGTTTTATACCAAGAATTCCAGGGCATTGCAACATTTTTCTGACAGTTTTATTCGGAGTAAAGAGTTTTCATGCTTTCATGGTCTACATTCTTTTAATAATCCGTCAAATGCTTGGCTTTTTCTTTCATACTGTCTGCTGATATTTATGGGTATCATTTATTTTAGGGCTAATCATGTTTAGAAAAATGGGGCATTCATGTAGTTCTATGTATGTTTGAATGTAAACTTGGCTCCTTCTTCCTCACCAAAGGGTACTTGATTCCTTCATAATTGGGGCTTCAAGCCAACCAAAGTGATCACATTTTCTATGCTTCAGTCTTTTTCCCTTGCTATTAAGAACATGAGAATTCATACTTCCTTGCTTCCATTTCTGATTTTCTCCGTCATATTAGCAATGGTTCATCTCTCTTATTGTCGTCACATCAGTTGGGCTACAAGCACAGAAACAGAAACTAAGTCTCCTCTTCGATTCACACAACGTTTTTTAGCTGTATCTCGTCATGTGGAACTTGAAGGTATGAAGATTAAGTCAACAGTACTCGAAGTATCACATCAAGTTGTGCCTTGTGGACCGAACCCTATCCACATCTAAGTGGGTTCTCATACAATCTTAGATATTGTTCTGGCCTTTGTTCCTTGTTTTCCTTAGTCTTTCCAGAAACAAAGTGTAGTTACTACAATAGGGAATGTAAGATTATTGAATATTCTAAGACAAGTTTGCATTTGTATTTGAACGCATGCAAGTAAAATTAATTTTGTAGATTTCGAGAAGTATAGCAAGTGGAGTTCTGTAATAATGTAATCAGTCCCGATTTGTGATCTATGTTTCTGTTCATCAATGTTCTCAAGAGCAAGAAGTTCTCCAAGCCTGTCCAAAAGACCAGAAAAATTTGGTGTTTGAAGAACCAATTAACCATAAGGCCATCAGTGAATACAACTTCTCAATGAACCTCATTAAGCAAACAAAAAAAATCATAATAAAATCCGAAGCTTTACCACTCTTCTAGAATATCACATCAATTATACAAAGCACGAAATATTATAACTGTGCCTTCAACCATCAAGACAATATTCTTATAGATGATTTTGGTTATTTGAAATAAATCCTGGGTGTTTTTAGCTGTGACTGTGAGTAGACAGAAGATATGGCAATTTACCACCAACTTTCTGAATCATCTACATGCCTGCTGGGGATTCCAAACCAGTCCTGGTGCTGAAGAGTCCGAATTCCTGAATTTGTACTGAGGTCAATCCATGAAGAAGAACCATGGATTTCATTTTTCATTCAATTAATCCATGATAAAGCATAGCATCACCAAGCAAGCTGGGCTAGGTCAATGCATACAGACGGCCAAGTAAAACCATTTAAAGTTGGAACAAGTCGAATCTCGAATACAACAAAAAACTATGGCTTGCTTTGGTAGCGCTGTCATTTGCTTTTTAATTTAAACGAAAAGCCTGCACGCTGACACCATTTGATCACACTCTTAACACACTCATTGGTAGGTTTTTAATTTTTTTCCTATTTTAAGCTTCGCCTGTTTTATTCTCTGTGGCAGCATATGTAATGCAGTTTGGAAGCATTGCATATTGTCTTCATTCTTGAGAGCAACAGAAATCAATTGTTAACTTCTGCAGAACCAAAACATTCTATCATAAGAAGAGAAGGCATTTTTCAATTAGAATCCTCCAAGTCGTTTCATTAATCTACCAGATTTCTATTAAAAAATAGTAGAGGTTGGTGGCGTACTTGGTACAATGTACTTAAGGGTTGGTCAGGCAATGTGTTCTGCAAACATTTCAATGCTTTCCAGGAAAACAAAAGAAATAGAAGTGCAGCTCATAGTATTATTGACCAAAAAGGGGCAACCATACGGCATGAAAATTCAATGATTTCGATGTTGTACTTTGAAACAAAGCTTCAAATGGCTTAAAACTTAAAGATATGTTTGAAATTGAACCATGCGTTGATGGAATCCCTGTCTTTTAAGGTCAAGCATAAGTACATCAATTACAAATGTACACGAAGCCTTCTTTTCAAAGCATCTGAGGGTAAGTCACATGAGCACGAAAGCGATTTTCGGCAAAATCAGCTTTGGATTTTTGGAGGTACATAAGATGTGCCTGCAAGAAATAATATCAGTTTTCTTCAGAATTCAAGATTTGATAGTATAAAATAAATGAAAGTCCAACCCAGAGTTTGCTAGCAAGCAACTTACATTGAACCATTATTAATAGAATGCCATCCTGCCAAAACATGCAGACAAAAAGATCACCCTGGTTTTTTATTCTCTAAGTTTCCTTCTCAACTCTTTTCATCCCTTTCCATAATGAGAATTCAACGCTCTCCAAATCTGCATCTAACTCTGGTCATTCTGCAGGCAATAATCCAGATTTCAAGTTGCAGATACATAAACCATGAGATAACAACGGAAGAAACAGGACAAGCATCAAGAACCAAATATACTTCAATGTTTTGACGAAGCTTCTCTGCCATGTTTGGCTCTATTGATTCACGCAACAACAAGATCGATCATTTGCACACAGTTTCACGCAGACTTGTCCCTGGTGGACCAAACCATCTTCACAATTGACTCTATGCGGAAAACTACAATCCAGTTCTCTTTTCAAGGCACATATATACAGAGTTCTTTGGTTTTGTAGACAAATCATATATTATATTTCTTGGTTATAAACGTGTAAGAGATACATTTTGATGATTCTGAGTTACCATTGATCGTGCCCAAAGCAGCACCATTGATGTATACCACAAATTATTCGCGTATGCAATTCCATATTTCGTTTTGTCGAGTCATTTTCAGACAAATATTCTGGTAAGACTTGTCTCGATATTTACTAATTTAAACTCTTTACCTGATAGCTTAAGTTTTGATGAAGCGGTTTTAAGGTTTACAAACATGTACTTCGTATTTTCTTTGTATTACTCGTTTGTCAGCGCGACTTGATTTCTGTAGCGGGTTGGGAGACTTGTGAATTTTATTGGGTTACATGGAAGAAAAATTTTCCAGACCGGAAGTTTCAATCTGTTCATTAGGTTGATTCAATATAGAGAGTTTAGAAAAGTAAATGAATGAGAAGTCCTGCATGATGTATGACAAAAACAGATTGCCTTTTCCCAACTTCTTGAGAGACTTAAAAAAGGTTTGACTGTGTTAAAAGTCAATCCAGTCTTGTTTAACTTTATTAATGTAATTAGTCTGTGCATAATAAGAAGAAGATTAGTAGGATCCGACTTCAGACAAATAAATAATCCTGTCTTATTAGAGGATGCTTTTTGCTCGGATTTATATATTGAAGACAAACTCAGGTTCTACTTCTGTGAGACTTGAAACATAACTTCTTCCAAATGTTTTTTTTGTTGGGTATATTTTCAATAAACCCCTCGTTATTTTGACAAACCTCAACTTACAAAGTTTTCAAAAATCATCTATCCCAATCTTTTGTTGCGTCTATAAATTTGAATTTATGGAAGATTATTACACAGCAGTCAATTGGTGGGATGCTTTTATTACAGTTTTATTGTCACCATTAATTGTAAACGTTCATTCAAGCCAAAGTGGTCTTCTGCCATTGCATAAGATGCATAACAAACTGAACTGTTCTGCAACTCAGAAATCTATTAAATAACTTTTAAGTTTCAGATGCGTATTTATAATGCATTTCACATTGTAAATTTTACGTTTCCAGCAACAGAAAATCCGTACTCCTACTTTAGGACAAATCAGTCTTTAAGGCGAAAGCAACGGGCAATCTTGTCCAGCATGTACAAACGGAATTAAGTAACTCCACCTTAAAAAGTGTAGGAATGAAATGGAGGATTGCAGAAAGAGATAATGTTGCTATAAATAGCACTGGGACACGCTTTGATGGCACCAATAGCAACACGGGAAATTTGGTAACACGTGGATTCTGTAGGAACCCCAACTTTTGTTCTGTCCGAGTAGTATACTCAAACTCCAAGGTCTTGACTATCCAGAGAGTTGAGAAGAGACTTAATTTTCTGCGAAAATCTTGTTGTTACCGGAGAACTTGAGATTCTAGCAAATGGGTGACCTGGAAAACGATGAGTTGCTACCTGATGGCTGGAGAGTGGAGGTCAGAGTGAGGAAGAATGGTAAAAAAGACAAGGTAATTGGATAAGCGTATTCTTTTGATATTATTCTAGTAGTTTTTACAGTTTTTATCAGTTCTTCTTCCTTGTTTAACTGCTAGTTCAAGGCTGTAGTTTCATGAATGTTACAAGATCTTTGCTTTTGTTGATGGGTTGATCTTGATTTTAGTTCAGGAAGTGCAATTTTTAAGCTTTTTTTTAAGAGCTTATGGTTATGTTCTTTGTTGATTAATGTAAGGTTATAGCTTTATTAACTGAAGATCTGTACCATATACTGTCAATTTGTTAGTGATTTACTGTTGGAATGATTTTTAACTTGCATTTTCATTTTTGGGGTAATCTTTTGCACTTCTAGTGGTAGTTCCTCCATGAATTTCAACAAATATTTTGTATTAGTCTGACAAGTTGGTGTGACCGTCAAGTGATGTAACTTATGTTTACGTATAGGAAGGATTATGGGTTGCATGCAAGTTTTTGCTTATTTGTAATTGGTAATATTCAGGAAAGGATTGCTTTTCTTTAATATTTAGAATTGAAATGGAGGAGGTTAAGATTATGTTCATTTTGTGGCGGTAGATAGTGAAACCAGAAACAAAATTTGTTGAATGTTGCATACTCTGCACGGTATATTAACAAGGTTGATTATAACCAAGGTGCAGAGCATTTTCTGGAAACAATTTAATTGATTTAGGATACATGTGAAGGTTGTTTTGAAAAAGACACCAGCATTCTTCTCTGCTGCATGCAAAGCAGTAATGGAAGGAATGTTTTTAATAAAAATTCTAACCAAGGATATGCTTCAGGAATGTTTGGAAAGAGGCTGTTGTGAGAGAGAAATCTTGGAAGAGTCTCATTTAAATACATTCCAAATGTTTCTTTCATGTCATTATTCTTTTTTTTATCTTGAATTAAAAGCCATCTGTCAAACCAGGAGAATGCGTCTTTTAGTAGTCTTTTTGGCTCAAGAAAAGGGTCAGTTGCTCATATCAGTCCATATAAGACATAGAAATGTTTAAAGCTTTCAAGAGGTCATTTTGACTTTTGAGTATGTCAACTTCTTTTGATAACTTCCTCAACCATGCTGACGTAAGCGTTCTTACTTTTCATGCTTAGGCCTGACTATATGTTATTTACTGGTAAATCTTCTTTCCCGCTTTATACATCTCTTTGTGCACTTTCAACCTACTTTACCTATTCTGGCATTTTTCACTGTTTAATTATTCTTCTTGAGATTTCACTAACAATTGAAAGTTGTAATGGAAGAAACCGGCCATTAAAAGATAACATAGAGAATGGTCGTTGAAATTTATGTTTAGCAGGATGCTTTTCATCCCCCATTTTGGAAATAAATTGGTGGGGGTGATAAGTTACTTCAGAATGTTTATGACCTATGGATTCATTGCAGTGTTACTTTGCTCCCTCAAATGGACTTAAATTCAATTCCATGATAGGGATGTTTCGCTATCTCAATAATAAATCTGAAGAGACGGTTAAAGGACCTACCAAGCAATTTGGGAAAAAAGTCTGTTGATACAATCTGCTCAGTATGCTTTCGTTTTTATCTTTCTTTTCTTTCTCTCGCTAAGAGAAGAAAGCTCTGATCTTTGATCTAGATCATAACTGAGAAGGATGTGGCAGAAGGGTTACCTCCAGGATGGAATAAGGAAATTAAAGTAACAAAGACAGGACATAAAGTCAGAAGAGATCCGGTATTCAACCATCACTTCTTTTGGTATTTTAGTAATTTTAACATTGTCTTTTCTTGCAGTAGTTTCATCCTTTATCATTATCACAAGCTTCTAGTTTCTCTTGGCTGTTTTTAGAGATTACGAGTTCTTTAGATTGCTCAAAAAAGGTACATTTTCTAATTGATAATTAGCTTGTGCAGTATTACATTGATCCTGTGAGTGGCTATAGATTCCGCTCTATGAAGGATGCAGTTCGCTATCTTGAAACTGGTAAGATAGGAAGGTTGGCGTACAAACCAAAGGACAAAGACAGCCATGATGAGGGTGATTTGGAAGATGATAAATACAATGTAAGCCTGCTCATGATAAAACTCTCCAAGTTTATGTCTTTGTTTCATCAAGTAACTAAATGGGCAAGATCATCCATATTTGGGATTCTACTCTTTGTGTGTGTTTTTGTTTCTTGATGTAAATTGTTAAATTCTATTCCTCAGGTGCTCTATCTCCTTATCAGTAGCTAAAAGAGTTGTTTATTGCAATCAAAGTATCATTAACTACTGACCAATTCCTCTGAATACTTAAGGGGTTGTCTATTAAATTTTATATAGTAGGTGAAAAACAGTGAAAAGGATTGCAACCCTTAATATACAAAGAGCAAGCATGTTAGAGAAGCACCAAAAAACAGAGAAAATGAAACATTAGTTGTAAAATTAGTTCTGGAAAGTACTATTTTGAGTTTCTAAGGATATCTCTAGCCCAGAGTAACATGATTTGCTCTTCGTTCTATTTCTCTCATTCTTGTCAATAAAAAGAAAGCTTAACCACCTTTTGAGGCATCACCTGACACAACCTGAAAAGAGAAAGTCCAAGTACTGAAGCTCCCAAGACTTTAGCAATGGAAAAGCAAATAGTTTACAGTATATCCATCTCCTTTTTACACTTATCACCAACTAAAAATAAACCTATTCATATTAATCAAATGTGCAACCATGAAGTGACTGGCATTCACAGGCTTTTATGTTAGTGATCATCCCTGCTTGGTTTGATTTACAAGAATCTTGGGTATTTCAAATTGCAGGTTTCGTGATATGTAAGTTGTGAAGTTAACATTAACGTATCCATGTCTCATAAGCAGGGTTTACAAGATTGTGTTACTGTCTGAACTTAAAACTATTTGTAAATAGATTGACCCTTCTATGATATTTTATGAGGATACATGACCGATCTTTATTGAGGTTGACAAAGAGACCTACTTGAGTGCTTAATAGTGCTGCTCAATCTGTGAGACTATACTTACTTTTAAACAGTCATTTCATGCAGTTTGGAGGTGACGTATCAAACTATGATAAGAGTGCATTTTTCATATTTAGATTCTCTGCTGCAATTCGTCCTTAAGTCTATCTGCACTAGGATAATTAAATTCCTGAGAACAGTATCTTCCATGTTTTCAACCTCTGAAGTTGCCATATATACCCTATAATACAACAAGAAGAAAATACTTAAGCAACTTGCTTTATCTAAATTGTTCATTTTGCCCATATTGGTGCATGTGCAGCATTTAAGACTTTTGATTTGTTTCTTGATATTATAGTCCATATTTCCATAATATGGCAGGTGAAACAGTTGTTGCCATTAAAAATCAGTTACCCTTTTTGATTTTTTTTTCTTTCTGAATTTTATTCTTCTTGTCTTCTCTCAGTCTCCTACAGCAGCCAAGAGACAGAAATTAGTAGTCCAGGGAACAGAAACAGATATTACTGGACACAGCATAAATTTGAGCGAGGAAGTGAAGAATGAAGATGCACTTGATTCCGTGACTACAAGAGAATGTATATCCTTCTCTGAACATACTTCAGGTCATGATAAAGTCCTAAATTTCCATCTTATCTTGATACAGTGATTTAATGTCCATCAGTTCCCATGACAAATGGAGATCTTGCATTTAATATGAATTTTCTGCATACTGCAGGTGGGGCAGGAACTGAATCAAGGGGTTCAAGCTCTTTAGAAGCCAAGATTTCCGATATGGATGAGGGAAAAGATTCTGATAAAAAAGAGCTTCTTTCAAATACTGAAGTGGGAATCCTCTCATATAGGCAGTCATCAGAAACTGGGGAGACAAAGGATGAAACTACGAAGACCACAACTGGAAAGTGCAGATCCCGGAAGAAGAAAGTTCTTGATTTGCCTCGTCGAGCTTCAAAACGACTTGCTGGGCTTGCAGTTGATCCAATACCAGAACTGAAAACTAGTAACCGAACTTGTCAACCTGTGGTTAAACTGTCAGATGACATTGTAGCCAGTACAAATGAAGGTTCTTGCTCTGACAGTTGGAGTCATCAAGTGTTATGGCAACTACATCAGCTTGAGGCCAAGCCAGAAGCAAACATTGCCCTTGAGAGTTCTAATAGCACAGAAGTTTTGACAGAGTCTAGTAAAAGCAAGCACCCTTCTGGGAATCCAAATGGGCATGCAGAAAAGATAGAAACAGAATATAAGAGTGACAAGAAGCAAGGATGTGCTTTTGATTTGCGTTTGAAGAACCAGGGTAGAATTGAAACTGACAGTAATGCTGATGAGAAATCAGGTTCTCCTATTGATTTGTCTTTTGGCGATCTATTGTCAGATCCTTGCATTGCATTTGCAATTAAAACTCTTACCGGAGCAACTTTCGAGACCTCCAGTGACAAAGAAGTCTCACTGGAATCAAACAACAGCAAAGCTGAGGGCTTGGCTACTTTGGAAAAGTATGCCGGAAAGCAAACAGAGAATGAGAACAACAAAAAGCCAGAGAACCTAGCCACTCGGGCCGAACATGGAGCAAATGTCGAAAGCAACTATAAAACTGATGAAAATCTGGGAAACCCTCTTGATTTGCCGTTTGCAGATATCTGGAGAGACCCATGCATCGAATTTGCTATAAAAACTCTTACGGGGACAATTCCAGTGGGGTATGATCTGGATATGCAGGATTACATCCAGCATCAACTTGACTCATCGCAAACCCAAGCAAGTAATAACTTCTGCCAAACTGAGTTCTTGTGCCAGCAATACGACTCCTTGGAGAAGCCTGTACCAGAAGAACAAGCAGGAACAGGTAATTTAAACATACAAAACTCGGGTGGATCAAGTTTTCACCAACAAAGCGAAAAGAGATGCAATGAATGCCATTGACAGGCTATCTGCATGTACTAACTTCAACTGTATAGTTAGAAAACTTCGTACTACGGTTATACCACCTGTTCGGTTAGTTCTGCCGTTTTGTATCAGGAATTTTCTTTTGGATATTGTTAGTAAAATTAGCTTCACCTAGTATTATCTCTAGTTAGCTTGACAGTCCTTCTGTAATATGATAAAAGCTTGAGGTTGCTACTGCTGGTTGTTAGTGGTTAGAACTTCTGCACAAGAATTCCATTCTTTGACTCCATTCCTGCATCCCTCAATATGTATTGCCCATCTTTTTTCATTTTCATTTCATGCGATAATTTTTTTTATTGAAATTAAAATATTTGAGACAGACATGATAATTCCAAATTTGCATATTATTATTTAATATAAATTGATAATTTAAAAGATTAATTTATTAAAAAGTATTATTTATTGTATTTATAATAAGTTCAAAGCTAACTCGAATTGTGCATACTGTGTTCCATTGGGTTGCAAAGTAAAACCCAATTCCCATCCATAATTTTCAAAGAAAATAAAATGTTATAATAAGAGTTTATTATAATTTCTTTAAGAAATACACCTAACGACGTCGTTTTTTGTCTGCGAGGGGACTCCCAATGGCGCCAACCCCATCATCTGCTTACCGCCAAAACTCCCTAATCAGTATCTTCCCGAGAAGTATATCAAAATTTCTTTTCAACTTAAAATTGCAATCTTCCTTCCAATAGATTTGTCGATTTGCGGGCGGGGGAAACGAGAAAAGAGAATGCAGATTCGAATCAAGTGTAGCTGCGGTGTAGAGTCCTGTCCGGAATGGGCAATAGTAGAATTACAAGGCGTGGTCGAAGTCCAACCCTCTTTTCAAGATCGTCTCCAGAACCTCGAAATCGGTCAACTTTGCCGACCTTCTTCCCAGGTTTAAAGATTTTATTAGATCGGCAATTTTTGTTTTCAAATACTCGCTGTCAACATTGAGCACGAGCACGACTCACCACGTAAAAACAGTTTCTAGATGCGGGAAAGGATCTAGGGTTTCATTGTTTTTAGTTTTTAAACTTCCAGCGAAATACGTTTATTGCACAAATTTATTAGTGATTGATTCTCTGGGTTGTGTTGTTTGTCCAGGAGATCTATACTTTTACAGTTGGATATCATGAACTGACAGGATCAAAAGTAGCTTTGAAGAAACCATTCTTGGTACTAAAGAAAGTGAAACGTATGGATGTTGATCAGAGCAATGAGAATAATTCAGCGGGGACGGAATTGGAAGTTGTTGGGATTATTCGACACCGGATTTTGTTCAAGACCAGACCAAAAGCCCTAATATCAAGTAAGCTAAGAGATTAATTTTGTTTGAATAATTTTCTGTGTGGAACTAAGAATTGCTGATAAAGGCTACGAAATGGATGCCAAACTTCATCATTTGTTTTCCGAAAATGGAGATGGTGAATAGATCACATTCCCTATCATGCAGCTTTTAGCATAGAAAGATTTGAGGGATTTCTGGGTATAGAGAGGAAAATCATGCAACTTTAAATGGATCGCTCTTGTTTGTAGCATGTAATTAACTCTGTTCTTCAGGGGTAATCAGAAATTAAAGAAACATCTATCTAATTACATTAAATTACTGAGATTACTTAAGATTGAGAAACACATTCTTTAAGCTATTTAGTACTTCTGAGGACATACATGTAACCTCTGTTGTCCCTGGATGAATTTAGGAGAACTGCTACTTATCTCGAAATTTATCTGCATCATTTGTGATATTAATTAAGTGGATGATAAATTTTCATTATTTTTAACGTCATTCATGATGCACTCACCAGCCAACATCCACCATCCATGTGATGAATGTCATATTATTCAGGATGAAAAATTTTGAGAGAAATAATAGTAGCACTCATTCGGGAAAAGTAGAGCTGTGTTTGCAGCCTCATTGTCAATCTACATTTCTCACTTTTTTTACTTTGTCGTTTGTTTTGCTCCAGAACCACCACTTGTGAAGGAAAGAGCTAACACAGCAGGTTCTTCTGTACTCAACAAGTAGCACGAGATACATTTGTATCAGTCAATTGGAGAAGTTGAAACAAGTGAAATTTAATGTTTAACTTCATGTGAATGAAACAATTTGTAAACAAGTCAAGACCTACAATATGATTTTGATGCTCTTCTAAATGCTAGGCAACTTCTTTTCAATTTAAGCTTCATAGAAACCCTTGTATTTTTCCGGGTTTTAGTTTACTTTCAGAAATCTGGTACACTTTTTTTCTGTATCATTGACCACTTAGACATATAAAGGTTTTCTGTTGATCCCGAATGGATTATTCTATTCCAACATTATGAAATATTCTTTCTTGAGAACATTTTTAGTGCTTATGAAATATTCTTTCTTGCGAACATGTATTTGGCGCAGAAATGACTTCATGAGATGTGGAAAATTGCACTGAAACTGAGGATTTCCTCATTTAATCGAGAGAAGCTATTACTTGATCCAAAGATGTGTCATGTTCCGGTTACATCAATTACTTCCAACAATAATTAACAAGATCATTCACTAACTAAATTGAGACAAACTCAAGTAAATCTTACCCAAGAAAATGATCCAGAGGGAAAAAATGAGTATCATCTGTAGGTCTATGAAGGGATGAATTTGGAGTATCCCCATGAGAGGTAGAAAGATTTTATAGGTGCTTTGCAAAATGATCATTTAAGTTATTTCATTATTTGTGTTTTAATATATAAAAAGAATAAAATGATTTTGTTCTAATACAAACAGACCGTATATAAGTATCAACTTTCAAACATAGCCCTTCCTGTGAGAGTTTTGCCAATGGAACTGGAATTAAGACCTTCCAAGACTAAGACTATTCAAATTCCTCGCCAGTTCAAACAATCAGAAAGCAGCAATAGAGAGAATCAACCTTTAATCATGACGAATTAATGTCAACCCTGATTTATTTACAGAAGCTACAAAAAGCAGAGAAAGTCAACAGAGATTTAATATAGTTTCTTCTAAGCAGAACCAGGACCTACACCCGCACGAGCTCTCAACATTTCAGTTCTCCTGCTTCTCTCCATAACCTCTACCAGCCACTCTACACTTTCTTTAATTCCCAATCTGCAATGAAATTTCAAAAAGTGATGATTTCCTGCTATTTTGGTTTATATTTCAGGGTGCTTAAAAGATTTTTGACATGGAATAAGTAAAGATTCTAATACGATTACCAATTCTATACGACCATAATTAGAGGATAAATTCCATATTTTCTTTGTTACATACCTATGCTTTGATGAGAATAAATAGAACAAAAACAAGGGGAATAAAAAGGTATGCTCATGAACCGCATAACTTACCCATCGTAAGCTGACACAGCTTCAAACATGTAAACCCTCTCATCCAACTTCTTGAGATCTAGGTAGTGAGCAAGTTCATCAGCTGATACAGCTTCAGAAAGATCCTGCCATTGAAATAACACAAACTGACCACTAACCTTTGAAAACTATGAAGCGAAGTGATATTCCATTTGGTTCTTGTAGACGATTAAAAGAAGAGATATTAATTACATTATAGACTACTTATCCACTGAGATGTATAATTTTTACATAAATCAGTATTTGCTCAAAAGTAGGGAAGCTCTATATAAAAGAATTAGGTCATTGGGAATTAGGAATCATATGTATCAATTGCAAATGAAGGCTGGAAAAAACAGAATGACGAAGAAGATGATAAAAAAGGAAAATAAAGAGAAACAGGAAAAACACTCATTATTATCAATCTCACCTGCTTGTTTGCTAGTATCAAAAGAGGTGCTCCTTGCAAATCCTCATGCCGAAGAACTTTTTCTGGCATACAAAATTTTACATATCAGTACATCACAACATTGCCAATTCAAACCTTCTTTACAACTATCAAGACATTGAAGAGTGCAAGATGGTCAGATATCACTTACCTAGTGCAGATTTTGAATCTTCAAAACGTGAAGGGCAAGCAGCATCAATTACAAATACCACAGCATGTGCCTCTTCGTAGTATTTCTCCCAAATTGAGCGAAGACCAGGCTGAAAAAAAATGCATCAATGACTAAAGTTCAGGTTTGCATTGGATAATAGTGTGATGTGTAATTCACAAAAATCACACACAAGAATGTAGCTTCTCTTGTCCATCAAACAAGACAAGCATAAGTGGTTAGCTTCCCTTAAAGGAAAGGATCATTCTTCCTGATTCAGACTTAATTTTTTTAAGGTTTCAACTTCCATTTAATTTTAAACAGATATGAATATAACAACAAAGTAGCCTGAAGCAGCCCCTAAAATCAGATGAATGAAGCTGGACACCATAAAATTCTAGATTTTACGGCCTCGGCTGCAAGAGCTGTTAGCAATTTTCCAAGAACAGTTGTAGATATCATGAAAACACTTAATTCTAGCAGCAATCATTATATTAGGGAGAAAACCACAAAGCTAAAACACTATTGACCCGTAAAGATATACATTACAACTGTTGTTAATTACAATAAATTTTTTTCATACCAACAGAGTACGTTAATACCATTTTCAGCTAGGTTTAGCCATCTCTAACATGTTACCATTTTCAGCTAGGTTTAGCCACCTCTAACATGTTAATATAAATGTCTGTAAATTTGCTAAAGACAGCCATAGCCACACTGCTATGGCATGAGAAAGAACTGCCTGAAACTTCTGTAAGTGAATAACTGAAAAGAGAGTATATCTTGATGATGTATTTCACATACCTGACCACCCAGATCCCAGAACATAAGCTTTGAATTTGCCACTTCAATGCGACCAATATTGAGTCCCACAGTTGGTACAATTCGGTCAGGTGGGAGGCCTTCAACACTTGAGTATGTAGATTTCAACTTCTCCAACAATGTCTACAAAACAGATAGTATCAGCAATACAAGAGAAACTGTCAGCAGATACGTTCAACATAGATAATGTCTAGAGAATTGATTATTATTGAAGGAGTTGAGAAGAAGAGCAATGTAAAAGCCATATTTAAGGTAAGTCAATAAGGCATTACTGTTTTTCCAGCCTTGTCAATTCCAAGAATGAGTATATGAAACTCTGTCTTACTAAATACATACTTCCAAAGTCCATAAAAGAGTGAGAACATCTCTGAGTTGTTTAATGCTAATCTGTATTTATTCACGCTGACCTTCAAGGGTGAGAAGAAAAGGACTTCATAATACCTAACTCTCTCTCATGCACACCGCTGTCAACATAACAATCCAAACAAACCAAATCAGGGTATAGAAGTTGAAATTCATATAGCTCAATCTTTGTTTACTATTTTATCACATATTTGTACAGAACAATGACTATATGACATCCATAAATTGTTTCCAACAATTACAAACATCCAATCTTACATTACTACTGACATGCAACAAGCACACAGTTTAACTACCTAGCAAGCAACTACACCAGGAAAACTAGAAAAAGGTCTCATCCATTAAGCTTTTAGCACTTTATTTTACATCAGCATAAATAGTGATAGAAAGACTGTATTCTTTTAACAATGAAGCTTCGCATATCTCAGAACCAAGCCAATGAAACAGCCAAATCCAATACAACATAATCATGTCTTCTATCTTCTTAGAACGAGTATAAAGAAAAATAACAAGGCAACGAAAGAATAAATAAATTGGATCTAATCATCACGAACCTAAAACAGCAAATAAAAATATGAGATCCCATCTGCATACCGAATAAAAAAAATCAACCCACAATCATGTACAAATTGAACAGAAACCCAATAATTTTTTCAGCAACGATAGCCAAATTCCATAAGTTCAGAGACCAGATCAAGGAAACGAATTAACATCATCTTCAAAGGATGTTACACATCTGTAAAGCTTGATCCAATTATTTAAATTGATAATACTATGAGCTTCAATTCAAAACAAAATGAGCAAAAGTACGTGCCTTTCAAGAGATTGAAGAGAGAGCGCTCCCCTGTCCTCCTCGGCTCTTCATGTAAACGAGAGCTTTCAATAACTAAGTACTGTACAATTTTTTTTTCATATTGTATTTTATAATTATTTATTAATTTATACTTATTTAGGTCCGATATTACCATCTTGCCACTCCGCGGAGGTCTTGTCAGTAAATGGCCCAGATCATGCAACGTTGCAAGGATCCACGACGTGGCATGATCGTAGTGGAAAGTGGTATAAACAGTATTCAAATAGGATAAAAAAGAAATAATATTTCAATTTTATATATTGTTAAAAAATTAATATTAAAATAAAAATTTTTAAATGTAATAAAAATATCATTTAATTTTTTTTATTCTAATCAAATTTTTTTGTCACTAAATATTTAAATAATTTTAAAATTTTATAAAAAATTATTAAATAATACATTTTTATTTGCAATATCACTTAATTTACAAGAAAAAAAATTATAAATAAAAAAAATAAAAATTAAGATGAATTTAATTGTTTAATTATTTTTTTAATTTATAATTTTTATTTATTAAATTATTTTATATATTAAAATTATAAAGATTATTTTATTTAATTTTTTTATAAAATAATAATATTTATAATTTGTGTTGGAGGTGACGACAGAAGATAGAAGTCTGTTAAGTTTGGGTCTTGATTTACAGGCTCTATTTATATTTATTAATTAAATATTAATTTTTGTATTTATAGCCCACGAGCCCGCATGGACCTCAATTTTGCAATCCGGGCCGGGCTTGTCATCTCTTGCTCGCGCGACGCAAATTTACTAGATATGAAAGTCAAATAAATGGATGGTTGTCCTCTTTCCATCTCTGATTCGGTATAACAGCATTACAATGTATTGTTACAACTTAAAGGGGTATTATTGGAAATAAAAATTGAAGCCAAGAACTACAGGGTAGATAACCAAGAGCAAACGTGCAGAACGTTTCTAATAATTCGCGGAGAAGAAGAGGTAGCTGCGATTGACCGGTGAAATTTCTCCCCTTTGTTAAGTTAAAATAATCAATTTTCTTTTTCTTGTTGTATATTTCATTTACAATTCAAGTTTTTCGTTTTCTTTTATTTCCGGCAAATAAACGCAGTCGTAAGGATTCATTTGCGGTCGATACTTCTGCCTCATTTTGTTGGATATCTTGATTTAGGTCTAAATTTTTTGATCCGTGGTTGAATTAGATTAATTAGTAGCACATATCCCGATGGATGAACTGTGGAATAGTCGTATGCGATTCGGACATCCAATTACTTCTATTTGAGTATTTAGGGTTTAATTAGCTTCGTACGGGCGACTGTTCTTTTTTCCTGGAAAAAAAATCTACATTTTTAGGGCAGTATATTATGGCATGGATTTAATTTTTTGTTCTTCATTTATTTTAGCTGAAATTGTGGCCCTTTGTTATAACTTCGTTTGTGTTTGGTAGCTTTTTTTTTAATTGTTTATTCTACTTCTGTGGTTGAATTCCACGTCTCCAAACATAGCCTTTATCATCAGTCTGTTAGCGTGTTGTTTTTCGATGGTCTCATAAATAAGTGGGTTTGTATCATCGGTTGGCCTTTTAGTTAGAGATTGGATTTGTATGTTCAAATCCATATATCTAGATGCAATTTGACCAAATGGGTGCCTGAAAGTGATGTTTGGTTGTTGGCCTCTAATGTGTAGCCATTTCATAATTTGTTGTTGGAGCTTCACTAAGCAGCTCTAGCTTTAATTTTGGTGATTGCTTTCTACACTTTCTCTTCTTTTGCTTCTCTGCCATCACCTTTAATTCGATTTTTAAGAAAATTCATTGGATACTCTATATCCCTCAAATAGACAGTGCTTAGAAATTGTGAAGTGATCTTCATTTTCATCAACTACTAATGCTGCACCATCGTTACCTGCAAATGTGCATTTTCCATTCCCCTTTTTATCAAACAGGTTTCTATCACATGTAAATTAAATCCTCCAAATCTCTTTGTTTAGGGTGTTAGTAGGAGCCCAACACCTCAAATATTGATGGTCAAAAGGTTGATGATACATCTACATGTATAGCGTATTTAAAAGATCTTTAACCCTTTAATATCAGAGGTTTCCCACACTCCCTCCTTCCAATTTTGACCCTCAGAACATGATTAAATACACCTCTGCATGTTTAGGTCCTGTAGTGTTTTCACTTTACTGATTGCTTATTTTTTGAATCATTGTTCTGTGTCACTATTCTTAAGGTATACTTTTGGTTCATTTCTCACCTCTCTCAAGGCCCACAAACACAGTAATCAAGATAGTCTTGATTAGAGAACGTACAAAATCTGTTAGTCTATTTTTTAGTGTTTCTGTTTTATGGCACTTGATTTTGTTTGGCATAAAAATAATAACTTCTAGTTCTGTTTGATGTTGATATCAGGTCAATTGAGTAACTGCTTGGCTTGTTGGTGTTCAAGAAGATAACCAGTTAGCAAAATGAGGTAATCTACACAAACATTTGTAAATATTTGTTTCTTTTCTTTTTGGTTTAATTGCATTTAGTGGTTTATTGCAGTATTTGATTATGTTGCTTTGCTAATTGGAAAAAAAATTGCTGAAGGCATTATGTTGCTTTTCTTACTTTCCAATTATCATAATGAGATGAATTATGTAAGCTGATTTGGGCTTGAGGGGAAAGAGATTTTACTTGTGAAATATATCATTATCATTAACTATTGTTCTTTTACCTGTGAACCTAATATCTGGAGCTGATTGGAGTAACAGAGGGCATGTGCGATGGGATGAGTCTAATATTGGGGAAATTGAAGCAAATAAACCTGTAAGGCAAAAAATTACTGAACCCAAGACGCCTTTTCATCCAAGGATCGATGATGATGGTATGTTGATCTCAAATTCACTGCTTCAGAAGCCATGCAAATAGCATGTGTATGTATGTAGGTCAACAGGGTATCTTGTTGTGTGCTCACTTTTTACTTGCTAAAATGCCTAATGATGGGGATGGGAGTTGTGCTTCCCTAGCACTTCTATATTTGATTTAAGATCAATTGGTTACTTGTTACTGGGTAATTTTTGAGGATTTGTTAAAGATTATTACATATGACATCATGTAGCCCACCTTTGAATTTCATTGTGAAAATGAGTTATAGTCCTCACCGGTATCGCCTGTTTTGTTGACAATGCAGGTTCTCTATCTCCTAGACGGGGCAGCTTTGATCAGTGTATAGACTCTATGGGTGATGCTATGGATGCTGAAGAATTAAGAACTGCCTTGAATGATGTGGCTTCTTCAAGTGAAAAAACCGCTGGGAAATCTGGCTGGACATCATCTGAGGATGAAGCAGATCCCATGGAAGAAGAAGGTGAAGGTTTTTCCACTTTAATTTCTGCTATTTGTGTCAACCCTTTCTCAGCACATAGAACAGTGATTTTGATTGCATTGGATAATTGCTGTTGATGACTGTTCTGTTATTTATATTTTGATTTAGATATTAATCTTATGAGATAATTTCAGCGAAGATGACCACTATGTGAAACTGATATTATTGGAGTTAGCTACTGTACAGGCTTTCACTTTTTTGTTTTAGTTTGGTTGCATGAATTAACTCATGTTGTGTAATGCATTCTGCTGCTGCTTCAGATTCCAAATTAGTTGGGGATGGTACGAGTTTTAGAGAACAGCGAAGAGCGCACTACGACGAGTTTCTCAAAGTGAAAGAGCTGCGGCGAAAGTGCTCTGTGCTTGATGATGAAGAATGGGATGCCTGTGGTGAGAAGGAAAATAACGGGGCACGTGTTTCATCTTCATCATTAAGCGCTCGTGTGAAGTGCATAGACATTGAAGGAGATAATGCCACTCTGCCCCAACAATCTTCTGCACCTCCGGCTAACGGAGCTTAGCAGCCATCATCACATCACACGACATCAAAACCAATTCCAATCTAAGATGTAATGTAGACATCTTTGTTTACTGTAGCTTCTCTGTAGATGTACGTACATGACTCTGTTCTGTGTTTCCTATATTTTCCTTGGGTACAGTTTTTCCTCTTATTTTACTTGGGTCCTAGGACAAGTCGGCCATATATTTTTTTGTGGTTGCTATGTTGGACTTTCTGATATTTGATCTTTATGTGGAATGAGTGGTGTGATTTATTTTTATCTGACGGATCCGTTTACATCCACGTGTTCCACACTTGTTGGGTAGAGACCGCCTGGGTAGATATAAACAAGGTAACGCCTAATCCAATTGAGACAGCAAGTGAAGACCCCAAAATTTGAGATCCAATGGCAAACCAAAACGCTTCAATGTACAGTCTGGCTACCCAAATCTGCGGCGAAATAGCATCAATCTTCTCCGAACCAACCGCACCACATACACCGCCCTTAGACGTTTTGGTGACCGAGCTAACCTCCGCAGTTAACCATAAGGGCAAAGTATTCCTCTACGGAGTGGGGCGAGAGGGACTCATGCTCAAAGCGCTTTGCATGCGATTGGCCCACCTGGGTCTCTCGACCCACTTCGTTTTCGACATGACCACTCCCCCCATCTCCTCTACCGACCTTCTCATCGCTTCCGCTGGGCCCGGAGGATTCTCCACCGTGGATGCCATATGCTCGGTGGCACGATCGTACGGAGCGAGAGTGTTGCTGCTGACTTCTCAGCCTGAGAGTGGATCGTCTGTGAAGCATGCTAGTGTGGTGGCCTATGTGCCGGCCCGGACCATGGGAGATGATGACGAAGAAGGAGGAAAGGAGAAATCTAGGCTGTTGATGCCGATGGGGAGTGTGTACGAAGGGGCAATGTTCGTGTTGTTTGAGATGGTTGTGTATAAACTGGGTGAGGTTCTGGGACAGAGCCCTGAAGCCGTTCGATCTCGGCATACCAATCTGGAATGAGGAGAAATGAATGTATGTATTCAAATGTAAAAGATTCTGTCGTCCTTGTCTTATCTACTACGAGATGTGTAGTGGAATGCTGGATTGGATATGATAATGCCGTTGTAATATCTTTAGTCTAGTTAATGGGATTCAGAGTTAATAAGACCATACAGGGCTGTTTGGTTCACTTTGTTAGGAGGTTGTGTTGTATTAAAAAAGAAAAAAAAATTAAGGTTGTACAACATGTAACAATTGCACAAAATTATACTGAGCTGCATAATTAGATTTTTAATTAAAAAATTATTTAATTAATATTATAAATTTAAATTAATTTATAATAAAAGAAATAAATAAATATATATATATATAATATAGAAATGAATAAAATATTTTGATTTTATTTATTTATAATATTATATATTATCAAAATATTAAAAATAGATTGCCCACGAATTTTAATAAATTGAATTAAAAATTATATTAATAAAAATTATAGAACCCTCGAGTTCAAGTTGGACCCAGCCTGTTAAGAGCCCTAGACTCCCGACCCGACCTAGACCCATCACTAACTTGGGTAAAGTTGAGCCTAATTTAGAGTAGTAGGTCGTACTAAAACTGTCCACTCTTAAGAGTAGTAGTCCGTAGCCATGGGCAAGCAATTCTTGAAAAGAAATGCCACGAGACAGTGGGCAGTTTCATTTACTCGTTTTCATATAATGTCGTCTTAACTTTTTCTTAAGCAACTGCTTGCCTGTGATTCCCTAAGAAGAAATTTTGTGAAAAAGAGTTAAAAGACAAGTGAACTTTGTTGTTTATAATGTCATAGAAGCTAACTTTCCTCCTAACAGCTTCTCTATTTTGCCCGTACGCATCATATCATACTCCTAACTTGCGGAATCGGGCATCCTCGATTAACATATAAAATCTCCACGTGCTCCTAATTGGCAAATAATGTTTATTGTTTATTTCTTAATCCTAAGCATCTGTAGTTGATTAGAAAATAGCGTTAACATCATTAATGTTATTTTGAATTTTGATCCAACGTTGGTACCGTTGTCAGAAGTCAAACTCCATAATTAATCTCAGTAATCATTGGATTAAAGGGTAACTTTACCTGTAATTTCAAACCAATATTATTCTAGCATTCGAAAAGGAGGCTATATGTAGAACTAAACCCCAATCTTCTTTCATCAAAGCTTTTCACTCTCGTTCATCATTTCGGAGATATCAAATGGCTAACCAAAACTCTACTATAATGGCCCTTCTAGCTTCCCAAATCTGCGACCGAATAGCCTCTGTCTTCTCCAGATCCACCGCCCAATACACACCACCGCTAGACGTCTTGGTGAACGAGATCACCGCCACAGCATCACGAAACAGCAGCGTGTTTCTCTACGGAGTTGGCAGGGAAGGCCTCATGCTCAAGGCACTCTGCATGACCTTAGCCCACCTGGGTCTCCTGACCCACTTCGTTTTCGATATGAACAATCCTCCCTTCACCTCCAACGACCTTCTCATTGCCTCTGCTGGTCCCGGTAGATTCTCCAGCGTGGATTCCATATGCTCGGAGGCGAGATCGATCGGTGGCAGAGTGTTGATGCTGACAGCTCAGCCTGACAGTGAGATTGTTGTGAAGCATGCGAGCGTGGTGGCTTATGTGCCGGCTAAAACAATGGCGATTGATGAAGGAAACGAAAAACCTAGGCCGTTGATGCTGATGGGGGGTGAGTATGAAGGATCGTTGTTTATACTGTGTGAAATGGTGATGTATAAGCTGGGTGAGGCATCGGGACAGAGCCCCGAGACTATTCGATCCCGCCATACCAATTTAGAATGAAACTTATTAAGTCTTACTTGTCTTCTGTGTAGTGTTTACTCTGAAACTCCTGTGCGATTAAGAGTTAATAAGGTTTGTCTTGGAATAAGTTAGGGTTATGTTTCTCATAATAGTTGAAGCTATGATTTCAAAATAATAATAACATACACGGAGATTAAGCTATGATTATGTATAGTTATACGATCAGTGTTTCTCTGGATTTCTTTGTTGTTATGCTTGCTGTTTTCCTGTGGCTCCACTGATTGAGATTTTCGATTGTTGAGGTCTTTAACTCTACATCTGCTTTGTTTTCCCTTCAGCACTGTCGTCTACATGCAATTGCCAACACGTTGGCTAGACCATTAGCTCTTTGTGCTTTTCCAATTTCCTCCTGCTTTGCAGTCGGTAGCTGGTTAAGTGGGCATTAATTTATTAGATTTGAAAGAACCAATACACACTGTTACTATAATTATGGCCTACGAGTGGTTATAGCAAATCCACAGACTTCACAAGCCGTAAATGCCAAAGGCCAGAATTTGGCTCCTTAGTTGCTTTCGTTACTGAAAGAGAGGAAGATTGGTTAAGAATATGCTAATTATGAAAATAAACCTTTATTATGGCTGCAGTAATGGTTGAATGATTTCGCTCAAATAAAAATATGACAGATCATTCATCTTGTGTGAAAGAAATTACGCAAATAAAACATAATAAATCAGAAAAATCAGCTTTGTTATTAAACCTTAGCAAATGGCAATGGCATACAGCACACAAATACAACTCCCCGATCCAATCCATCTTCGGTGGTTGATTGTCCTTCTTCAATAGATCTCTTCCACATTTCAACCAACACAAACAGCACACAAGCACTATCCATATTTCCGTACTCCGCTTGCACATGCCTTGTCACTTTGAATTTCTCTATTGCCAAGTCAAGTTTCTCTTCCACTCTATCGAGAATTGCACGCCCACCAGCATGAACAACCCAGAACTATGAGTTCCAGTCTTTAACACCAACTGGCTTTAACGCATCACTCAAGACATTTCTCAATGTTACTTGAGATGAAATGAGGCACATCTTCTGATAGATTGATGAACAGACCCATTTCGCTAGTAAGAAACCCTCTATTTCATGGTCTGAATTAGTAGGAACAATTCTCTATTTGGAGCAAGAAGGTAATAGCTTAGCCCGTAACATGACACTCGTTGAGAGAAGTAGCCATGTACGTAGCATTGTTTGGGTTTGCTTTTATCATCTCTCCAGTCAGATGCATGTAACGTTTTCCAATCATTGATTTTTGACCTGCAAATAAAACCTGCTTGAATTTTGAGAAACGTTTTAACAAGCTCAACATACTTACAAACCCATTTTAAACCATCATGCAAGGCTCTATACGATGAAAATTTGAAACATTTTCTAAAAACATGTAATAAAAATAAATGCATCATATCATAGGCATGCTAACTCACACATGCGTTTGAACTTCTCCTTGAGCTCCTTTATGTGGTTTCTGTTGCTGACGTTCAATAAAAGTAATCGAGGAACATTGACTAGCTAGGAATTGCAGTGGCCATCGCTAACGCATTTGCAGGGCCAAGAGGTCGTTGCCCTTGACGAATTTCCTCCGCTAACGATGCCATTGGTGCTTTCAATTATTAAGATTTGAATGTATTCGTTACGGAGACAAAAGACGAACGAGAGTATGAATACTCTTACATAGACGACGCAGAGGTTATAGCTTGTATCATTAAGAAGTCATATTTAAAAAAAAATTAAAATAATTTATTATTTCATTAAGTTAAGATGTCGCCACTGTTTTTAAGTACAGGACCCTCCGTATGCAATCCTTTGTTTAAGAAGTTAGAAGCATGAATCATTTAGAAGAGAAGACAGATGAAGGATGGAACGAACAATAACGTTTTAAAGTAGTTTTTAACGTTCTTGCTCCCATGTAAACTCACCAATCTTCGTCCGGTGTGCCGGGATAGTCAGGTCGTCTTCGACCTGAACTTTCATGGTCTTGAGCTACTTTGGATGCCCCCATTCCTAGACATAATCAGACCACGTCGTCTTCGACCTGAACGTTCTCGCTGAGCATTGCTTACCGAAACGATACTATTATCTAGATACATGGGCCCACGCATTCAAACATTCAAACCCAACCGAACCAAATCATTTCCAAGATGATTTGGACCGGTTTAAAATTTCCTGCATTGATTTTGATTTAATAAAAAAAAACCAAACCATAATAATTGAATTAGTATTTAAATTGACTTTAATTCAAATGATCAAATCCAATAAATATCAAAAAAAATTTAAAATTTTATATTTAATAATATTTTATCAATTATTTCGTATTTTAATAAAAAAATTTAAAATTTTACATTTACAATTAATCAATAAATGACTCTTTCAATTATATTATTTTTTATTCCGATAATACATATAATTTAATACAGTCTTTATGATTAATTTTATCTTTTAAATCGGAAGATAAAGTGTATTTTAGTATAGATTTTATAATTAGATTTATTTTTTAATTTAAAATTTAAATATAATTTAATAAAATAATTAAAACTTATTATTATAACAATGTTTTGTTATTAAGTCTAAATCGGTAATTCAAACTTATTTAAATTTAAGCTTGAATTGAATCTAATTGATTCAAATTAAAACTAATAATTTTGATTTAACTTAAATTTTAAATCTAAACCAATTATACCCACCCTTATCTAGAGACATTGCATCATTAAGTCACTCGTGTTTTATGGAGTTGTGTTCTAAGTTAGATTCGTAATATCAATGCAATTGCTGTCGTGGGGGAACTGTGTCCGAGAAGGGGAATAATAAATGTCGGGATAAGTTGGGCCACATCCATCACATTATCAACTATTGGTGCAGCATTTTTGAGAAGTTGTAGTCATCATTTATTGGGCAAGTGTACCAAAAGTCATTTTCAACGGAAAGGAAGCTTGAGAAGTTGAAGAAGAGAAATCAAATGCTGACTGCAAATTGGAAATCAAGCGACGTCCAAGGGAGCAATACATCAGTGACGACACAACAACGATAACAGTGGCAACAAGAATATCAATTTCCTGGAGAAAAAGGTAACAATTTATTGTAAATCGAGTAAGGAGACTATGAATTATGTCGGTGATGAAGGAAACTTAGGTACAATGAATCATGAAGTCTTGCATTGCGTAGTCATTGGGATTTAAGCCCCCTTTTTTCTCAAGCAAATGACACCAAGCATAACGAGTTGGAGAATCGTGCCAGACAATGAATTCTTCCATTGTCCCCGAGGTTCAAGCTACGTCCAAACTCATGCCCATTGAGTTGCAATCTTTAATTAAAATCTCTTTTCAGCACCACTCAGAACAATTTCAATCACACCTTCTGATAAAGAAATAAGCAGACCCATTTCCCAATTAATTATTTAATTATATGTTTCTCCTAGTTTTAAGTTAACCCGTACTACGTCCAAAATTCAATCATAATAAATAATGATTCAATTAAAAACATTAAAGAGTAAAAAAAATAAAAACATTGGTATCATATTAGACATCAAGTTGCACAACTTGAATGGTGTCTATATCGATTATTGTCGAGTCTGGAAGGATTCTTTTTGTTATTCCCAATAACATCATGTGATACTCCTTTGTCCTTAACCTTGAATGTTTAAATAATACATTCGACATGACTGCCCCACCTGAGAGGCAATTGTTGTTATCAGTTTAGCTTTGTTTTTAAGTGTCTTCATGTGTGTGTTCATGCAATAAAAATTAGGTTGTGTACACAATGTTTTATAACTATTTTTAAACCAGTGACTAAGTACACTTTTAACTACATTTTAAGTGGTATGGTGCGGTGAGTGAGTCCTACTCGTGCCATATTATAAGACTACAGCACAAATAAGCATAGTGAACCTCTACAAATGTTTTGACCATCAATTAGACAAAAATAATCGTAAAATGTTGGAAAAATAGGAAGATAATCATAGCATCACAAAGCTAAGCTATTGTACATTGTGAGAGCTTTTTCATACAAAGATTTCTCAAACAGATACACTTAACTTTTAAAATTTAAAGTAATTTTAATAATTGTCATTCAATCGATTTTTTTAACTGCGGATTAATTCTTAAAATTGACTGTTCTGTTTGTTTCATTGTCCATGATTCTTAAATAGTAACTAAAAATTTTGTATATTCCGGCTTTTTGCCGCCAATGACGACTTATTAAACTATCGAAAAGGTTGTGCTGGACGTGGACAGTAATGGAGAATTATTAGGCATCATCAATTCAAATGCTCTATATAAACACCATAACTTGGGCTGAGGCTGCATAGCTCTTCTTACATAAATCTATCTGTTGCTTCTTTAACTTTGAAGTTAGCTTACACAAGTGCAGCTAGCTGCACTCACCAATGGAGGAAATTAGAAAAGCACAACGAGCTCAAGGTCCGGCCACCGTGTTAGGCATCGGCACTGCAACTCCTGTGAATTGTTCCTACCAGGATGACTATCCTGATTACTTTTTTAGGGTTACCGAGTGCGACCACAAGACCGAGCTGAAGGAGAAGTTCCAACGCATTTGTAAGAATGATTATGTTATTTAGTTATTATGTAATATTTTAATTAAAAGCATCGTGTCATGTTTATTTCAAAGTGATTGATTGTCTTATTCTAAATATTCTCTTTTCATTTGATGGTTATATGTTTTTTTTTCAAATATAAAAGCTGGCGCTTTCAAATTGTTTTTCATGCACATTGAATCATGAACAACCATGCATTTCAATAATAGGAACTGTGTATGTTAAATAAAAAAACTCTCAGGTCAAAAGACAATGATTAGGAAACGTTACCTGCACTTGACTGAAGAGATACTGAAAGAGAAGGCAAACATAAGAACCTACAAGGCTCCTTCCCTCGATGATCGCCAGGAAATTGTGATTGAAGAGGTACCAAAACTTGGTGAAAGAGCAGCGTTGGAAGCCATTGAAGAGTGGGGTCAACACAAATCAAGAATCACACACCTTGTATTCTGCACAAGCACAGCGCTACACATGCCAGGGGCAGACTATCAGCTGGCCCAGCTCCTAGATCTCCCACTGACCGTTAATCGGCTCATGTTATACCTACAGGGATGTTACGGAGGTGGGCTGTGCTAAGAGTTGGCAAAGATATTGCAGAAAACAACGCAGGTGCACGAGTGCTGGTGGTGTGCGCAGAAATTACTGTTACGAATTTTCATGCTCCAGAAGAAAATCAAATGGGTTACCTCGTGGGGCAATCACTTTTTGGCGATGGTGCAGGTGCAGTAATCATTGGTGCAGATCCAGATTTATCCATTGAACGTCCAATATTCCAGCTTGCCTGTGCCAGGCAGCGAAGCATCCCCAATTCGGAGCATGATATTGAAGGATTCTTAAGAGAAATGGGTCTCTTTATTCATTTATCAGAAGAGGTGACTAACTTTGTTTCAGCTCATATTGAGAAGAGTCTTGATGAAGTGTTTAGGCCAATTGGCGTTACCCTTAAAGATTGGAACTCATTGTTCTGGGTGGTTCATCCTGGCGGGCGTGCAATTCTGGATGGGATTCAAGGGAAACTTGCTCTGGAAAAAGATAAACTTGATGTGACCAGGCATGTGCTGGCAGAGTATGGAAATATGGCCAGTGCTTGTGTGTTGTTTGTGTTGGATGAAATGAGGAAGAAATCTTTCAAAGAAGGCAAAACAACCACCGGCGATGGACTGGAATGGGGAGTTCTTCTAGGGTTTGGACCCGGCATGACTGTGGAGACTTTAGTTTTACACAGTGTTGAGATCGATCGGTGACTCTTGATTCCTCTATTATCACTCTATGCACGCATTTGCTAAGGTTCTATAATTAATGTTTCATTTTTCTTAGACAAAAATAAAATTTCTGAAACCCTGTGCTTGTCTGTTGTGAAATTCCTTATCCGGGTGCCAGTCTACCTAGCAAAATCTCTTGGTTGGTACAACAGATTTGGGATTGGATTCTGCTCACGGTAAGGTTGGGCAGAGATGTGAAGTGATATTACTTTTTAAGTGTTATTTTTATGTACTTTTTATTGACATAAATAATTAAACTAATATTTTAAATACTTTTGTTATTACAAGTCAAAGACTCTTTATATCATCCTAATTATGAAAAACAAAATAATCTGACCCACTTCAGTTAATTAAATAATTAAAATTAATTAAACCAATTAAAATTATTTTAGATTATTGAATTTTTACATAGGCCTATATTTATTAATTTTTTTCAATTATTAGAAAAGCTTATTTATTTAAGTGATATAATCCAAAAATAAAGAAATAGATAGATGAACAACAAAGAGGATGAATCTTTTGCATTTCATTGAGTGGGTATAATTATATGAATAGAAAGTTTAGGACTCCCTACCCTATTTATAAGTACAAAGTAAATATCTTTGTAATTATAGTTCATTATCATTGTAAAAATATTATTTCATCGATGAACCTTGCATGTAATGTACGTATCCTTGTGAATTATAGATGCACTTTAAATTATAAGGAAATTAAGAAAATGTCGTAAAATTATTTTTTATTTTTAATTCTTTTTAATGAAATAGTATATTAATGTTCATTATCTGTATATGCGTGCGTGAGTGTGTGTTCTTATATAATTGTATTTGTTATAATGATTTTTAGTAATTGTCACAATTTTTTTAGGTTCTAATTGCACCAAAAATTATATAATTGAAGAAATCTAACATGAGTTAGAGGATAACTTCATTGTCCTTTTAGATGTTCTGAGCACTTTATATGCATTTTATAATACAACTAAGAGCAAACAAATTGCACAGCATGCAATTACAACATTTGAAATTCAAAAACTGTAAGAGTCTCGCAACATTTCATGGTTTGACTGTAAAAATTAAGAAAATAAACAAGTCGTTTTCAGTGCTTAAAGGGTAATGCTGTGTCAATGTGTCTGCATGGGTGCATGTAACTGCTGGCTTGTTGCTTGGCTCTAATTTTTTGCGGTTCGCTGCCCCTTTGTAAGGCAGATGCTACTTTGCTCTGCGGCTGCCTTGTTCCTTTCTACTGCTGGAATCCCTTCCGCAGTTCTTTCACTGTTTATCGATTGGATTACTGTTGTAGCTTGGCTGCCTCCTTCAGCAGCTCTTGGAATGTTTGCTGCCTTCTGCGGCTCGGTTGTACTTCTACCCGCTTGACTGCTGTTTTAACAACTGTTATACTGTTCCTGCTAGTGTTTCCAGCCCTCTCGTGTCTTTGACACTCACTTTAATTATTGATGCTCAATTACTAAAAAATAAAATAATTTTATTATATCAGTAATAATTAATACAATTTTTTATTAATTTTTATTTATTATTAATAAATATATTTTTATTTTATTAATTAAATAATATTATTATATTAATAATAATAACAGAATTATTTTACATAAAACTCTGTAAAAAATAAAACAAGAGTGTAGGCAGCAAAAAAAAATTTTCAGGAAACCGATTTCCATGTTTTCAAAAGCAAAAACGTGTTTTTGGAAACAGGCTGTGTGTGCATCTGATTCTGGGTTAACAAGTGCAAAAGCAAACCCACAGCTTTCAACTAAAATACCTCGTGCGCGGTCATACTCCATACGTCCCTGTCTCAGGACTTTGCCCGGTGGAAACGATACACGTGGAAATTGAGATGGATAAGCAAGTCATTACACAACTCCAACGAAAACGCATCTGAGCAACCGTCCGTCAGCATCCCATCCCTCGGATATTTCCTCAACTTTTTTTCCACTTTAGTGATTTGATCCGCAAAATATCTTTCAATTCTCGCCCCGGATATTTTCACCCAGGTTGAATAAAAATCATCCACGCGCGTACATCAATACACACGTACTCGCTCTTTGGCAATAAGAACATACCTTACTACTGTTGGAAGTGCCTCGGTCGAGCCTGCGTCTGTTAAATAATATTATTTCCTTATTATTATTAATTTAAAATTAATTTATATTTTATATAAATTAAATTTTTTTTAAATATAATTTAAACTCTTTACTGTTCCACTTTGACGTTGTCTTTCTTTTTTAACTCTTTTGGACAGCCGACAATGTTACAGGCAGAAGATCTGGAAAGGACGGAGAAACAACAAGAAGACGGCCGTCATATAATCCGTCCACCTCATCACAAGATCAGGTTGATTATCATTGTTCTGCCAATGTGATAAAGTTGATATCCTGAAATTTCCAACCTTGTGATTATCATCATGTGGTTGAAAACTCTCAAAAATGACGATGCATTACATTGTATGCAGATAAGATTCTTGACCTTCTGATTGTCATGATGATCCAGTCCTCAGATACTTTTCTCAGGATTGACCAATACATATTATACACGTGGAAACTGATGTGGATAAGAAGGTCATTGCATAACTCCAACGAACAAAATATCGAAGCCCTGTACGTGGAAGAGTCGGCGTCATCTTGTACCAACAGATTTTTTTAAAATTTTTGATCCGCAAAATATCTTTCAGTTGTCCTACATTTCAGTCTAAAAGCCGCAGATATTTTCACCCAGTTTGAATGCGAATCATAAGCGGGCGCGAATATCAAAACACATGTACTCGCTCTTAGACAGTTTCGATAAACCTGAATGTTGTCTATGTCTATGCCATCCTATGCTTATTAGCCGCATGCACGTGTCCCACACACTTATTTCGAGCGAGTATGATTCAAACGCTATCTCCCACCTGAAGAAAGAGAAGCTTTCCTCTGCGCCACGCTATATAATACCCTCGAGCCGCCATTGAAAAACAGATATGCATAAAAAGAAAGCACTTATCGCCTGCACCGAAGCACTTTTCAGGCCAAACAAACAAAGCGGTTTTCCGATCAAAATGAACACAAATAAAGCCAGGTTTTCCGGGCCGTGGACGAACGAGAAGCACATGCACTACTTGAATTCCATGGAGGCTTCGTTTGTTCGTACAATGCTTGAAAACAGCGACCGTCTTCTCCGTCTGGATCGTTACTTGCCAGATACCTCCGACTCAACTCTAGATTTGAAAACCCAGAGAATTAAAAAGCATACCACCTCAGGTATGTGCATATATATACTGTTAACAGTTAGATAATTCGATGATTTGGGTGGTATCGTCAGCAACATGGCAACACCCATCTGATAATTTCATGCGGTATTCATGTTCATTCTTTGATGGAACTCTCACATGTTAGAATTTTAACAACTCTCGTTAATTCTTTTAATTGCTATATACAGGTTAATGATAATTTAACTTGTTACCAGAGAAAGATTGACTATGACTCAAACCTGCTTACCCAGAAAATTAGGTTTCCTGCTAATGATCTTGTTGGTGGTTAACTGAGAGATGTAATTGCGGGTGCAAACTTTTGTTTATTCAGACCTAAACTTTCTTTTGTTAAATACCCGAAATTTGGTCCTACTTTAGGCACTTTGAGAGGTGTACTTTCTCATAAAAAGCAACGGAAACTTTTGACTCAGATAGCTATGTATGATAACTGGACTTGGCTAACATATGAACAATAATGGGAATTAACTTAACATGAAAAGTATGTTTTAATCACTCGGCCGTCCAAACATGGCGTAAAGAATAAACATACTACGGAATATGCCCGAAGATATTTGAGCTGTGTTGGGCAGTGTGGCATCCTGACAAGTTGTAACTTAACTTTAGGGTTGTTTTTGCAAGACAGCAAGTAGCTTGAAAGTACTCCTGCAGGTCCAGTTTTGTGTAGTCTTTTAACTCTTTTCGGAAGCTGCTAATCTCACAGGTCGAAGATCCGGAAAGGAAAGGGGAGCAAGAAGAAGACGTCAGTCATATCAGCCATCCGCCTCATCACAAGATCAGGTGATTATTTTTGTTATTCCAATGTAGGTAGTAGATATATTCTAGTTTTTAACCCTGTGATCATCATCATGCGGTTGAAAACACAGAGTCAATACATTGCATGACATTGAACTGCGGATAAAACTCCAACCTTCTGATCACCATGATGATCAAGAACTAATAAAGATTAATGTACAGGTGGTCCCAGAGATTGGAAACAGAAGAAGTGATAAAGACGACAGCGACCCCTCTGATGCATCTGCCAACCGAGATTAAAATATCTTTCTTCTTGTAGCAGTGTTTCTTTGTGGTTTTCTTCGTCTGATTATTGCGTGTACTGACTTACTGTGCAGTTAGCAGTAAATTAAGCAAATAACCAAGGCCGCAGGTGTTTGAAGTGCATGTGCATTTCTGGCTACAAGTCATGCTTTGTGTGTTCATTAGCCAGCATCTGATTGGAGATTATCTGTTTCCATGGATTCTCTGAAGATATTTTTACGAGTGCTTTGTGTTTGTGTATAGTTGTATGATGTGTGTAGAGTAGGGATAAGGATCGCATCCCTCTCTTTTCTTATTTTTTATAAAATATTGACACATGTCATATATTTATAATTAACAATTAAAATTATATTTTAATTTTATAATATAAATTAAAAATTTTTAAATACAATTTAAACTATTAATAGTATGTGATAATATTTAATAAAATTTAAAAATAAAGAAAAGGCGGTTGTCCCGATAGAACAGACGTAGTACGACGGGAACAAAAGGAGATTTCTTTCTTCAACTTTTGGCAAAACCTTATCTTTGAAATATTCTATGAAAAGAGTCGACAACTTAGCTTAATATTTATTCACAAAGTAACAGCTACAGCTAGCTCTTGATAACTAGATAGACAGATTTACCCTGTTAATGTATGGTCCTAGTATCAGACAATCACTTGGCAATGTTTTGGAGTCAGTGGGCAGAATGGGGAGAATAAGTATGTTATTATTAATTAATTAATTAATTAATAATTCACAGAAGCATCTTATTTTTCTTTGCTATTCTCTTTTGCTGATACTAGTGAACAAAACATGAACAATTTTCAAAGTAGCACAAGGGGTTTTATGTATTTTTATATATTTTTTTAAATTTATATTTAAAATTTTTTTGTTAAAAAATATCATATTTTATTTGAATTGAATTATAATATTTATTCTATATTCTATATTATCAAACTTTAGAGCAGCACCATGCAAGTGGAGAAGGAACAAAAGTTTCACATTGAATGTTGATCAAATTCTCATATAGTAATTGATTGGATTAATACCTATGAACTTGATTCTCTATTCATTTTCGAGTTTCAAATCAAACTCGCAAATATATATGCAAGTAGTGGATACATTTAACTTAAAATAAAAAGGGTTAAAATTACGATAAAAAAGTGTTCGATAATAATAAGATAGTATTTGCTTTTTATAATTAGAGTTGAACGTTTAAATTTTAAAAAAATTATTTTTAAATTGAAATCTTAGTGTAACGAATAAATAATGGGTTTTTTTATTAAAAAAATTTAAAAAATTAATAGTTTAATTTTTTATTTTCTTATTCATATGTTAAACAAATAATAACATATAAAGAAAATAATTACTTATACACAAATAAAAAAATTATATTTAATGTGAATTTTATTTTTTGAATGCTATATGAAGAATAATTATATATATGCTTTTGATTCGTAAGATAATTTTTAATAAATTTAAAATAAAATAAATCAAAAGGTGTATAGTCATATTATTTTATAATATAAAACATTTTAAGATACACAATTCATTATAAAAATAATTGTTCACGACAATAAATTTATCAGGATATTCAAGTCACTTTAAAATCATATAAATACATATAAATTTAATAAAAATATTTTAATAAAAAATTTTGATGCATTAATTTGAATAGAGAGAGTTGGAAAAAAAACTGCATGTCTTTCAAAAAATGATGGGTTTTCTAGAGAAAATGGTGTAAATAAAGTAATTAATTAATAATATTTTTTAAAAGAAATTTAATAAAATTTTCAAATTTTTTAGACTCAATGAAAATTTTAAAAAATATATATTTTTTTCTAATAAAATTGTCCGATAAGTTAAAAGATGAATATATTTAATTACTTAAAATGATTAAATTTAGGGAATTAAGTATTAAAAAAAATAATAATAAGTTTTTTTTTAATAAAATTTGTTTATTTTTTATTGATATTTTAAAACTATAATATATATATATATATATATATATTTATATATCAGTTGTGGTTTAAAAATCACTGTAATTCGATGGTAAAGGAGGCTAAATTCAATTGAATATGTATTTGATGCGAGAATGATGTTATAAATTTAAAATATAATTGGGAATATGGACTTCTCACGCACCCTGAAAATTCCTATTGTATTCTTGCAAGGTCTTCACACTTGCATGCAACCTGAAAATCTTGGATACAACAATAGTCAATAGGCTCGTCTTCAACTCTGGTGTATTTCAATGAGTATTGCAATTCCTTTATTTACTCCTTTGTGCCCTTTTCTTGTTTGTTGCTCTATGTGTATTTGGATGGAAATGGAGATTCTGGGATTTTCGCTAATCGGGTTTCAGTTGTGCTCGTTTTAGCATTTGTTAGTTTTCGCAAAGTGGTTACATTGTTACCCAAAAGCTTCTGATAAATCTGCATCGAAGGGGTCAGAGAAGCAACTGAGTGTGGCTTTTTGCATATTGGGGTTTATTGTTGGACTCGTAATCTGTTCTTGTATTGTTAATAAAGCTTTGGACTTTGATTTTGGTTCACTTGATGGGTTTGCGAAGATAATCGTTGCTGTTTTTAATGGGCTGCATCGTGGGTTCTCTATATATGCCTCCGGCAAACAGTGCCCGGTCATTTCGGCTCAGAACCGATCAGCTTCGATCCAATTTGCCAATAATTTTTGTGGATGGTTTGGTAGAGTGATTCTATAAGCAAATTATTTATTGATTGTTTCGACAGCTTTGCTTGGATTAATCCGTTAACTGACATTCTTGTTAACAAAAGTAAGAATGATGTTAAAGAAGCAAAGGGGATTAGTAGTCATGGAGATGCTGGGAGTTTGCTTGTGAATGCGGGTTTGTCGCAGGGGATTTTACCAAGCCGAAGCTTTGGTGCTTGTTGCTTTCGGGTGTCATTCAAATTATGGCTTTACGTCCAAACTTGCAAATGTATTTGAATGAAGCAATGTTGTCTCGGTACCAAAGATTGCATGCTAGCAAGATCCCGGATTTGGACTTCAGTAGGGCCAAGGTTTTTCTGCACAATCACTACTTGCGTCCGGTAGTTTTACAGTTCTTTGCACCAGCAATTCTGGTACTCCTCTTTCTTGGCTTGTCTCAAGCAGATGGTAACTCATTTAGAGATTTCAAATTGTTTTGTGGCTTGCTGCCTTGCTCTGATGTTTTCAAAGAAGTAGCTTTATTAATGGCTTGGTGGGTTGTCTTCGTTTGGCCAGTTTATACTTCAACAATTCTTATTTTGTATCGCCATGGCATTTTGTATATATCTTGATGATTGGATCTTCTTGTATTTTTGTCGAAGCCTTCAATACATAGACACTGACTTGTATTTTTGTCAGATTTTGAGGAAAAGTGTTGCGCTTGTAACAGATTCTTTCTATTTTTTGTTGATTCATTGCAAGCCATGGGGCGACAAAATCTATTCTTGGACATGGCAGCTTCTGTTTAGTTTGTTATGTACCTTAACTTCATACTTAAATCCGACCAAAAAGTAAACATTTAGTTGTAGTTTTCATCATTTTGCCAAAAGAAAATCGACTTGAGCCCTCGGATTTCGTGTTTATTGTTCGTGATTAAATAATTTATACCTTAGCAAATAACATAACTGAATATTTATCTATTGGGAATGAAGATAAATTTTTAGTTTTATCAGTCTGCAGAGTGGGAAAGCAACAAAACATAGGTTATGTTTGATATTAAGGAATTGATGCTCTACCTAAAGATGGTGTGCATCGAATAAGGCTTTCATGTGCTTAGTTTTTCATGTTGAATCTGCATTGAATGTCATTCATAGATGTTATACAAATGTGCTTCTCAACAAAACATCCGAATGGTGGGTGCGCCATACTTGTGGCCTAAGCTTTACAAAACTGCTGCATTTTCTGTTAGTCTTGGCTTTGATGATAAAGTTTGTTAACTGACTACATTGTGAGCTTTTGGATTTGATCATCGCATGAGTTGTAGAAAAAGGGCTGTCTTTATCATTATAAATAATTTTGCAGAGTCTACCACCAGAGTGTGTAGCAAGTTGAATGTCTCTCATGTGGTAAATCCTTGTGGTTTTCCTGCCAGAGAAGAGTCTACTCGTTGGCCAGAACATAGATCAGGTCAAATGTAGCATTGTTACCGTGTACAAGGGTAAAGAATAACAGCTGCTCGGTTATATCATTCCAACTTTTCATTAGTTGTATTGTTATTAACATCCTTCACTTTTAATTAATGTATCGATTATGTTGTTGCTAGCTCAATGTTGTCTCCTAGCAGATTAGAAATCTTGAAGGAAGCCATTAACTATTACTAATAATGAACCTCATAATTAGTTCCCTCTCCTCTGCCCCCTTCTTAACCCGTTTGCCATTTTCTTATGAAGTCTTGATGTTTTTGAAAGGAGTCGAAGAAGCATCAGTTGTGGATTCCACTCTACAGATGCCTCAAGTCTCTGTTGGGACTGAAAGAACAGAAGTAAATCGCTCGCACAGTCCTTAGACACCAGCGGATTCTGTAAGTTTCTTTTCATAGGAAGAAGATCTTGTTTCCAGTTTCCCACGAACCATTTTTGGATTCTGTTGAATAGTGGAAGAGGTTTGGACATTTTATATGAACCACGATAACTTATAAAGAGTATGATCCACGAAAGTCTCATTCGATTCAATATACGATAAACAAATGTAACAAAATTGAATATGGGATGAACCGGAGCAAGCAAATCCTTCTTGTATTATTCCTATTTGGATGGATTATCCAAGGTGCTGGAAACATCATCTTTCATGGATTCTGTTGGCCAATTCTGGTTTAGAGCCAATAATTATTTTTATTTTCCCACTCAGGAAGTGCCACGTGGAAAGAACTCTTCTATATCATAAGATAAGATAACCAGAGAAGTTTCTTGAAAGGACGTTACGTAGCTTCTCGTTAGTCCCCCACAACCATCTTCCAACTGCGCTTTGATTTCGTCGCCTCTCCCTTATCTGTTCCCTCCCTAAATTCTCTCAATACGAACTTTCTAGAACTACCATAACAAATTATTCCACCTCGCCGGAAACCGAAACAACAAAGAAAGACCCCTTTACTTTCGTTGAATACTAGTCAGTCACCCATGGCTCCGACGCCGGGGGAGCGGAACGGAGACTCTTCTACGCCGACATCGGGAGATTCTCAAAGATCCTTGCCGACGCCGTTTCTAACCAAAACCTATGAACTAGTTGATGATCACACCATTGACGACGTTATTTCTTGGAACAAAGACGGATCTACCTTCGTCGTTTGGAATCCTACCGTTTTTGCTAGAGATTTGCTTCCTAGATACTTCAAACACAACAATTTCTCTAGCTTCGTTCGTCAACTCAACACCTACGTAAGCCGTTTCAATAAAATATGCTTGTTTACTGTTAGTGAAAATTTATTCTTTGTTTAGTTTTTGTTACTTTATTGTTTCGAATATGCAGGGATTTAAGAAAGTAGTACCCGATCGATGGGAGTTTTCGAACGATTGCTTTCGCGAAGGCGAGAAACAGCTTCTGCGAGAAATTCAGCGACGGAAGATGTCAACGGCGACGTCGATGCCAACGTCTGAACCAGTTGCCGTAACACCAGCGGCTGCTGTGTCGCTGGCGAAACCGATGGTGTCCAAGTCGAATTCTGGGGAAGAACGGGCGATTTCATCGAACCCATCGCCAGCGGCAACCGCTCATACGTGTGCACAAACCGGAGCAGGTGGTCACACGTGTGCCGAACTAATTGAAGAGAACGATAAATTGAGGAAAGAGAATGTGCAGTTAAATAAACAAGTGTCTGAAATGAAGAATCTTTGTAATAATATATTTGCTTTGATGTCTAACTACGTGAATAATCAACCAGGGAGCGGTTCTCAGGCGCTGAATTTGTTACCGGAGAAGCGGCTTGCCGGTCAAGGAGAGGAAGTGAGCTTATTCGGTGTGCCGATTGGTGCGAAGCGCGCGAGGGAAGGTGAGAGTTCGACGGCGGAGGATGAGACGATGCAGTTGCAGCTGCAGTTGACGGTGAAATCGGAGGCGTTGGATTGTCAGACGAGCGGTGACGATCACCGTAACCATCAAGATACACCGTGGCTACGGCAGAGCCACCGTGCCAAGCAGAGGGTGTGTAATTGATTGGGGGAGTAGGTGGTAGATTAGACTGATAAGATCAGAATTCAGAAGACATCGATGTGTTAGTACAATACAGTGACAGGCACGTGACAAACCAAATGCAACACGTGATTTTGTTATCCTTGTGCGACCAACTTGAAGAATTGTTTCTGGAATTCACCGGTTAGAAAATTAGGTTGGAATGAATGTTTCTTCTTATCTTAAAGAAGCTGTAATGCAATTCAGAGCTTCTTTCTTATAAAACCTTGCAATTTAGTCCACGCCGAAAGGGGTCAAGATTTGCGGCTGGCATGCTGGTGCTTTCCGGCTGCTTCTTTTTCCATTTTTTTTTGTGACGTGGTTTCAAACAGGTCGGATAAAAGGGTTAAAGATCTTTTTGAAATTGAGATAATAGAATAGAGCATCAACCGGCCCATCTGGGAAGGGGGTTGAAGATGAAAAAGCAACTATAAGCAAGTAGCAGAATTATGCCTTGGAACTGGTTCTCATAAAACGAAACCAAGTCTTAGCACACGGCTGCTAATCAAAATATGAAAATGACTTGACGACTGGTGTAATTCTTACTGGGGTGCCGCGAACAAATGACGTAGGGTTACATGTCTGCAGTGGGTTTAGCTTACTCTAATTAATGCTAGTCTAGACAGTGGGTTCCGGCAGTGAAGTTACATGTCTGCATAAAAAGCTCGAGGATGATTCTCTTCTTTGCCAGCTGACACAGCATATGATTTTCTACCGACACACTTGACGTAATTCGTTCGTCCAAATATCATTTTTAAATTATATTTTCAGTATTTTTATTATATAATTTAAATTTTTGTTTTAAATATTTTAATTTCAAATTTTTTTAAATAATATATATATATATATATATATATATATGACTTCGTGTGTGTATTACCAGATCCCAAAATACATGTTTGCGAAGGTCAAGAAGGATTTGAAGCTAAATTAAGATCAGATTGCCAAGCAGGAACTCTTTAAGGCTTTAACATTGAAAGTTCTTCCCCACATACTTCACATGGTTATTATGACATCTCTATTAGGATTACACCAATGCTGTAAACATCTCCCCTTGTGGTAGACCTTCCACTCTGCCCATAATCTGGTGGTATGTAGCCAAATGTTCTGGCAATATCAGTGCTAACATGGGTTTCACAGGCACTGATCAGTCGTGCAAGCCCAAAGTCTGCAACTTTTGCCTCAAAATTTCGTTAAGCAAGATGTTACTGGCCTTGATATCCCTGTGGATAATGTGGGGGATGAACCCGTGATGAAGAAAAGCTAGCCCAAGAGCAGCACTGCAAGCAATTTTGATGCGTTTTGCCCAATCAAGGACTTCAAGAGCTCCAGTACGATTTCTAAGCCATAGATCTAAGCTTCCGTTTACCATGTATTCATAAACAAGGAGCTTTTTCTCTCCAAATGAGCAGTAACCCAGCAATGGCACTAGGTTCTGGTGCTTCATCTTGCCCAAGGTCTCCATCTCAGCAGTGAATTCGCGGTGACCCTGTGTTTTGGCCGGGCTTAACTTCTTAACTGCAACAGTTTTCCCATCAGGCAAAGTGGCTTTGTACACAGTTCCGAAGCCGGTAACTATGCTTGTCTTGCAGAAGTTGTTGGTGGCTTCAAGAATATCAACTAAGGTTAATCTCAGGAAAGGCTGCTCAAACATAGCTACATTGATGTTTAGTGGCTCCTTTGAACGACTGCTGCTCAAAAGATAGAGATTTTGATCCATGAAACTGTTTAGCTTGCTTTCCTCGGGATCATTTCGCCTGCTGCTTCTTATAATCCATTTCCAGAGAACAAAGACAACGGTTAAAATGATAAGCATGCCACCAACCACAATTCCAGTAAGTCTCCAAGCATTTAACAGTGCCGATTTATCATGGGCCTTGACCTGACAATCTAAAACCATTACTTTCCCGCAGGGACCTTTATTCCCAGCAAGCGAAACTTTTGATAGGTTTTGGCAAATCCCACTTCTCGGCACCTGCCCTTCCAATCTATTTTCTGCCAAATTCAGGTACAAGAGATCGACCAAACTGCATAGTTTCTCTGGAATCTGTACAGACAAAATGTTTCTTGAAACATCAAGATATTCCAGTTGCATAACATTGCCAAGCTCTTGGGGAATCACTCCGGTAAACTTATTTTATGAAAATCCAAATTCGGTAAGAATGAAAGGTTGTCCAAAGACCGTGGCAAAACCCCATCAAAGAAGTTATTGCTCAAGTTCATTGTTTCAATCCTCCAAGCCACTGAATTTGAGAAGAGCCCATCAACCGGACCAGAAAGTTTATTATGCCGAACATAAAGCCCTACAAGGTTCAGCATGCGTGACAAAGTCGAAGGAAGCTCTCCATCAAGCTCATTATAGCTCAAATCCAAGTGCGTGAGCTCTTTCAAGTTCACAAAACTAATTGAAACTGAGCTAGATAATTTATTGCCAGTCAAATTCAACTTTACCAGACTCTACCCAATCGACCTAAGCTTCCAGGGATTGAGCCTGTAAGGTGGTTATTCCCCGAATACAAGCCTTGAAGCCTGCGAGAGTTAACCAAATTCTGGTGGAACGGAACCTGTTAGGAGATTCCCCGACAAATCCAAGGTTGTGAGATTTGTTAATCCAGAAAGTGATCCTGGAATCTTGCCAGAAAGCATGTTATCACTGAGCAAAAGATCCACCACCACCAGATAACTCCCCAACTCTTCAGGTATCGAACCTGACAATCTGTTGTTTGACAGATCAAATACTCCATGGTGCTGGACAAAACTCAAATCAGGCATATTGGCCCGACGAAAATAGGAAAAAGGCTTCGAAGGAATTGGCCCAGATAAATTATTGTGTGAAAGAACCAAGCATTGGAGCTGAGCCAAGACAGCAATCTTATCTAGAATTGATCCATTGAGATTGCTGTTTCCCAGTTCCAATGTGATAAGAGAAATACAGTCTCCACGCTCATCTGGAATGGTCCCTTCAAACAAATTTGAATTCAACTTAAGAACAGAAAGAGCTGTAAGATTCCCAATCTCCTTAGGTATACTCCCCTTTGACAGATTATTGCTAAGGACAAGCCTCTCCAATGAAAATGCATTACCAAACTCCCCAGGAAGAGAACCCTCGAACAGGTTGTTTGCTGCAGAAAATTCCATCAAATTAACAGAATTCCAGAGACTCACAGGAATGATGCCGGTGAAATTGTTAGAATCCAGGTCGAGGACCATCAATGGAAGCTCTGAAAGATACTCGGGTATTGAACCACTGATATGATTATTAACTAAAACCAACTGCGTAAGATTAGTACACTTAATAAACACATCTTCAATTGTTCCTGGAAGGAAATTCCCATCAAGATCAATTTCCGTGAGGGACTCTGCATTACATAATTCTCTTGGTATGGAACCAGACAAGAAGTTGTTACTAAAACTAATGTGCTTAAACGTCGAACAATTTCCAATCCCAGGTGGGATTGTGCTCACGAACTGGTTACTAGAAAGCAAAAGAGAATCGATCCGGTTCCACTTTCCAAGCCAAGAAGGCAATGGTCCAGAGAACCGATTTTTTTTCAGCAGAAAACGCCAACAATGGTAGTTCGGGCAATGACCCAGATAATGAATTGAAAGAAAGCATCAAAGTCTTCAAATTCTTGCAGTTCCCAAGCTCAGCTGGTAGTGACCCATTAAGCTCAGCGCAAACAAGGTTCAATATACCCAAATTCTGCAACTTCCCTACAGCTTTTGGGATCGGACACTTCAATGGGATATATGAAAGATCAAGTTTGCTCAAAGACTTCAACTTGGATAATTCTTCAGGTTAAAGCCCTGTTATTGAGCAAAAAGGTGAAAAAAAGTTTCCACGAAGTTAAAGTTCACCAATTTCTGGTGGTAACAGACCAGTTAAAGGGTTTCTGCCAAGGTAAAGATCAGTGAGGTTTTTCAAGTTACCAACTTCAGGTGGAATATTACCAGACAAGGAATTGTTTGAGATATCTAAAGAACTTAACGATGGTAAATTTGTGAAGAGGGTTACAGGGAGTGAACCTGAGAGAACCAAGAAATGGAGTTGAGTCAACTCCCCGAGTTGACTCGGTATGGTCCCAGTTAAACTGTTGCCGGATAAATCGAGGGCCTTAAGTTGCTTCAAGTTCCCAAGCTCAGAAGCTCAGGTAAGATTTTTTTGTGAAAAAACTGGGACCGAGTTTCAGGGTTTCGAGCTGAGTCAAGTAGCGAGTTGACTCGGTATAGCACCCAACAGCTGATTCTCATCAAGGGTTAACTGTTTCAAACGTTTTAGGTTCGATGTTTTTTGGAGAAAGTTGACCATGGAGAAGGTTTGTGGAGAGGTCAAGATTTCTGAGGTTGGGAAAACAATAAAGATAAGGAAAGAGCGGACCTCTATGGAACCGAGTTGGTAGAGCAAGTGAGATAACCCGGCCGAGTTCGCAAGTAACACCAACCCGGTTACAGTCTGAAGCTGTTCTGTTCCATGAAGAGAGGAATTGCGGGTTTTCAAGAGTGTTTCTGAAGGAGATGAGACTTTCAATTTCTGGGTTTTTCTCAGCAACCTCTACAGATGATTCAGACTCCAAAACAAAGAAGATACACACATAAGCACGTGAACCATGGAAGCTTAAGCACCAGTTTCATTACAGAGAAAAATCTGCCACCTTCACAACAAGAAGTGTTACAGAGAAAGAATAAGATACAGAAGCAAAAGCCATCTTACAGGAGAGGAGGGAAGAGCAACAATATCAGCTAGAAGAGAAGGTTAAGCGCCATAGCTACGATACGAGAGGGAGGGAATGTCCGTGCTGCAAAAAACAGCACTCAACTCACGAACGTTTTTCCTTTCAGAAACGGCAATTTTTTTTATTTTCAAATAAACCTCTTTAGTTCTTTTTTGTGAAATATTGAAATATTTTTTTTTCCAAAAATCATTTGAATTGTCAAAAATACTCTCGATTGGATGAAATATTGGAGATGAAGATGAACTGCTCCCTTCAGAAGGAGCACTTCAGGAATGGAGTTTCAACGTTTTCAGGGTATCTTAATAAATAATAATTAAAAAAAAAGAAGGCAGTGCTCGCGCATTCAGCGGAATTCAAATAAATATGCAAAGCTGCAAAATGCTTTAACGTTTGATGAAGCTGAATCTGAAGCAGGAAAGCTGCCGCAATGGCGAAGTAACTTTTATCTTGATGGTTCAGAGAAAGTTTTTTTGTCGCCAATGGGCACAGCTTGAGCCTGCATCTGCATCTGCACCTGCGACCGCATATGCCCGGTAAAAGATATACGAATAGATGCCATTCCCGTCATATGATTACTACTGGCAACTCTTTATCACTTTTTCTGAGGTTTTAATCAGCACACCATCCCTTGCTATGCTATACTATGCTACCTGGCACAACCAATTCAGATTAATTTCATTGTCAAATTTTTCTCATTTTCATTCAATTTATTCACATTTCATGTCACAAAGATTTGACAATCCCATCACACAATACAAGATGGGATTGTCAAAATACAAGATTTGACAATCCCATCACACATATTCTCGCAGCAGACTGAAAAAATGAAAGGAAGAGAGTAGTTGAAATGAGCATTAAATGTTTATTGCTCCATCATAAATTGCATGAAATCCATCCGGATGCAGCTTTGGGCATATCAGTCTCCATGCCAGGGCTTCCTCAATAAAAGCTCAAAAAAAAACCAGAAGTGCTTTTTGGGCTAATGCGTGCACGCTTTCAACATTTTAAACCAGAGAAATAAATAACTGAAACCCAATTTTATCAGCTAGCCTTGGCTACTGCTTGCAGGCTTAATAACAATGGGGCAAGTCAAGTCAGTATACTTTATCATCACAAAGCTTTGAAACTGTGAAATGAATGCCAAATATGGGAGATTGAATTGAAGAGAAATGATGTGACTTTGCGTGACTAAAGTTAAACACTAGTGCGATGAAAATTAATTTACTACTTGCTGGTGACTGCTTGTTACTTTCCTGTAATTTTTGCTATTTTGTTACTAGAAAACTGGCAGTAGGGAAAACGATAGCAGACAGAGAAAGAGAGATCCCTGGTTTTCATGGGGATTGATCCGGTGAATCAAAATAAAAGTGCTTTGGGTTAAGAGCTGTTTGTGTTGCCTTCATCTTTAAGGTTGTTTCCTGAAACCACTAACTATTATCTGCTGGGTTTTGCCCATTGCTTACTCTCTCTTAAAAATATATATATATATATATATATATTCTAAATTTAAAATTTATAATAATTTTACCTCCTATTAAATTTTATTAAAAAATATTAATTTACCTTTAACTTTAAATTAATTAATTAAAAATAATAATATTTTATTTATTTTTTATAAATAAAAATTAATTTTATTATATATATATATTAAATATTAATTTTATTTTAAATTTTTAGTAATATAAAAATTGATTTAATTTAAAATAAATATTATTAATTTATTATTATATTATTTAAAAAATAAGTTATTTTAAAATTTTATAAGATATTATAAAAATATTTTAAATAATAAAATTAAAATATTTCAATATTAAGAACAATAACTCCAATCATGTGTATGTGCCAATATTTCGCATGGAAGATGTTACCCAAAATAACATCCACACACCGTCCAACACTTCCGGGGTGTTACCCAGTTCGCTCATGAGTCCAGCTCAATGATGTGATGTCCAACCCAAATTGATGTTGTTGAAGAAAACGAAACTACGTTGTCCAGCATCAGCAGATCAATACTATCGAACCCAATAGCCCACAGGTATGGCAAGAAAATCAGCCTGGGAGAGGCTGTCGCCAGGAGGAGACAACCTGCGGGTAAACAGCAGTAAGACATCCAGGAAGAATGAGTACTCGTCAGATTGAATAAATTAAATCCGCAAGAGAGTTATTCCCCTTTCGAGTATTGAACACTTGGTTTGTTCGTGTGTTGCTTGAGCTGTATTTTGCATGATCTGTTAGGGTTAGGGTTAAACGAGTAAGCACACGTAACTGGTTAGAAAATTAACCAAATGATTATTACAGGGGATTAATATAATTAAGCTTGAACTTAGAAGAAAGAACTGTTATATCTGGCATGTTACAAGCTGGATATTCAACGATATTACAAGCAGAAACTGATGTAGTACTCCATTCCGTACAGCATCTGTTGAAATTGTTATTCTGTTCATTGACAACCGTTGATTTTGCCACATCTTATCATGCATGCCAACTCGGGAATTAATGCATTATCTATATCAATGGCATGTCAACTAATGGAAGAATCTGCTAACTAAATTTCCTTGCAATAAAGATTAGAAAATTCCATCACTACGATGAATTCTAGGTCCCACCACTGTCTCTATTGGTGTGAAATATCGGTCAGCCCGGGGGAGTTCCCAGCCAATAAACTGCTGGCTTCTAGCTAGGCTATGCTAACTCATCGTGTATCGTCTCATCTTGTAGGTTAAAACCCAATCAAATACTATAGATCATGCCCGCAAGATTTCATTACATAAAAGGAGAATTAACACTTTTACTATTTGATGCAAATAACTCGAATCTGGTATGTTGAAGCATTTTGGAATATTTGAGATTCTTTCGACGACTGTGAGAAAAGACAACTCAGTTTCGAAGCTTATCCCAGATGCCCGTTCTGTAAATTTATGGTATGTTGAAGCATTTTGGAATCTTTCAGCTTCTAAGCTAAGCTCTTCTACACCCCAAGTCCTTTCTTTCCAGTGTGTGTATAAAAAGCGCATATGTTGTCACAAACATTAAGACATGACACTTTTCCATTGGCAAATTAAGCACTTCGATATCTCTCTCTGTCTTTTAGATCTTTCTTTGGTTTTCCCAAATTGTCTTGATGTCAAGAACGGCAGAATCACTGGCTGTTGGGAGAGTTGTGGGAGATGTGGTGGACATTTTCACCCCAAGTGTGAGGATGAATATAATTTATAAAGCTAATAGGCAAGTTTCTAATGGCCATGAGCTTATGCCTGCTGTCATTGCCAGCGAGCCTCGGGTGGAGATTGGCGGCGAGGACATGAGATCAGCTTATACTTTGGTAAGCTTTTCACTACCACAACTGTGCATTACGCTATGATTTACTGCATATTATTACTTGTACATGTAATACTAATTCTCGTTTATACTGACACCCTTTTAAATCTTTTGTTTATCTTCTATTTACCTATTTATATTGAAGATTATGACAGACCCTGATGCACCAAGCCCCAGTGATCCATACTTAAGAGAACATCTTCACTGGTTTGTATTATCACACTTAATAAATTCTTATTTACTTCTTAATTACACAATTTTCTCATCAATCGTCGCTCTGATTTCTGCATGCCAACCAACACGACTTTCAGGATGGTGACAGACATTCCTGGAACCACTGATGCTTCCTTCGGTAATTAAGTTTAATCTAAAGCCTATTCAAATTAATTACACTCCAAGTTAAGTAAACTCAAGGGAAATGGATTTGTTGTATAATCTAAACAGGAAGAGAAATCGTTAGCTACGAGACACCAAAACCTGTCGTGGGGATCCACAGATACGTATTCGTATTGTTCAAGCAGAAAGGACGGCAGACAGTGAGGCCGCCGGCTTCAAGAGACTATTTCAACACAAGGCGGTTCTCAGACGATAACGGTCTAGATCTCCCGGTGGCTGCCGTTTACTTCAATGCCCAAAGACAAACTGCTGCAAGAAGGCGTTGATTCACAGCAACACTGATCGATCATCAGCAATAAAAGATTTTCTTCTGTACTTCATCTAGTACTTCTTTCATTGTCGTTGGAAGAAATGAGAAACTAGCCAGCATTGTCTTCTTCTACATCCATGATTTTAGGGTTGCCCATGTCTCCCTCTTTAATTTCTGCCATGTGAAAGTTGTGTACTGTACAAGGCTTTGGTCCCAACCGACTTTTAGGCTTGTATAGAGAAGGTATCCATATACTGGTAGTGTTACCATCAGTTGCTACGTGCCTTTTACCAGCCACGTGTCACGCTATGGAGAAACATGATGTACTCGGTTCTCGTTTGGTCCCGCCGTGATTTGCTTCGGACCACATAAATAACAGCGTATACTTTCGCTTCACTAGCGTTGTCCTTTCACCTTTGACTGCATTGTTCATTTAATATTGAAAGGTGTGCTGATGATCAAACAAGTCCCTACAATTTATGAAAATAACAAATAAATTCATAAATTTACCATACACCCAATTCTCATGTTCATACATTTCACCTCTGTTAGTAATCCAAGCGCAATGCTATTACTTCATCACGTCTTCGTATAAATCAATTCATTTCCAAAAAGAGAGTTGGATGCTAACAACACATTTCAGAACAATCAATTCATTTCCACAAAAGAAAGTTGTCTGCTAACACAACATTTCAGAACAAGTGTGAAAAAGTAAAATACTACATGCCATGACGATTAATTAAATGGCCAATTACAATCAATTTTGTATCCCAACACACACTTTACATCCATCTGTTAAACATATAAAGAGCAATCGAGAACCTAATCAAAATGGAAAATGCTATGATCCCCTCCCCAAGATACATTAACATGTAGCTTGCCACCCCAATAATTTATGCAGAAGCAAAGCAAAGCAGAGCAATCATGGATTTGAAAATACTCTTGAGATTTGGAACTAGCGCCACGATCAACTATCACAGCCTCGGACTGCATATGCTCTCACCAAAAATCCTGTTCAAAGCAACTATTTTATGGAGGTAGTCAAGCATTTATTTCTGAATTGCACTGGTGTTCTCTACTGCAGCTTCTTCTTCCCCAGAACATGCTTGAACATGTTGTTCTCTCCAGTCTTGGCCCTTCCATTTTATCCTGGTCTGCTGTTGTTGCTTGAGAATGTTGAGGAGATCCATCCTGCGTTTCTCCTTCTCGGGGTTCAAAAGATGGGCACGGGCCATCATTGCAGGTGCACAAAGGGATGGCAACAGTAGGAAAAGGGCTACATGTAACTGGGCAGAATATATCTGAAGAAACTGATGCCACACAATTCTTTCGGATCTCTGTTGCACAAGCTGGAGATTGAGTGTCAGCATCATGAGGGTGAAGCACGCATGAGGTACAGAGGCCAAGGGACAAAGGTTGCTTAATTTCTTTTATTGAGGAACCGGGCAGTTTCACAAAAGAGACAATGCCATGTCTACAAAGAGGGCATGGAATAGAGCCGGGTGGACCAACCATCTCAGAAGGGATGTTACTTGTTGAGCAAAGATAAAGTGCACATCTTACACAAAGCTCATGCCTGCACCCTGAAAATATAAAGCAATTCTGATTGGTGAATAAGCAAAATAGTGAACATAAAGTGATTGCCTGCAAGTAACAAAATCAGTAGCAGCGTAGAGCCAGAAGGAATCCAAAAATGGCTAAAACTAGTGGAAAAATTATAAAAAGAGCAAAGATTTTAATGTTCCACAAATTAAATGGTAATTCCTATCCTGTACATGTATACTCGCGTCCATGGTTCCATGGGTGAAGCCTCTAAAGAACTAATGGGATAAACCTCATATTCTTGCCAACTAAAATGTACTCATAAAGAGAGTTAAATAGTGAACCTGAAATGTGCCAACAGGATCTAGCAATGCAACTAACATCTCAAACAACTGATTGGGTAATTAAAAGAAGAATTAATCCATATAATCTCTACTAAGTGCTAACAAGTGAAACTCATATCAATTATCATTGGCAACTTAGAAAATTTATCTTCAACTTGACATGTGATAAAGGGATAACAAAGCAACTATCATCTCCAACTGACAAATGATTAAGAAGAAGAACGCCATTCATGTGATCTTTGCTCGTCAATGAGATTTTTATCACAAGGAAATTAGAGATATAACTGCATGGCCTTCAACTGATGAGGGCAGTAAGTATGAAAAGTCCTTTAGAAAAACGTGTTAATTAAGGACGGTTTGACAATATCAGTACAATCAAAGATCTATAAGAATATTTGTGCTTGCATGAAATAGATACCCTGCCAGCCAATGTGAATTTTGCTATTTAGCTCATCACTGTCAAGGATCACAAAAGCTTACCCTATATATTTCATCAAACTAGAGTCAGATAATGGAATAATAAACATTATGACGAATAGATTAATGAAAGTGGTAATTATTTTGATAAATCATCCATAAGAAGGAATTTATTGAAAATAATGGATACTGTCTATAAATTATCAATACTTTGCAGAGCTACAAAGCTGTTTCAGTGTCTAGTGCGATTGAACAGACAACTGCATATTAAAGAAAAAGATCATACTGATGATGATAAATAAGGATGAAAAGCGCAGCCATAAGGAACATGTGCATTAGGTGAGCAGCTGAAATATGGATGTGAATCCAAAAAAGAATGATTACAACAAAACTCAACGCTTTTGTGCAAACGAAAGGGTTAAAATTGATGAGCAAGGCAGCAAAAAGGTGCCATATGCAGGAAAAGCCAACAAATGCTGGTTTAAGAGAATCTTGGAAATATAATGACAGGAGACCAGGAAACATCAACAATAATAGCAAAGGGAAAAAAAACAAGGGGTGGGGGGATGGTGCACTATTCACCTTGATTACAAACAAAACACATTGCTACAGTTGAAAGATATTATATCCATAATAGCTGAAGACGGAAGACTCAGTATCCTTGATATGTTCTCCTACATGAACATGAACAGTATCATGTAAAAGATCAGTTAACCCTTTTCCCAAGGCATGTTGATTGTATACTCAGTGTTGTCACCTAAAATCACCAACTTATTAATTTTCTAGATAAAAATTTCCCAAATTAAATGCCTTCAGTCATTCAAACTCTGGAACTTGCATGGGTAAGTATACCCCAGGAGGAAGTCATTCTAACCATCATCACATGTTAAAATTGATGCAAAGTGTCCACTTCTGCTCTCTCTAACTGAAACTCCTCTGTATGTGAACCAATTAAAATCTAGATCCATTATTATTTCCATGAATTACACATTAAAATGATGACAGCTCAGACAAACTCAAGTTTCTCCACATTATATCACCAGTACAACTCTTTGGGATATCAATTTAACTCCCTATCCTAGTTTTGCACAAATCATTATTAAAGAGAGCACAGATGCCCCAAACAGATCAACAATGAAAAAATATTGGAAACCTCACAAAAAAAGGATGCCAGTGTTGGGAACTATGAGAGTTGTAAATGATGAAAGTAACACTCTTAAGCCACTTTATGTCACAAATAACTAGAGAAATCTTAATCAAATATTATAGACAACAATTTAACACAACATATGAAAAACATAAGAACAGAGAAATAAAGAACAAACCTTCAGCTGCCACACTACATGCTCGCTCCAGGCAGACAGCACATGTATCAGAATCATCTGAGGAGGCTGTTGAGGACTGCAACCCACAGTCTCTGCAAAGAACATTCATAAGATATCACATTCAGTTTTAGTTTCATTAATAAGATTCATTACATATATTTTTCAGTCAACAAAATATCATCAGTCAAAGCAAAAGAAAGGGAAAAACCAAGAACTATCTAAAGAGCAGAGTTACCTTGCTACATTAAGTACGCTCAAAAGAGGCAAGGATAGGTAATTGGAAGGAGGAAATCTTGGTAAAATGATTTCAGAATTGGGTGCTAGCAATGGTTCAAGCCAATGGCGGCCCCACATCCTAGCAACATCAAGTGGCAGCCACCTGAAGAAATACACAAACCTCTATTAGTGATGGTGTATCCAGTAATCCATTGTTAACCAGACCAACAACCCATATAGTGAACATTGTAAAAAACACAAATGACTTACCCATTGCAGTTCAAAGACATACGGCTTGCTCCTCTTGCAAGTAAGATCTGCAGAAATAAGATGACAGTCATCTCAAATTTGGGAGAAATCAAAAGTAGGCATGGAAACCTCTACAAGATGATAAAACTCTTGCCTGACAGCATTTTAAATTTCCCCCACAAGCAGCATAGTGTAAAGGAGTGCTTCCAGCTCCTACAAGTAAATATCTATTTGTTATTTCAAAGCATAATTAGAAAGAGGCCATCCAAGAAACTAATCAATAATCAGAGACAGGCAAACCTATCAAATCCATTGATGTTCCATAATGAAATGTCACAGCAGATATATTTGCATGAAGATCAAGTAAAAGCTGTACACAATCAAAATATCCATTCAGTGCAGCCATATGAAGTGCAGTGATTCCACCATCAGCTGCCTTATTTACAAACTTGGACAGGGCACTGCATTAGAGAATTAGTCGTGTAAAAGGCACGAACAGGACAAAGCTTAATATTTTTGGTATTTACAAATAAATAATTACTTTTCAATCAGATATAAATTATAGAGGAAGGACTACATAATACAGCATAGTATAGCTTCTACTTGAAGAAAAAATCAACTGGAAACATCTGAAATGTATTCCTGTCTGTGAGGAGATTATGAAGTTCATTTGTTTGCAATCAACTTTACATCATAGGAGTCATTTTCTAATACTTTTGCAACAGTTCAAATAAATACACTCCAGTTGTTCCCAATCTCAGCCAACACATGTTAGCAAAGAAAGCAATAATGCATAAACAACATAAATAAATTCCACACCTTTGATCATACTTGTTCTTCACACTGGAACCATCCCCTCTATTGCCTTCAGTCTGAATATTGATAGCCTCAAAAAGAGCACTAGGAACAAAATCAGCCACAACTAGTCTAATACATCTAACATGCCCATTAACAGCTGCAAAATGTAGAGCTGTCCTCCCACTGAGATAATCTGCTCTTGTGACCTATGAGAAAAAAAGATAGCTTTGACAGTTTAAAACCAAAAGTACAATCATAAGGGGAGCATCTAATTGCCTGAAAACATATTTACAGAAAAAATATATGTATATATAAAATGGCCATATTTATGGCCAAAAATAAAGATTATCAAATCAAAGATCAAACTCACATTACACCTGAAGAGCAGAAGTGTTTGTACAACTTCCCAGTATCCATATCGACATGCTTGCATCAACGCAGTCTGCAACATAAATTTTAAGGAATGACTAAACACTCAGTTTTGAATCAGATCCATAAGTATTTTGCAAGTAAAAGAAACAGATTTTATCCATGCTTCTTCAAAATTGTATTAGATTGCCCCGGATTATATCTGGAGTTAAAATCATATCAGCAAAAGTCATAATAAACAGGCGTTCCCAACCGGGTTCTTTTCTTAGGTCTGCTGCAACTACAAACTCAAAATGCCACGTGAATTCAACAGGTTCTCAATTTCGTGAAAGCAAAACCAACCAAGCCAAGTATATATGTGTGTATAAAATAAAATAAAAAAACAATTACAACTATATAGCAGAACCAGACGCATCTCACAAAAGTTGATCAAAGAAAACCATGATTCTTTAAATTCACTACAAGAATGTATACAAACAGCAAAACAAAACAGAACCCAGATGAAAAAAGCATCAAATCCAATACCTGACCACAATAATTCCTGGAATTAACATCAGCTCCATTCTCGAGCAACAAGACAACAATCTAACAAAAACAACCAAAATGGAAAACCAAAATTAATCAATAACGCGCAATATGGTAAAAAGAAAGAACACCCATCAGACGAAATCAAAATATAAAACCAAAAAAAAACCTCATTGTGGCCTTTGGCAGCAGCGAAATGAAGAGGGGAATTTAAGCCACCAAAAGTCGAGTATTTAGCAAGACAAGGGTTGCAATCTAAAAGCATTTTAGCTTCAACCAAATCACCATCTCTAGCCGCTGACACTAATCTCTCTCCTGAAGCAGAACATCCAAATGAATTTCCCATTTTTCCTTTCCTTTTTCCTCCACACAAACACTGAACAACTCTTTCTCTCTCTTCGCTGCGTGCGTGTCTTGAATGAGAACGGATGTTAGGTCAACTGTCGTAGAAAACAAATCATAACATGGAAGCCCACAGACCCGCATACAAAGACAGAGATACAAATATTAATAGCTACAAATGTAAAGAAATAGAAATTACAGAGAAATGCACTAGATTTGGGTAGAAAATATGAGATGAGTAACGTGGCAACTTTGCCCTTTACATATTTCCCATCTCTTCTCCTCTTTCAATTGCGCTATGAACTATATATATACATATATATATATATATATATATAAAATTGATGGCAAGTGTTTGTATTGTCTTTAGCTTTGCTTTGAGAGACAAGTGGACTAGACAGCGGACGGGGTGTCTGGAGTTGGACTCTGGGCTGTGTCAGTCCAATTATAGTACAACTTTGCTTTCTCTCTGTGAACTTTCATTTTATTTTTACTGTTCTCTCTCACTCTCTCTCTCTTTAAATGCAATTTAAACAATATTCGTTAATTCTTTATCGTGAGCTTAAGATTACTTCTATTCAAAGATTTGATGAGTGACGTGGCGTCATCTGATTCGCAAAATGTAGACACCGTATGCGTGACTGTAGAACAAACCGGACGGTTAAATTTCACAATAGCTCCTGGTTGGCCCACTGCATTAAGGGCTAGTCAACAAGCGTGCGCTCTGAGCGTCTGTACAACAAATAGATTATCAGGTGCTACACGGACCACGACAATAATGTACTACGCGGGACCCTACCAAGAAGAGATGTAACCAATGCAGATAGTGCACACGTGCAGCGCAAACAAGGATTGCAAAATGCGTAAATCAAAGCAGACAGGAAAAATTTGATCAGACGGTTGAGAGAGTTGACGGTTCACCTGATCAGGTAGGAGTAGTCCGATGGAAGATTAGTCTCACCAGTTTTTACATTGAGATCTACGTCAAGGGATTAGGTTGGTTTGGTTGGTTCAGCTTGCCGTAAGTACGCAATATGACGACAATGCCCTTGGAAAATATAATATGAAGATGCATAACGTATTGGTATGTGTTGTTTTCAGTGGTCAACAAAAATGGGGATACGACTTTGACTCTGTTCAACGTGAAACATGAAAAGATCTTGGCAGACAGAGATGAAACCACCATGAACATGAGATAGCCATACTTCATGGGGTGTTCCTTCTGCACAGCACTGATGCCTGCTTTTCAAGGCAAGGCCGGCAGAATGCGAGCACAAGTAGCAATCATCGATTGGGACCAAACGCCATGTTTCTTTTCAATTAGAATCTGGATTTTTGGAAACTTGAGTAGATAAAGATATATTTGAGCTTCAAATTCGCTGGAGAAGTATGACAAAGATAAAGAGTCCAAGCGTTGGGGAAGAAGAAGATTCTGATGTCATTTCCAGACAATTGAAAAAGGAGATCTAAGTGATGACTGATTCTGTTATGTGTCTGGGAAATTCATTGCTTAGTCTAAACATGTATTATATACTTTCGAAAATGAAGTTGACCAAAATTGCACATAAGTGGATCTTGACTGAAGAAAATTGTGAACTGAGGACTTCTACACAGATGAAAACCATCGCATTTTGACTCTTCAACACACATTGAAGCTATGCGGTGGCAGAACTTGCTTGTATTCCATTAAATTTCACCTGAGACTTCAACACCACTTAAAGCAGCAGAGTACTCATGTCAAGAGTTCATATCATATGGAGACAAAAGAAAAACTTAACATTATAAAATATCTAATTTATGCTAATTTATACGTCATAATAGTTTTGAATTAATGCATGCACATGAAGAAAAAAAAAGGCACTGCATTGCAGTCTGTTATTGCAACTTATTACTAAATGAACTTGAAAAGTGCTTATCTAGACGAACTTACATCATTCCAAGAACAGCTCCAATATTAACTGCTGCAACAGCTGAAAATTTCTTCTACCAATTTGCCAGATCCAAACAAGGAAAAGACATGGCAGAAATTAGATTGCACAAATTCCGTTTAGGACCTGAAGTTCACCCCCATTTCAAACTTAAAAGCACCTTGTGAAGAATTGATGAGAGAACTAGGTTCATCCTTTTTTTTTCCAAATACAAGTTTCGCTCGTACGCAAATTCCTGTATGAGGTGCTGTTTCACTCTTAATGAAAAACTTAAATCCCATGCCTGTCACTTATCATTGATGTGTTATCAATATTTATCAGTTGGTATTGTCATTGGTAATTTTTCCCGTGATATTAACAGTTTCAGAAGATCGTGACACTTCCTACAAAATGGCTATATCCATCAAGGTCAAAACTAAGTTGATATACATTTTCAGATGGTCGAGACACTTCCAACAAAAGGGCTATATCCATCATGTTCAAAACGAGCCCCAGACCAAAAGCCTGTATCAGTCAATTGCTAAAAAGGGCATTCTCCTCTGCACCAGCAACTTCCTCACAATTAATATCAGAGTCCATGTCAGAACCCAAATCTGAATCCGGTTTATCATCCCCTTCTCATCTTCTCCAGCATTATCATCCACCCCAAAATTGTCAAAACCCTTTTCTGCATAAACCCTCCTAACACGCCCCATATCATCATCATGTCTATCCCTCCTACAGCTAACCAAATCCTAGTCCATTTTAGCCGTCCTAGGACTCAGCAGAACCAACTTACCCAACTTCCTCCTACCCAAACACAAATCATTCGGTTCTATAAACTCTCTTTTCTTACATGCCTCCCTCATAAACACTGTATGAAGCTTCCCATGATTTCCCCTTGTTGAAATATAAAAGATCCCCTGATGCTGAAGCAAAAATTCTTTCAACTTTGGCAAATTCATTGCCAGTCTAAATGCACAATCCTTTCTATCGTAATTTTCTTCTCCACAATCAATGACAACAATTCATGAATAGTTTCCACTACCCTCTGCTCCGTTCTCTTTTGTGCCTCAGGTGATCTCAATTCTCAAGTCATACCCCGAAACATCCTCGTATGGCGACCAATAAGGAAACCTTTGCCATTTCCACACTGCAATACTTCCCTATCTTATATCCCGGTGCCATTCAAAATGAATGAAAACCTGTTACCTTCAGCATCAATACCCTCTCTCTATGTTTTTTTTCTAACTCTCTACAGCAGAAACTGACAATTTAGAATCTCTCTCAACAAGCTCTAGATACTTCTTTCTAGTTTCCTTAGCATCAAACAATCTAAAAAATAGTGGGTTCTTAAGAATTACCTAGTACTCGAAATTCTCAGGCAACCCAAATTCAACGTCATAAGAAGCTTTCTCAACCGGTTCATGGCTTCGGGTATCTAGGCATTCAAAGCTTGATTTTCTTGCTCAATTTCGAGTCAAGCGACAGTAAAGAATGCGCTGAACTGGGTGCTTGTAAATTTCAAAAACGAGTGGGAATTGGAGGACAAACTTTCCATCGTCTTGACGTTTGAATCCAATACGGCGACAGAGGAAGTCTAGGCGAGAAATGGGCAGCGTTTGGTTGTATTGGGAGATATCAAAGATCGAAATTTTAAAACTCTGCATATTTTTTTCTTCGATTTCCTTGTAGTTATCGTAAGCTGTTGTTTTCTGGGGATTGAAGCCCATTTCTTGGACGTGTTTATTTGACGTGAAGTTGTTATAAAGTACTGAAGGAATTACTCCGATTAGTTTTGTTCTTGTTCTTGTGCTGGAATTTTAAAAGTTTCGTCGCAAAGTCAATGATGATTTACATTTTGTTGGGCGATCTTGGCTGTAGGGTTTTGCAGGGTTGTTTTGAAATCGTTTTGAGTGCGCGAATGGAACGACGACGACAACAAGAAGCAAGAACCGAGTTTCGAAATGGTTGAAAATGATTAAAGAAGGGGGTCATTTTGGAAGTGAAGGAAATATTGTTAACGGAGAGAGAATGGGCTAGCTCAAGTTTCGGAAAGGTATCTGTCTAAATACACCCGTTTTCTTCTTTAGTACACCCGATTTCATTTCCCTTTTTTCGTCCCAAGCATTGACATGCATGCAACGTAAATTCTGTAATGGAAAGCAAAGACCAGTCAACCCAACCCGTCATATATCGAAAAGCAAATGAAATTCCCAATGGCTACAATCTTTCTATGGCCAGTGTGCACCGCGCAGCATTCGAACCGGCAGATTTCAGCTGGTTAGTAAAGCACTTACAGGTAAATTTAATAAAGGATGCATGCAAAAGTCAAAGGTATATACCACTGTTATTTCAATTAAGTTTAGAACAGAAGAAACAAGAAGAGTTCTTCTAATGGCTTATCTATGCCTTTTAGGAGCTGAGCAACTCGCTGGTCCACCGAGTCAATACCCGAACCACAAACTTGAAATGAACCATTGGTGAATGAGATCAATAGTCCAGCCAAAATTCTTTCCAGTCGGTTCATTCTTGACTCGAAACCTGGTCTTATGCTAAGTATCATTCCAACATTTTCCATTAACATTCTATATATCTCCTATATTTTCCAAATATATGTTTGATATATTTTTAAGGATAAAAAAAGGGGGAAAAAAAAAGGACATATTAAGCTATGCAGCACAGTTATGAGTTACCTATCTCCCACAATTATGTAACTACAAGTGCAGCTTTGATATTTTGAATTGTGCAGGAGATGAGATTGTTAACAGTCTCAACTGATTCTACTGTGAGCTTTGCAGCAGGAAGGCTGTTTGCCAAAATCTGAAATCCGACTGTGAGTAGGCATCCGCCAGTTTCATTACCATTGACCTCAGATTTCATTATTGTTCCAGATTCATTCGTTCCACAATGGCCAGATTGACCGTCTGGAAGAATGGTGAATCCTGATGGCAGCAGGGCCACAGAGGTAGAATCCCCACCGTTCATTACCATACTCATTGATGGTACGTCAACTGGTGCATACACTACAAGTGAGCCTGTGGTATCGTGCCATGTCTCCTGCAATATCAGCATGCCACTATCATCTGCATTCATTGCCTGCAAAACCAAATGGATGAAAACAAAGCCAAACTCATCATACAAAAAATAAATAAAACAAAAGAATTTAGGTCATGAAGGAGAGATCAACCAATATCCCATACTTCCAAAATAGTTAACAATTTAGTTCACAACCACTCACACCGGAACGAAGGAGAGTAATGCAGTTGCCATGCTCTTGACCCTTGGCAATGTGGACCATCTCTTGCATTTGCCCACCATTGGATAAAATGTCCCACTCACTCCTCATCCGTTCATTGCGCACAAAATCAAACAGCCTCTGCCTTGTTACTGGAATCCAAACAGAAGTTGCAACACATAACACAACACCAGGTGACTCACCAGGGTCATTTATATTCTTTCGGGTCAACACCCTTACATCCTCACCCACATTTCCAACACAGAGCTTGTCCCACTTGTGCACACTTGAAGCACAAACCCCAGAACAGAAGTTATATGTCATGCGCTGTGCCAGCTTTAACACGCTTTTCCTGCCAATTGGACTTATCCCTGAGGCACATTGGTACGTATCAGAAAATAAATTTATCATATTGGTCAGATAAAGATGGTAAGGCAGAAAGAAAAAGGCACCTGAATGATCTTGATAGGGGACAGTACAGGACATAATAACTGCTAAGCACTCGCACTGCCTTTGCAAAGTAGCAATCCACCTTTGTGCACCAAAGCCTATGCCAGAACTGAGTAATGCCCGACAAAGATTGTGGACAGCACTCTCATCATATGCTGAATGTTCAACCCAGGTAACCTGCATTTTGTCATCCAATAAAAAGCAATCATGCATCTTTCAACCAAATTTTTTCATGAAATATTCGCATTAAACCCAAGGCTAATGTAGATTAATATTGCAGTAAACAAGTCCATGGGGAGGACAAAGCCTGAAGTGAAAATATCTGAGGGACATGCTAGCAAGATGGAACAGAACCATTAAAGCCCTATTGCGAAATGAGGCATTTTTCAGAATAATGTTACCATATACAAGTCTACACAAAGGATCAAATGGTGAAGTAAAACATCAGAGAGCAGTCTGGTTAGCAAGATATAAAAATAGAAGCATTCTTCAAACTTGAAACAGATAGATATCTTTAAGTTGATAGTTATATGAAAAAAAAATGACTTAAACTAAACAAATCTTTACCCAACATGAAGTTGAAGAGAATGCAATGTAATGACTGGATCCAGGTCACTAGTTCTTGTGAAGAGCAAAAGAAAACATTAAAACAGAAGAAGAGACGGGAATAGAAAGACCAAATACATAGAATATTCAGCAATGATTGCAAATTCCAAAGGTTACCTTAATATAAAGATTATTTAGTTCTCTCGATTCTGCAGAAATGCATGTAAAGCTTTGTGCTAATACTAAAATCTTAGCAACTCTTGGTTTGCCAATGTCTAGAAGTAGAAGACAAAGTACATAGACACAATAAGTCACCTAGGTGTTGAAACTCAAGATTACAAATATTTAAATCAAGGAAGAGTCTCCTTATGGCAAAAAAATAATAAAGCTTCAGATTCTTAGGTAAGTCCAACTAAATTTTGTTGAGAACAGTGCAATATTATAGAGAGCAACTCTTTTTAGTAGTAAAAGCCAATTAAATTCAAGCACAAGTCAATGAGGATTTGGACTAGGGGTTCAAATGTAAATAAGTGTACATCGATGTAGTCTCAGCCAAACTAAAAAATAACAAGCATATCAAAAACCATGAGTAATGCAGTCTCAATAAATTACGAAAACAAAAGAAAACTTTTTAAGAATTTGGGGCACAAGGAAAGCATTTATATTAGCAATTACCTTGGAAAAATTATTTGGCATATCTTGTATAACACAGCCCGAAGGAAGCCTCCTGTAAGTAGCAAATGAGTGTGCATTTAGACCTTCCAGGCTAGTGTCAATAGAAACATCAACCACAGCCCACACACCCTCTGCATGCTGCTTGCAGAAACGGAGAAACTTCACTTGACGGACAGGGACAAGTGGTGAAAGCACTTGAAACTCTGCAAGCATCTGTAAAGTATGATCTTAATCATTAGTTTTATCTCAATTTGAAGCTAAGGAAAAGGAACAACTGCGGAGGAACATACCACTTGCAAAGCACCATTTTTGGTTCCATTCACACCGCTGGATATCATATCTATGGTGGCAGCTCTAGCAATCATGCAAGGGAACATTTCTGGCCATCGATTCTATTCAATGAACAGAAATCAATCAACCATCGAATTCTAAACTTCAAGCATGTCACCAAAAGAATCAAGAAATAGAGATGTCTGGCAGACACTTGAACCACTGTCTCCAATAACAGAAGGCACGTAAAAGTTAAAAAAAATTTGGAAAAAAATTAACATTTTTCTCTACCTCGATAACTTCCATATGAAAACATTAACACAAGGGTTTACGATGGCATACCGCATCCATTAAAGTCTCTACAAGAGCCAAGCTGTCGATGATAACTACAGCCGTTTCCCTTGAAGCCTCACTCACAAAGCCATTTGGTTTCATGCCAATACAAGGGGTACATATTCTCATATACTCCTCCTGGTTCAAGACATCCGTCTCTCCATCCAAACTCTTGATCCAAAGAGGACAATCCGCCTGAGCCATCTTTATCAATTCATCCATAGCAGTCAATGCGAGATCTATAAGCATATTTCTTTCACACGGCATTTTATTTCCCATCATGCCACTTATGGGTAATTTCATTAAAGGTGCTACACGCCCTTCTACAAATTCAATTCCTGTAGGCACCATGGAACCTGGTATATTAGTTACACCACCAAATCCATTTTTTCTCACGGCAAGCTCCAAACCAGAGTTTAAACATCGAGCAGGGACAGGATTGGCCGAGGATGTGAGTGGCCTGCCCAAGAAGTTACTTGCTAAGGCGCAAATCCTGCTTAATTTATCCTTTAACCGAGCATTCTCAATCCTAAGTTGCTGCAGCTCATAATTAGACAAATTACCAGGCACTGCTGGACCACCACAGTTGTTGCATATTGGGTTCATCATAGCCCCCCTCAACATATCATTCTCAGCTCGAAGTTTATCATGTTCTTGGCGAAGTTTTACATTCTCATGACGTTCCGTTTGAGTCTGATTTAAAAACCAATACTCGTTGTTATCATCTCATGACTAAGAAATGAACACCAATAAAGGATACAAGATTTAATTAATTTACCTTCATTTGGGTTCGCCTATTCTGAAACCAAAACTTGATTTGCTTAGATTCCAAGCCAAGCCTCCTGCTAAGTTCCGACCTTTGTTTCTCATCAGGGTGAGGAAACTCCTTAAAGAAACTATAAAAGAGTAGAAGAAAAATTAACTCTCAGTTAGCAGATTAATCCCTCAATATTGGTGAAGAAAAACAAAATACAATACACTAAAGGAAAATGAAATCAATAAGTCATACGCCACAAGCTCTTGTATCTGATGAGGAGTATGCCTATGGTACTTTTTCTTCCTTGGCGGTCCATCATCATTGGCTTCAAGATCATCACCGGATGCACCTTCAATATTATCACTTCCAGACCTGCTTTCATACTCATCCTCGTTCATCCTTCCAAGCATGCTAGAATCAAAATGTTCCCCAATCGAACCCATACCTACATGAGCATCCATTTGGTCTTTCTGCGATGTATCCCACCAATTATCAGATATTAAGACAAATAACAAACACAAAACCAAGATCAAAAGTAACAACAAAAAGTAGATTATGCGTCAAAAATGAAAAATAAAAATGGGCATAAAAAAGAAAGAGAAAGGGAAACTGAGCGATGGCATCACTTGGCATGTCATGACTGCGTGGAAGCAATTCAGCCACAGTCCTTGCGCCCGTACCATCACTATTACCCCAAGGACGGTTGATCAAATTAGGAGTGTTGATCAAACCTTCAGAAATCATCAAAATGGAAAATATAGACTAGAAATTCTACGAGTCTTGCTCTACCTCTTTATATCCTATAGTGTTTGCCTATCTCACTCTGTCTGTTTCTGACAGGGTACTATTCTGGTTCTCCGAAACGGCCACTGTCACTTTCACAAAAAAGAAACGCTTAGATTTTGTTCCTCTCACTCGAATGCAAAGTTTTAACCTTTAAGCACTATCCAGATTGCGCAAGGACTGCAAATTTTACAGAGAAAAAGCTGTTTCCGTGTTAACGCTGGTGCATGACTGAACACTCTCTATAAAACTCAGACTATCTCCAGAGAATCGGTTTTTAAACGGAGAAAAAAGTCAATTACAAAACCTGTTTCCTTCTGTTTAAAATTTGAAAAATCTGAAACACCATGGAAGGCTGACTGTCAAGTATGAAAACCTCAATCCTTCCAACTTATACAGCATGCTTGATCAATTGTTAGTCAGTATTGAAAAGGATCCAAATAGGAAAAACGAAAAGGGCTGACAAAGATGCATCGAAAAGCGAAACCAAACAAAAAGTTAGAAGTTTGTCTCTCACGTTCACACTAAAACACATAAGAGATACTGACTTTGTAAAAGCCCGTATGACGTAACAATAATAAATAAAATAATACCAATCAAATCAGCAACAAGACTCGGTTGACGTCTCTTGCATCCCCCTCTGTCAGTCTCACTCTTGTTATTTTTTCACAGGGATAAGAACTGCGAAGTGGATTAGTTGGACAGTAACTACAAAAGAAAAGACAACCAAGCCCGGCAGGGAGGAAAAGGTGCACCTTTATAATTTGACGGTAAGCAGACAGCAACTGCGAGGGTCTCGGTTTATGCAGTAGGCACAGAGATAGAATAGAGACAGTAAGATCTTCTCCCTCTCTCTCGCTGTTGGGGTCTGTAGAAGAATAAAGGACAGAAATATAATATTATTATTGTCAGTAAGACAAGAAGCTATGGAGCCGACTTACAGAGGCTAAAGTGAGAACTGAGAAAGAAGAGATCAAATAGTCTACCGGGTTACTATTATTTAAATTTAAAAAGAAACAATATTGAAAGAACACTATGATCTCTCTCTCACACACATCTATTCAATCAATGGATTCTTCTTCAATGGTCTCCTGCCTTACTTCCTTCCTTCCTTCCTTCTAATTCCATGCACATATTCTCGTTTGGTTTCTTCTTCTCTGTTTTACAGAGAAATAAATAGTGAAATCTATAAATAAATAAATAAGACAGGGAGATTTGTGGGGACCACTTAACACAGTTCGTGTGTCCGACCATTCTGAACACGCGGTTACTCGCGCGTGTCAGTTCAGATTTGGCAGGTTATGCTTCCGTGTTGTCAGAAATTATTTCACTGGCTGCAACCGACAACCACACACAATAATTGCACGCCAAAACATGGCAAACTGCGTTGGGATCATTATGCATACGGGGCGATACAGTAATTTTAATCATCATGGTGGGGTCCACCTCCAGATTTACAAAATTCCGTGTCACCAGCGTCACCATAGTCGTATGATCTTGTGCAAAGCAAGATTTGGACACCGTCACTCTTTAGTTTTTTTGTCTCACAGTACAGTTTGACCTTTGACTTTTTCACACTCTCTTGAAATCAAAACAGTTTCCATTTTATTTTTTTCTATAAAAGTCAGTATAATTTTAAAATAAAAAATTTTAATCTATAATAATTAAAATATTTTTATAAAAATAAATAATTTATAACATATTATTTAATTATATATATATTTATTAAATTAAATATTTATAATTTAATATAAATAAGTCATTTATAATATTATTTTATTAAAATTATCATATAAGTTATATATATTTATTAAATTAAATATAAAAATAATTTTTATTAATTTTCAAATTTTTAAAAGATATTTTAAAAAAAAATTATTAATATTTAAAATTATATATAATAATATTTAATTATTTTAATTATTATTAAAGAATATTTTCTATTAATTTTATAAAATTTTAGTTATATGTATTAATTTTTTAAAACTTCAGGCCTTATTTATAAATTCAATTAAATTTAAATAATTTATTTATATAAAATTAAATTATTTTTTTTCACACAATATATATTTAAAATCTTTTAAATTATGAACTTGATTATTACGATGTGTTTTACGAATTTAGCTAACCCACCCAAAGGACCGGAAGCTCGGAGTCGGATAAGTATAGTAGGACTACCTCTGTACTGGAATAAAAGGGGGTGTAATCTTTCTTTTATTATTATTTTTATGGCCGCTGCTTCTTCTTCGTCTTCTTCTTCTTGGGCATACTGATGCTTATTCAGATGGTAATATAAGACATTCCGGATGCACTGTTGTTTATTCATCTGTGAGAGTCGTCCTTGTAACCGTTTGCAGCTCCACTTCTTCTTTAAACCATTTTTGGCGAGTAACTTTTCCCTCTCCCTAACGCGGTTGTAGTGGGCAAATGGCAGATACAAGAGTAACTTGGAAGTGGAGAACGTACACCTCACCGGCCAAGGAATGGAGGAATTGATAGAAAATAATAAAAAGAGAAGAAGGAAAGACACACGTTACTGTCTTGGTACCTTTTGTCTTCTACAACCTTCTCCACCGTTGCCTTGATTCCCTTTTCTTTCCTTTTATCCTTTCCTCCACCCAGTTTGATTGCCATGAGAATAATCTTTAAAAGATTTAAGTTCACACGAGCTTTGAAGAATTTTGTATTACATATTCTGTTTTCTCTTCTTCATCAAGGAGACAGACGGGACTAAAATTGACGGACGGTGGAAAACAACTGATGGCACAGAAGCGAGAATCCGCCACTCCAGCCAACCACTGTACTCTTCACAATCAAAACCAACCAAGTTTTGCCTCGTCAAGGGAATAAAAACGCAATACATCATCCGATTATTTTTCTTTTTCTACGTGACATACCAGAACTAAAACACTGGTTTTGTTTAGAGTTTCTGAAATTAGAAAGAGACAATAAATGACCGGAAGGGTTCTGTTCTGTGCTTACTCTGACAGTTATGAACCTGAAATCTCTCTCTCCCTCTGTCTTGAAACAAGCTCCGAAATAATCCCTTCGCCGACTCAGTGCAAAGCTTTTGACAAGGCTTTGTAACCACCACCATTTTTACAGAGAAAAAACGGCTGTCGTTGGAAAGAGAAAATTACCTGACAAGGCGAAGCAAATATGTCTGGAGAAGACAGAGAAAGAGGATCGGTGAACAGGAACAGAACAAATAAGAATATCAAGAATGGGTATGGGCCGTCATCGGCGTATTTGATTGAAGACAAGGACAGACATTGGACTTCTTGGCTGGTTCCTATGCTTGTGGTTGCTAATGTTGCTGTTTTCATTGTTGTCATGTTCATTAATAACTGTCCTAAACAAGATCATCCTGCGTACGAGGGCAAGTGCGTGGCCAGGTTTCTTGGGAGGTTATCGTTTGAGCCTTTGAAAAGAAATCCTCTTTTTGGTCCCTCTTCTCACACGTAATCACTGATACTTCGACACACAATTTTTTTGTGTTATTGTTGTTTTTGTTTTGCTGCTGTTGGGATCACGGTGAGATTTGGAATTGCAGGTGTTTGTGATTTTGTTTTGTTTTGATTTGCTTATGGATTTTCGTGGGTAATTGGGAATGGCTCTGCTGCTGATTATTGCAAACCTATAACTGCATTCTGCTGTTATAGTGATGTTTTTGTCATTTCAATTTTGGAAATTTGCATATAGAGATTAATCTGGCGTGAATTGTGATTCCTTGATGTGCAAATTTCATGTATCGTTGATTGATCAAGTGTTCTGTTGTAAAATCTTGGTGTATATGCAAATATGGGGCTCCTACGTCAACCTCATAATTTTTAGATACCCAAATCGGAAATTCAACTTTGTTTCTATTGTTATCTTTTCGGAAACTTGAATCTCATAGTGTTTGACATTACTATGAGATACTCAGCGGTTAATTTGAATTCTGGTTTATGATTTATTAGCTATTTGGGTTTGGAACTGGGTGACTCTTTCTGTATCATCTTGATATTTTATGCTCCACTGATTCATTGTTTTGTGATGACAAACTGGCGAATCTGGCAGTGCATTTTTAATTATTTGGATGTTCTTGATTTTTTGATTTAGTTATTCCTCTGTTATCATACTTGACCAAGGAAAAAAGAAAGTAGTTGAGTAGATTCTTTTCCTTATTTTGAAGATTGGATAAATTAGGTAGACTTGAGTGGAGCAAAGTGGTGCATAAACATCAAGAATGGAGGCTTATCACTTGTATCTGGTTGCATGCTGGTGTTATTCATCTTCTCACAAACATGCTATGCCTGGTTTTTGTTGGTATTGGCGTTGAACAGCAATTTGGGTTTGGTATGTAGCTCTTTAATGTTGTTTAAAGTGTAAAATATAGACATTATTTGTGCTTTTGAGCTTATCTCAGTCATATATTCTTCTGCAATTACGATAGTCTTATAACATATTTGACATATTTCATAACTATTGCATAGTGCGAACTGGAATTATCTACCTGTTGTCTGGATTTGGAGGGAGTGTTCTTTCCTCCCTATTTATCCGAAAGAGCATCTCTGTTGGTGCTTCTGGCACACTTTTTGGCCTTCTTGGCGCAATGCTTTCAGAATTAGTTACTAACCGGAGCCTTTACACCAGCAAGGTGACCCAGGATAACCATTGTTTGTGCAGTTTGCTTGTACTACTATTAGAAGTTATTTGTTGTGCTGCACAGAGGATTGTTACACGTGACTTGAGTTATCTTGCTAATTCCACTTGGTTGCTTTTGTAGGCTGCTGCCTTGCTTACTCTTCTGGTCATCATTGCCATTAATCTTGCTATAGGAATTCTGCCCCATGTTGACAATTTTGCTCACATTGGGGGATTTCTTACTGGGTTCTTCCTTGGTTTTGTTTTGTTGCCCCGACCTCTGTTTGGATGGTTTGATGGTAGCAGCCTTCCAGCTACTGCTTCTGTCAAATCCAAGTACAAGACTTATCAGCATGTGTTATGGCTGGTCTCTCTGGTTCTTCTAATTGCAGGGTGAGTGACTCCAAATAATCAAACATACACCTTGCTATGGTGAATCATCTTTTTTTAGTAACCTCATGATCTGGATCCATACTAGTATCATTAGCATATGCATTTTCATAGAAGACCGTCATCTGAAAATCACCAGCACGATACATATATAAAGTATATTGTGAAATTCTGAAGTGACTAGCCAGGTCATAGACCCATTATCATTACTGTTGAAAAGGCAAACATAAAGGAAATATACTTTTGTTTGCATTGTAAATGCCTCCTTTGAACTTATGGGGCTTGGATTTATTGTCACCTTTGGTGACAATTGGAGTCTAATAAAATGACTCCTAATTATGTGGGATTACTGGCTGATGTATTTATCTCACACTATACTACTTTTACAATTCGAAAAGAAAACTAAGAATTAAAAAAAGGGCAATCTAACATGGTATATTTGCAAATGAAGCCATATAAAGTTTTGAATGCTCTGTGGTTTTAGTATTTGCTTAAATGCAGATTTACAGCTGCGCTGGTGGTGCTGTTCCGTGGAGAGAATGGTAATGATCATTGCCATTGGTATCACTAAATGAGTTGTGTTTCGACCTCCCAATGGAATTGTGATGGAAGTGCATAGTTTGCGTTGCTCTTTTTTCACATGTAAATGAATGCATAGTTATAGCTCAGAAACTGGATTTGTCCTTGGTTGATTGTTTATCATGCTTAAACGTGTGAGACCATCCGAGCCTGTAGTTGCCTTTACTTTGGCCTTTTCTTATATTGTTGCTGTGTGTATAATTAGCAATGGTGAGGTCTTAGTTTGCATTAACAGAGTTTATTCGGTCCCTGTGGTTATTGGATGTATTCGACTAAATTCCTCCAACGAACTGATTAATTAAAAAGAAATTTCTGCCAGTAAACAGAGCCACATCAAGACCATCAGGAAATAAAATGAACTAAAAAAATGGTGTCGCCTGCACTCGAATCGGAGTCCTTTAGTGTGATACACTGACATGAGATGGGCGGCCAGAGGTATTTGTGTGTCGATAGATATAGACTGCACCATCGTGACAACATAACTCTCATCGTGTTCCACCTCCATTAGCGATGTTTCGCTTGACCCAACCCCTAGTAAACCAAGCTGCGAAGCCATGACTAGCCTTGCCTTAATTTCTGACTCCACAGATAACAGGCCATTCGTTTATGGATGCATGACGGGCCTCATTACCACTTGCAATGTTAATGCCGCTGCTATTGCCACCTCGTTCGGATTCTGTGGAGCTCCTCTGGGCTTCACCGTTAATCCCAATATTGACTACAACTAGCATATGTCTCTCACTCTCTTGCTGACGTTTCGCAGTATCTTCTTCGTCATATGTATCATAATATCAAAGGTATCTTTAATCATACCATGAAGTGGGATTCGAAGACACAAGTTGTACAATGAAGACTCCTGTCTATATGTAAAATTACAGGCCGAGCTTGCCTACATACATGAATATTGCTACCATTTCTGCTATCCTAATTAGCATATATTTGATATCACGTGCTGCATTTACTGCAATCATGGACCATGCAAACTAAAACTCTCTCTTCGTAATGGCTTGAATTGTTGGCTTTCCAAAATAGATGAAACAAGAAGACGACAATTATACCATCGTTCCATGCTTGATGTTTCTGGCCAGAATTCGACCGAGTATCACTAGATTTCTCAACAAAGTCACTGTTTGATTTGGTAGTTTATACGTGTATCATCAATGTCCTTCAACTGTTCTGCTACACAAATCTCTGTTATGTTCCTCTTCGCTATTATTATTCAAGGGCCAGCGGTGGCCATCCAAAGGGTTTCGTTTGTTTTGTTGCTGCCACTGCATGTACTGCTTCCTTCAATAGTTACTTCCTTGCGTCAACACTAAAAGACAAAAGGGTTTGTGGGGAACCAAATAGTGCCGCAGCAAAGCAGTCGAGTCTTTAAACTCCGTGAACGCACTGTGATTAGTGGAATTTGGGATGAATCTGGAGGTGGGAACCTTTTTTTTTAAGAAAATAAAATGGGGTTGATAAATTATGTGCTGTGATGATTTACAAAAAGTGAACGATATATCTATGATTTCCCTTCTACAAAAAGAGCAATTTGATTTGGCTTGCCTCGTGTTGCCAACTGCTGCAAGCTCAATAGGTATAATCAAATTCACTTTTCAAGCATCTAACTAGATGAATGATAACAGAGAGAATACATACATACATACACACACACTACATACGCACAGAAAGGATGCAGTTGCAGCAGTAACTGGTTTCAACTTACAGGCTTAGAGCATGTTTGAGGTTGAAGACGTTTTTTCACATATGCTGGATAGTATTTTGAATTAATGAAGGTCTGATACTGCAGATCATGATAACTACAAAACTCTATCCATTTCCAACATTGAAAATGTTCAATTCTGCTGTGTGAGGACAAAGTTCGTAATACAACTGTCATATAATTACGGCACTCACAAACTGCGACAAACCGAAACTGGGAAAGCAAGGGAAGAGAAGAATAAAAAGGAGAAATGAACGCAGATCATGCCACCTCATCTTAAATTTGTACTCCCAACTTTATTCAACCGATCAGATGCTGGAAAAGCTCTGTTCCTGAAGTCGACGTGTTGAGTAAACTCTCCTTCTGAATTAATGCTCCCGTCCCAAATTCCTTGGGGAGACCTCCTGGTTGAACCACATCTCTCAAACTCAAGCCTTTGCCTTGGGGCACTCTGTGATCTAACCTTAGCTCGTGATGATTCCGTGTTAGCCATGTAATTTGGGTAACCCGAGTATCCACTAAAGTAGCCCCAGGCACACTCACTCCTTGTGGGCGTGAAAGGACCTCCTCTTGCACTACTTCCAGGTCTATATGATGCAGAAGATACTTGTGGGCTGTTTTCAGCAGTCCTCAAGGCTGCTTCACTTTTTCCAAAGGGATATTTTAGAGAGCTTAATGATAAAACCTCCCCCGAAGACACACTTGGTAATGGATTCATATTTTTTACTGATAACTTTGATGGAGAATCAATTGGCATATAGCTATGAATGTTATAATCAAAAGCTGAACTATGCTGTGATGTTCGAAAGGTTCCACAATGTTGTTGAGAGTTGTAGTGAGGCTTCCACGTATCTACTTCCAAGATCTTGTCACTCTTTTCATCATCTGCACGTCCACTTTTAAGCGGATTTACTCTATGGTTATTCCATACACTTTCTTCCATCCAACAATCTAACCAATTTGAACCCAACCGAGCTTTGTCTAGATCACTGATATCCCTAAAGTTTGCATTAGAACCACATCTCTGCACGCGTTGAAACAGAAAAGCACCATTAGGATTTCCTCAAATATTGCAGAAGGAAATTCTGAAAATTACCAGAATTTGACTAGTATTTCTCCCTAACCATCTTTTATCTTTGATCTAACAACATTATCAGAATTCAAAATTCAATTCATTCCTAATTGAAAAAGGTACAAGGTTCTACAGAACCAATCAAGTGGTACCTTCAGGATTGAGGGCCCATCAAATGTAGAACTATGGGCACGAAATCGGTGTTCTGCTTTGTCAAGACTTCCAGGAACCTGTGTGTACAGGACCAATTACTCAAGCGGTTCAATAATTCAAAAGCTGAATTATTGATAAATCAACAAAACCTAAGCCCTACACTTGTTGAATAATACAAAATCTGAAAGAGAACCAAAAATATGCATTGCAGTCATATTATGGAATTGGCCCAGCAAATTCAAAATTAGTTTGACCATGTAAAAAGCAGCCTATTGGGTTCTTTACACTCTGGAAATCAAGGCACAGACTACTAATTTCAGAACTTTATTAGGCCTATTGGGTCCTTTACACTCTGGAAATGAAGGCACAGACTACTAATTTCAGAACTTTATTAGGTTCAAGTAAGACCTAACTCCACTCACACTTCTTAGATTCATGATTACACAAACATTAGTCATACTCAACTTGACCTTTCCGATATACAGAAAAATTTGTGGTGCCCTGGAAATCCCACAAAGCAAGCCGCCCACAGAAAAGGGCACACTAAACAATTGCAACTACATCAACTTTTAAATTTTGACAACTAAAAGCATGCCGCATATCAGATGCACTTTTTTAAACCTCGTGCCTTTTTTTGCAAAGACATCTACCTTTATCATACTTAAATCGTGGTTCCTTAAAAAAGAGTCTAGTGGTTCACTATGCATGTGTCTTGAGAATCGTGGGTAATAATCAGTTTATGAAGTGCTAAACTTGAAACTATCTTTAAATCTTGTTTATGGTAGAACAGAGAACCAAATAAGCAAACCTAGTAGGAAACAGAAACAGGTAAGAATGCGTAAGTTAGCTTACAGTGCTGCGAGAAAGGAAAGATTTGCTGCTAGAGCGCAAGGATTCTGTGACAGCTCGACTAGCACGGGCTCGTGCCTGCACCTTGACTAATGTTTGCATGCGCTTTAGCATGTCTGCTGTTTGCTTCCTCACAATGTGACCTCTTACTAGGGCTTGAAGTTTCACCAATGCTTTTAGAGCTTTCAGTGCCCTCCTTGCCTTCAAAATCACCGTTAAAAAAAGGATGAATCAGATACCCTTTACCATTCCAGACCGATCAATACTATCCAATTCAATTAAAACACACAATAAAATACTCAAATCCTAAATCTCCCAATAACATTGTTTAAGTCCTGAAAGTTCTGGTGGCACAGAGATCCAGAAGACCAAGCATTTAAAAAGTATATGCATCAATTAGCATGCAATTCAAAAGGGAGGGAAACACGGGTGCAATCATTATCTCTAACTCGTACCTAACAAAAACAAGTGCCGGTAAAGAAAAGAAAAAGGATAGTGCCGACATTTTGGTGCCATAAAAACCAGACTGGGGAAGATTGAAGACAAAGATCAGTCTAAATACCAAAGAAAAGAAGACAAGGAGACTCTGAATTTGGTGAAACAAGCTGTTCAAATTTCACATGTTGTAGACACATCGTCATCTAACCACTATTGGTCAACACTTCCGTGACTCATAAAATCCAGTCGTATCCAGCCACGTCATCACGATTAATCACTAATAATCTACTAATCCTAGTAAAAGTACTAGAGAAGACTACGAGTGGGGGCTGATCTTGTAATTATGAAAAAAGCACGTGCGAGGACATCACACATACAGCACCGAGAATTCTGAAATAAATTCTTGCAGATAACAGAGTAAACGCCGTGGATAACGGGGAATCGATGCGTCGGGTGATGGCGAAATCACCCACCACCCACTTGTCTCCGCGCACCTTTGTGTGCAGTGGCTATCGAACTGTTGCTTGTCTTGTCTTTTGGTCTGTTTTTGCTTAGAAAAAAAACTTGGGACCATTTCTCTTTGATCTAAAATCAATACAGACCATTGCTCCGATTTTTAACTGATAAAAGAAACAAGCTGCAACCAGCCATGGACCAGTTTTAACTCTGAACGTGAAGAATCAATTGTTTATAGATTATTTGCAGCTTTCTTTAAACACTGGAAAACAAAACAGTTCTATTCTGATAGATCCCAAATAAAAAATCGAATCTAAGAAAAAGCAATAGTCCCCAGAATTCAAAATTTGAAACTGTGTTCCTTTCCTGTGTTTTCTGAGCAAACAACAAACCAACCACTGATTTGGAAAGGAAAAACCAGATCAAGCATCCAAGTTGTCATTTACGAGAGCCAGAGACAAGCTTGATAAATAGTCGGTAGTAGTAATTAAGTTACTGACCAGATAGCCTCGAAATGCGGACTGTATCCTGACCGCCGCAAGTTCCACTGCCCACCGTTGTTGGCTGACGTGAGCGGGGGCAGCAACACCACGCCCACCACCACCAGCACCAGTCAATCTAACAACCTCTGCCGCCGCATGTGCAGCCGCAAGCGCCGCCTCCGCCACCGCAGCAGTGGCCGCGGCGACAGCTATTGCGTGCTTGTTGGCGTCCAAATTTCCATCGTAGGAAGTCAAGGACGCGTCACGCTTGTTGGGTTGAGACGACGTAGTGTTGGACGATCTAGAGAAGTTCCACCTTCTCTTCTCCTTAGATGACGAAGATTGGCCAGCCTTTTTGGCGCCAAAAAGTCGCCGAAAAAAGCCCATGTTTCATCGCCAGAAAGACACAATTGAATGATACGAATCGTCTCCAAGCTATGGCGACGAAAGCAGATATTTAAGAGACTGAGAGGTGAGGCAGCAGAAACACAGAACTGGAAAAAGTAACTGTGTGTTATCTAGTCAAGTGAAAACACGTAACTAGCATTTGATAGGCAATGGAGGGACCAGTGCAGGCATACGCGCTTTTCAATAGATTCTCAAACACGCGCGGTTTCAGCCTAACTGATCCTTGCGTGGAATCTCACGTTGACGCGCGTCTTTGTGTTCTCGTTGACTTCGAACTTTATTATCATTAAAGACAAAACTTAGAGGTGAAAATAAACAAATACATACATTACGGATTTGTCTACGCTACATGTATATATAATTATATTTTAAAAATTTTTATTATTAATAATTTAAAATTTTTATTATAAAAATTAAAACAAAAAATATAATTTAAAATAAAATTAAATATTTAATATTTTAAATTTTTATATAAAATATTTCAAATTAACAATAACAAAAATTTTAAAATTCACTAATACATGCGTATGCTGTAACCAAATCCATTACCAACTATACATTATGATGTTGTGGGTAGTTAATTTGGTTATGTTTACTTTGATGTTGGTAGTTACCATCTATATATATATATATATATATATATCATATCATATGTTGTTGGAGTTAATTTGGTTGAATTAATAAAATTTTTAAAGTTGGTAGACAAAAATTGTTATAATTTTTTTCATAATATGTTGGTAGTTGTTACCTATATTGTTATGATGATGTTGGGTGTTAATTTATTCTAAATAATAAAATTTTATTTTTATTAAATAATTATATTATTATTATTTTATTAAATTAACTAATAAAACAAATTTTTAACAAAAAAATAGTATCGATGGCAAAAAAATTATCAAATACCTTTTTATTTTTTAAATTTCAAACACAATCTCGCGATTATTCAAGCATCATGTAGTGTTTATTTTCTAGTATTGTCTAAAATTATATGATTACTTGGCAATTTATTGAACAATTGAAAATAAGTTTAGTTTATAATTAATTAATATTAGAAATCGATAATTTTTAATATATTTGAGATTTTTTTTATTTTAAAAAATTATAATTGAGTAAAAGATTACATTCTAATAAAGACAAAATATTTTATTCTTATTTTTGAAATAAATTATTTACACAAATTTTTTTACCTACTTATTATTATTATTATAACCCTACAAATGAAAACCTTTGGATCTATCAATGGTGACATTGATGTTTTCCTTCTTCTGTAAACTTCGATTTGATTTTATAATTCAATCGAGTGCATACTTTTCTCTGCTTTGTTGTTATGTTATTAACATGAAACAACCACCTGAAAAAGCCAAATGGATGGTAAAGGGGATATGCTCTCATTCGTTTAATTCATGCAATGTTTGTAGTCAATTTGTTTCGGTTATCACAAGAACAAATGTCACTCTTCAATAGTGGGGCTGTTGAGTGTGTGGTTGGAGGGAGGGACCTACGCATTTAAATCCGAAAACTAAAGTTTTACCTTCTACCTAAGCCTGTACCACACTCAATATTATAATTATGGAGTCGATCTAACTATACAATTCTTTATTTTGATTCTAAAATGCCCAATTGGGTCAACACATTCGGCCCTTTGTTCAATATAATCAAGCCTTGTAGGCATGGGCCAAGTACGAGTATGGCGTTTTATAAGTGCAATTGGAAGGAACTGATTCTGTTATGGTTCCGCTCAAAGGAAGAAATATAGGCTTATTCTCTTCAGACAAACCAAGTTCGATGATTGATCAATTATCACAGGTGATGGGTGAGAGACTGCATTGAGAAGGAAGACGGGCGGCAAGTCTAGCCAGTTGTGATCTACAGATTGAAGAGCAGCGCAGCAATCAGCAGTAGGACTGGAGCTGGTGGCGCCAGGAACCACAAACGGTGCACATGCATCGAGGTTGCTTAGCCGAGCCGAGCAGCTTTGTGCGTTGCCCATCTGGGTCTGCATTGCTACTGCAATAAACACGAGAAGCACTGCAACTTTTGGACGCTGCCATAACTAATTAATTTTCCGACTATTGATATATTTTTTCCCAGCTTAAATTTCTTGTGTTTAGTTTTTTCTGCTTTAAAGTCAATTTATAGATGGCCTTAGGGTAGTAGGAAGCAAGCTTTTGCATGATTCAACTAACTGAAAAAGTTATGAGCTCCTCAAAATGGTGCTGGATTCCAAAGAAAATAGATGACGCAGCATGCTCATGCAGATGAGTTTGGTGCTCGTCAAAATTGTATTTGTTGGTTCAACCCAAATGAACTAATGATCCGAAAGAATGAGTTAAAAAGAGAAAAAAAGAAGAAATTCAACAACGAAGAAAGCAATTTATGAAGCATTATGAAGTTTTAGAGGCTGTTTCATCAGGGAGAGCTGTCTCGTATAATTTAACTGCAAATAGAAGCTTCTCCCTTTCCAGAGGTCCATCTTCATGATCAAAAAATTGACTCTTCCAACCCAGTGCATTAATGATCCTATTCACCTTTACCAACTCATCTACATCGTCTCGGAAGATTACACTTCCTTCAGGTCTCAAAATCCGATCCATCTCTAGCAATATATCTTCCATTGTACATCTGCATGCAACATACATGAACGCACGCATCAAAATCATTAAGATTGGTCAAGATGATATAAAGATCAACCTATTCTTCTCAGTTAGATGTTAATTTTCATTTTGGTATATATGGTGAATGATTTCATCACCTGTCCTTGTAGAGCATAAACACAGAATCAGCATGAATAAGGTCATATGTTCTAGGATAAGTTGACATTGCCTCACACCTGCAACAAATAATGTATTAGGTTTAGACGAAGTATTAATATGAAACAGCTAATGGTAAGCATAAAACTGAGTTTATTAATTTACCAACTGTGATATGTTCCAATTAATCCTCTTTCGTATATAACTCCAAGTGTGTTGATCTTGGCCTCAACAGGAACCACATTCATGACCCAAACTGGGTCATTAACGAGAGCAGCAGCAAATCCACCCAAGCTAGCATTCATATCTAGAATGTTGCGGTACCGTCCTGCTTGCTCTAATTGATTGTTCACTGTTTTGTAATAAGACAATCTCTTCTTCCATAGTTCAGAATGTTGTAGGAAGATTTCAGGGGTTATTCCTTCGAGGGTTCTTTTGCTAATCCTTGGTGGGATTGCATTTATTCTCTCGGGCCATTTTGCCAATTCACCTCCAGCAATCTCTTGATAGCTTGAAACTTCAGGCAAATGAGTCAAGCAAGTCTCCATTTCAGTGTACCTTAAAATTAATTAAGATGATCGTGTTAACAAAATAATCAAATTGAAAAGACAAAAAATGGATATTCACTCTGGTTGATGTAGAAAGTACAAACCAAGCTTTATCCGGATCCCGAGCTGGGCAGAAATGCGGATTGTGAGTGAGTTTCGGATTTACTTTACAGTTAAAATGATTAATAGGTTTCTGCCAGATAGAAATATCGTCTTTCTCCACCAATTTTTTCCAGCAAAGGCTCTTAGCTACACTCTCAATAGCAGCCTGTTCATCATGCAAATCCTTCTTTGTTCTTTGCCAGCCTCTCCAATGATTCTTCCAATTGATTGGTGGACCAGACAGAATCCAGTACCCTCCAGGTCGTAGGACTCGGTCAACTTCAATCAAATAAATCCCGCCTGAAACAATACCATAACAGGGAAATCAAATAACATATAACTAAGAAAACAAATTCAGTGTTAACTGAGAAAATTGTTATCATATCTGGGAAAGTTATGTACCAAATTGGCTCCATGGAACGAGGCAGCGAGAGCAGTGAGCCATGTCAAAAGCTCTGGACGGGTAAGGAAGCCTCTTAGAGGCAAGAACTCCAATCAAGGCAGGAACTCCACGCTCTAAAGCGAATTGAACTTGTGCTTCATGTGTGTCCCTTGGTGCAAACGACATCGTTATGATGTTCCGGGACAGAAGATAGGCTCCCCAACTTGCCACCTGCATAACATCATTAATTGCAATGTCGATGCTTTATAATTAAATATAATTTTAAGTTTAATATTTCATGGCAAATTTTAATGGATATATAAGGCTTTGACAATCCTCATGACTCAATGAAGGGCTTTGTTTTTTGAGATGTACGGAGAAAGAATTGCATTCAAAAATATAATTTAATTATATATATATATATTTAAAAAAAAAGAAGAACAAGAAGCAGCAGCCTACCCCGCAGCCAGTATCAATGGCGGTACGTATAGACCCATCTTTGAGATTGATCAACTTCCCAATATCATCAATATACACATCAGCACCATTTGGAAACATGGTTCCTCCTCCTGGGAATCTGAACAGATCGCCTTCGTATCTGATCCAATTTTGCACTGCCTTCTCCACCGTCAACTCCTTGTGCGGCACATTAGCGTACCACACCAGATCCCTGCTCGTAGGCCACGTAAAGGGGTTCTTGTACCCGTACGGCGCAGGCACGCGGCACTTCAGCAATTCTTCTTTCTCCGGACAGTGCCTCTCTCTGTATATCAACCTTTGTCTGTCAAATTTCAGCGATCTTTTTACGTCCTCGCACGGGGTGTACTCACTGTACGTGACGTTGCATAGAGGATAACTTTTGATCAGCTTTACCGAAGTGGCAGCCCCAGCTGCAAACAGGTGATGGGTTGAGAAATCTAGGGTTGTGCCGTTTTTATAGGAAACACCTGCGACATCAACGACGTTGGTGGCAGTTGTGACGAGAGAGGTATGACCGCCGTATTGCCAGAAGCCTAAAAGAAAAGAGAGAATGCAGAGAAAGAGAATTAGGGCTAACGAGCATGCGTTTGTTTTCCTTAAGGGAAAGTTTGTGAAGCTCTTGGTGGAAGGTCTAGGGTCAGCCATGTCTAGAGCAGGACACAACAGTAGTTTATGTGTGTCCTACTTGTGAAATTCTTCTAATGATCGTATCTCCTTAAGAATTGAAGACAAGAGTTCTAAAGAAACTCCGTGAAAAGTATGACAGTACAAAAATTGTGACGGCCAGAGAAATGGAAGGTAGAGTGAATGTACAGTAATATGGAAAGAAAAAGGAAACGACAGAAGGAGAAAGAGATTTGTTGATGAGATTATATGGTTTAATTAAATTAATTAAGTTAATTAACTTGACATATTAAGGAGGGTAGTTGGGATTCGGTATGCGTGTGCCTATTCAAATTAATCCTGTAAAAGTATTGGTCCTCCAGCTTCCTAAACAGTGGTTTGGCACTGACACCCCTGTAATTTACCTTTTTTAAATCAGTAATTAATTAATTAATGAGTTTTCTTCATCCTAATTAACATTTGTATGTTGAAAATAAATAAATAAATATATTGGTGAATTGCATATATGGCAAAGCAGAAAACGCCTTCCATAGGTGGGGGAATGAATGTGCTTGTTGAAATCAACGGCACCTTGGCAGTTGGCACCACCGTGCGGTTAGCGTTGGTGCAATATCAGCCATCGTTTGGCTTTTTGTAGCAGAGTTGTTGTACCAGTTTGGATCTTGATACGGTGTTACCTTTATTGCGTTCCTCACTTCCTGTTCCAATCGATTGTAAAAGTCACGGGGTACAAGCGTTGGTGGCATTCCTGTGCCGATGAAGACGTTACCTTTAGAAACTTTCGTCGAGGAAGTGCAAGGGATGAACTTGTTTCCGACATTGATTCCTTCCAACGTGACAAAATAATAGGTCTTGTCGTCTTTAGAAACCAGGGAAGTTGAAACAACACCATGTCCTGAAACTTCATTTCCACTTCCATATTGACCAGTTCCCACCTTCTAGCCCTACTACACCCACTTCATTTTCATCAAATACATACCCGTAAAAAAAGGGTAAAATTACCAGAATTGGAACGGAAAATGATGGTTACTGTTGCACGAACTCCTTTAGTTAACGAATCATCTCCATAAGCATAGTTGCAAATTCCCTGAGAAGAACCTAATACTCTATCTAGCAGACAGCATTGTTCTGATTGACAGGATATGTCCTTGTATGAAGATGACATTGCAGGACTATCAATAGGGTCTGGTTGTTTGTAACGTTGCTCACAAGGCAGACATTGTTGTCCACACAAGATCCCTACTTGTGTCAACGATGCCATAAAATTCTATTGGCTGGCGGAGTGCCAGTGGAGAATTTCATCAGATACCATTATCCGATGATATTTGACTGGGCATCATTGGGATATAATAAGATCATAAGTACGTGGAAAAGCATTATTGAAACTCTCCAAAGGAGTTTCTTAGGATTAATGTAATAAAATTTGTGTTCGTTAAAGAGAAAGAATACTTGACTGTAATGTCTAATTTATACAAAATTATAAAAATTAGAAAAAAAAATAATAAATTTGATAAAATAAAAAATAAACGTGACATGTCATCATGTTAGACTAAAGCATCATGCACAAATTACATTAGTGAAAATTTATTAACTGTTTACTTAAGATTTTATACAAAAATATTAGAAAATTTTTAATTTTTGATAAAATATTGATATGTAATAAAATTAATAATAAATAATTTAAATTATATTTTAATAATTTATAAATTAATTTTATATTTTATAATATAAATTAAAAAAATTTAAAAATAATATAAACTTTTAGTTATTAATTATATCATTTATCAGATTATACTATCTATAAATACCAACATTCTAGGGTTATGCTTTTCTTACCGATTCTACTTCTAGTTCTCTCAAACATAACCCACCTCTTCCCCCTGGGCCAAATCCATGGCTGATTATGGGGAACTTGCATCTTATGGGGACCAACCCACTTACAACGTTGGCTCAAATAGCCAAGGCCTATGGTGCCCTCATTTCCATCCGTCCAGGAACTCGACCTGTCATTTTAGGTAGTGGCACACCACTGCTCGGCAACAACGGCTATTATGTGAGTCAATGGAGTGATAAGGTGATGCAAGACAATCGGCGTAACAAGGTTGCATACTCACACAATTCTGCTCATAGATGTGGGCAGACTTTGGGTGATAAAGAAGGTACAATAATGCTTACGACCGGGAACTCTCCGGCTGGCACATCCCGCATGTGCCTTTCGCTAGAGATCCTAGGCTTAATCGTTGTTCCATTGGTTGGGCCTTCGAGGGTACCGAACAGTGGAAGTCCTTTCGTTCGTTCAAGAGAAATGAGCTTATCGACCGATAGTTGTTGAAAGTCAGTTAAGTACAGGGGGAGAAAACTCGTGAAATGGAAACATTCTAGGGTTCAAAGGAAGGAGAAAGTTGGGAAGTCTTATGTGTCCAAATGTTTGCAACTCCTTGGCAAATATTCACTTGAATTCTTTGAAGGAGAAGAAAGTAGTACAAGGGTTAGTGGGCTTGTAAGGGTTATGATGGACTAGTGGACAGCTGCAAAGGTATCAGATTTGTTTCCAGTACTGAGTAGGTTTGATCTTCAGGGCCTAAGAAGGTAGGCAAACGAGTGTGTTCACAAAGTGTGTGGGATTAAAGATAGGACGACAACAGAGAGGAGCACAACACAGTTGGTGATGATCACATCACAACCCAGCTCGCCCAGTCCGCTAGGGCTCCCCAATGAAATGAAGCATAAATATGAAATAAGCAGTTATTCTGTAGTGTAATGTTTTGAGCTGGGGTTTTAGCCTTTGGAACCAGAAACACAACAGATTATAGAATTCTATTAGAGATCAACCAAACTTGACAGTGGGTAATAAGCAGTTATTCCCATGATATAGATATGGGGTTACCTCTATCTGTATACGTACGTGTGCATGTATATGTTTGTATCTATAGACGTACACGAGCATGAGTTTCGAGTTCCTCCATTGCGCAGTTTTTTCTTCTCTCTCTTTTCTATCTGTTCTGTAAGGAAATAACTGATACTTTTATCAACAATTCTGAGTTTCGTTTTCTTTTAAAAAACTAAGAGCCCAAGCGATAACAAGTTCTGATTTTTCTTCTAATAACTTTTATTGAGTTTTTACTTCAAGTAAACAATTGGGTTGTCTCGAATGATCTTATATGAGGTATCATAGCTCTAGGCTAGATTTTAGAATCACAAATGTCTTTGCCACTTAGTTGATTGCAAGTTAATTCATATTTGTCAGTCTTAAGGAATATGCCTCGTTTGCTAAGTTTGTTTCATGTTGTTGGTAGCCTTGTATATGATTTTGAGTCTTTTAATTGTTACATAGGTATCGTGATGATTTTTTTTTCCCTAAAGATAATTGTCTGCTTATGATGCCCTGTTTTGATGTTGCAACCAAATTTGTAGTTTGTTATAAGTTGATACTGTTGCAATATTATGCATATGATCATGCTTGTGTATTATATGAAAATTTTCTTGTCTCCTTTTTGCTAGTCAAGGATGCAATTGATCTTAGTTAAATTGTTGTTGTAGATACGAGGATAAGCCACCAGAGCCTGAGATTGAAGTATGGAGTCATCGATTTTCTCACTGAAAGAATACTATGGTAATTAACTTCAATTTTGGTGGAGTGGTTGTACAGGAAGGTGCAGAGGAGGATGTAGATAACAACAATGAAGACGTTACTGGTGAGCCTACTGAAACAGAGGGCAAAGAAAAACAGGAGCAGAAACTCGGTAAACCTCTGAATATGTGCCCAAATATGAGCGGGCCAGAATATTGGGTACCCGAGCTCGGCAGATCAGGTCCGTTTCTTTTTCCCCTCTGTTTCCTCTATAAAATCTTTATCGATTCACTATTTTGTGTTTTTGAAGCTGCGTTGGTGCAATAAAAAGTTTTCTTTTTGGCTGAGCACTATGAATGCTCCTGTGATGGTAGAGTTGGAGGGTGACACTGACCCGCTTGAGGTAAGATTCTTTAAGAGCTTTGTTTGATAGACCAGAAAATTTTTTTTCCCCTTCTTTCCTGCTTCATCGTCCTCATTCCCAGAACATGCATGTCTGCATGCCTTGGTTTTACAGTCAGGATATTTCTAGTCAAACCAAATGAATTCTTGGATTGAACATTCAACCTTGTTTCCTTGTTTACCTTGTGCATTTCGCATGACATGCACATTGTAGATCGATCTTTAACAATTCCATTGTTGCTTTAGAAGAGGTCTGATTTCTTTATCAAACAGTGCATGTAGACATATAAAAGGGGGATTTACTTCTTTCTAATATTTAGTATTACTATTGCCACGGTCTAATGTCTTTTGGGTTTTCTATCATATTTTGGGCGAAGTGCCAATCCTGTTCAATGGAAAACAAATTGTTCTTGGTTGCAGCTATCCAATTAACTTTAGGTTTCCCCCCACTACTTCCCTTGATTTTCTTGTAATTTCAATTGGTCGCAATTTTTCATCATCTTCGTGACACCACAGGGGCAGCCTTTCAATTTTGGCAGTATTTTTCACTTAGTCTGTGATCTTCATGTCCCAACATTTTAGGTATAAGACATGTTTTGTTTGGTGAGTGACATTGTCATGATTTTGCCATTCCATATTATTGATGCAAGATTCCGAGTCAATTACATGACACACTAGAGCACTTATCAGTTTAATATTCTTCTTCTAACATCATAATACTCTTGCCATTGTATATTTTGATTTTGTATGTGCATTGTTTAGATTGCTATGAAGGAGTTCTGTCAGCGGAAAATTCCCTTCACAATTCGGCGCTACCTCCCCATGGAAGGTGGGATTCTTTGTTAGCTTACTTTTTCATTTTCTATTCGGTAAAAAAGGATTAAAAACTGATGGAATTTTCTTCAATTGCTGCTTTGTAACTTCCTCTAAAAGGAATATTCTCTGTTGTCTCTGTTTCACTTGTATGGACTTTGTGTGATTTTCCAGTTATGAGGTCTGGGGAGCTGATGAACTGATGATTGTTGATGACTAGTGGAGGAGGCAAGTAGGCGGTGATTGATCTGTCATTGTTCAGTTGTCAAGAAATAGTTTTTCGGCTATATAGTAAGTCACTGATGAAATGCAACAGTTGGTGCTAACCCTGCAGCAAAAGAGTCAGAACTTAATATGTATTGTACTGGATTGATTATTAACTCTGGATTTCATGTTATGGTTCCCTTCTGAAAGCTCCTTCTGTCTGTGGTTCAGAATTTTGTTGACCTGGCTCTTTCGATAAAATGTGTGAAAAGGAGGGCTTCAGGTCTGATTTTGTAATCAATGGAAAAATTATGTACTAATTTAGTTATAAAATAATACGATCTTTTCATTCATTTCTTTTATCATAATGCTTTGTTGCCCATGGCCCCAGTCAATTTGACAGGGAGCAGAACCATCATATTTGCCGATTCTAGTAGGTGTTTTTCTGGGAAAATTCAGATTCTATTCCGCCTTCTTGTTGGAGATGCAGTTATAATGCCAATCCCTCTTATGATTTTCAAAGAAGATTTTATTAACTTTTTTTTTGGCGCAGCGGACTCTATTACAGAGTGTTACTGCAGCCAACGAATTCTAATAATCAGTCTTATGATCGTAGCAATTATCGGGAACGTTACTCAGGACAAGCTGCTCCATCCCGTTATGCAAATTTTGAATGAGATGAAGCTTTAGCTTGATACTTGCAGTGGCAAGAGATGAATGATGGCCTCAGAATTATGTTTATGAATGGTAAAACCCCCATCGAAACTACAACTGATAAAAATAAATTACTGAAGCTCTGTCGATTAAATTTTTGTGACATGGTTTCAATGGCTAAATGTAGCGTGCTGGAAAGGAAGGCGATGTTGATTCGGATGATATGAATTATGAGGTAGGTTTCTGATGGAGACTCCACCTGTCTGTGAAACAACAAATTATCTTCTAAAATTGTGTGGACTCACTAGAACAGTGGGCCATTTTTGGAGCTCTATATATCACAAGCTTCTGCTCATCTTTGTCAGGAAGTCAGTCGACTGGGGTAATCTGTTGGTGACGCAAACAAAGAACTGTCAGAGGAGCAAATCTCCCAGGTTTCCATCTATCGAGATCAGAAAGTCATCGTCCAAAAGAACCGGCAATTCTGCAAACTAAGACAATGGGTAATGGGCACATTACTCATTTTGCACATTTGCCCTCACAAAGATCCTAATTCACCCCCTCTTTTCTAAAGAGCTAGTTCAAGCTCAACTTTCTGAGGAGAAGTTTGTTTCAAAGATTAGAAGTCTATCTGAAAACTGTTACTTCTCTAGAACCCCATCAAGCCCATTTCCAATCTCAACAAAATTAATCCCTAGACTGTTCTTAAATTAAATTCATATTGTAAGTCCATGGTTCATTAAAAGTTGGCACAAGTTCATGATTAATATTGTGACAGAAGTCGATGATTAACATTGTCTGTCATGCAGAAATCAGGAGTGCAACATTGAAACGGGAGTTCGAAAACGAAGATGCATTTATCATATTGCTTTGTGCTCACAAATACCACCATGATTGCATTCAAAGTTGGCTAAGAGACAATGAAGTAAGTTATTCAACGTATCATCTCTGCCTCTACATTTAAACTTGGCTCCAAATTCAGTGAACATGAAACACAATCAAGCAAATGGTTGAATAACCCAAACCCATAAACCATATTGATGCAGAATTTGCCAATGAGTGGTCATTATCACCAACTGCATATTGGAAAAGTTTCCGCGTGCAGCCAAAGTTTGATGAAATAATCGTGCAGCTTTATTTTGGGAAGAAATGGGAAGGCTGTGGCCATTTCTCATTAATAATAATATCTTCTTGGCCTGGGATCATCTCTGCATGTCTTCATACGGTCAACTTAACAACTGTGAATACAGTCTTAATCAAAATAAGTGAAAATAGCACAAGTACACACCAGTCTGCCAACAAATATCGACTGGTTTTTCAACTGGCAAGTTATATTGCAACCACCCAAACAACGAATCAAGAGTAGTTAACGCGAATAATTAACCTGGCAAAAGATATTATTCCTTTTCCCTTGCCTTCTAGAGCCCACAGAGAGTGCAGGTAGAAACCATGGAATAGAATCCCATTCTAAGTTACAAGATTCAACCACTAGCCTAGGATTTAATAGGAAGAATCTAGCTATTCCGATCTCTAAGTCAAATTAAAACAGATGTCGAGAAGAAGGGCAACTGGAGTGTTAGGCGGTCACTTTCATCATATATTCTAAACATGAACAAGGATTTGTTTGACTCTTTTGCTCGTCACATGGTATTATTGCAGGCGAGCAGGGACACGGAGAGAAACATTGCGTGAACACAGAATGATTATGTGGTGCTGGTACTCAGCCTGACTCAGCCACACATCGACTACATGGCTGCTGATTTGCCCAACGTGCATTTAAAAGACTATTTAACATTATAAATACTATTTTTCAAATAATGAAATATCTTTAAAATACGTTACTATAAAATTATAATGATGTTGAGGTAAAACAAGAGAAAAATATTCGATGGTTTCATAGAAGGAGCCCATTGACATGTCCCAAACATTTTAAAATGGGATCAAATGCTGTTGTATTGTCGAGAACAGTATTCTTTTCCAATGCTTGAAAGGAGAAACTCGGTCGGAATTCGGACCATATTGCCTTCTTTGATTGGGCAAAGTGCCTTGTTATGACAAGATTTCCTTGTTTTAACCAACCTGATAATAACGCCTAGGACGGCAATCTAGTATTGGAAAAAGTAAGTCCCGTGCGTGTTCAAGTTTCTTAACCCAAACCCATGTCCTAAACAAGGATTTGCGTTTGATTTTGGTGAAGAAGACCATGGAAACTAATCAAAATTCAATTTCCATGTCCGGAATCTGAAATGGGTAGAATTATTATAAACAAACATTTAAGCCGTATTTAAGTAAATAATTGAATCGTGCATCTCATGTTTTGTCACAAGAGGGTTCTGAGGCAGATCCACCGAGAAAATATATAAAAGAAAATGGTGCATGTCAGGAATGTGCAAGTATTTTAATGAAAGGATGGGTGCGTGTGGTTTGGGTTTCGAACAGCTTGACGTGCTATGTGGAAAGAAGAATGGTAGCATAATAATAAATAGGGTTAGGCAAGCTGTATTAAGTAATGAATCTCAATTAAATCTCATAATTAGATAGGATATTAGTCACTAATCTAATTATTAATTAAGATTGTCAAACGACAACAATGTCAAGCCACAGCGAATCAATTAAAGCTAATCCCATTTTGGATAAAGCATTTCCACTTTGTCTTTGTATTTACTCTATCGAAATTAATCATCAAACTTTAAATGGAAATGGCTTTGTTACCAACTACATTCATCCTAACAAGAAATTAAGGAAGGTAGTATTTGTATTTAATTTACAAATTAAAATAATAATTAAATTAATGAATATGTACACATATTTAAAACTTCATAAATACAGAATAAATCAATGAACTATAAATTTAAATTCATATAGAAATGTTAAGGGTGGATTCTGCAATTCCTTTCTAATAAGAACACCCTACACACCATTTTGCAATAGTCAGTCAATACAACTAGTTCTTCCCTGTCAATTATTTGACTGCTCCCTTTGCAGATCCCAAACGCTTCCAAACCGTGTGCGTGTATAAACATACCATTATTCCCACAAAAAGAAAAAAAAATTAAAAAAAAAGAAAATTGTATTCCAATCCATGCAGACTCATGTGCACGTCCCTTTTACAACATCTTCAATTAATATTATTCTTATTTCTTTAATGGGGTGCCTCCCAATGCTGGAATTTCCCATGATCCTTTTTCTTACACTTTACTTACTCTCCCCACCTTTCCTCTCTTTTTTTTAATCACAATTGCTCAGTGACCTTGCGTATGAAGAGAATGTTCATACCTTCTTCAATATGTCCTCCAATTTCACATCTCAACTATCTCCTCCTTCTCTATCTGTAAATTGATTGCTTTTATTGTAGAGGGATTTCAGTTTTTGTTTCTTTGGTTTTGTTTATGGGGGCTGGAATTTCTTGGTTTGCAGCGGCAGAGACTGCATCAAGTTCATCAATACCCAGTTTGGGTGATGTTCCTGAAAGCTGCATATCTTCTATTCTCATGAACTTTGATCCGCCGGAGATTTGTAGATTGGCGCTGTTGAACAGGACTTTTCATGGCGCTTCTTCCGCTGATTTTGTGTGGGAAACAAAGTTACCATCAAATTATAAATACCTTGTCAGGAAAGTTCTTGATGAAAATCCGGACAAGTTAAGTAAGAAGGAAATTTATACAAGATTGTGTCTACCAAATCGGTTTGATAATGGCACCAAGGTACTCATCTCTTCCTCTCTCTGTTCTTTGTAGATTACTGTTGATAACCAAGCAACAACAGTCAATGGAACATGGCCATGATCGCAAAAGCACTGAGCTTGTTTGCAGTATATAACACTTCCGCTCGCTGATGAGATTGACCGGGCCTTGACCGAAATTTTCTGCAATTCTAATTTCTAAGATTGCTTTCTTGTATCATTAAACAATGTTTTAACAAGGTTACTGTTATCAATTTTTGACTCAGGAAACTTGGCTGGATAAGAGAAGTGGTCAAGTTTGTGTATCCATTTCGGCCAAGGCAATGAAAATAACTGGAATTGATGATCGGAGATACTGGAATCGGATCCCAACTGAAGAATCCAGGTAAGAGATTAAGCATGTTAAAAGTTTCTTGTAGTTTTCAATTACATGGACTTTATGCTGATTGGAGGAAGCATAAAAATATCAGGAATGAGATATTTTTATATTGGGATTTATGGTCTCCCAAACTGTGTGGTTGTTCATATGTGTAGGTAATCGTCAATATTGATTTCTCATTGTGAACGGTTGGATGATGATCAAGCTAACACACACACACACACACACACATATCAATTTAATAAAAATGGAAGAAGTCAATAGGAGTTAGGAGCACAGGGTTAAAAGTAAGTATTCGATAATATTCAAGAGCAAAGAATTGAGATATTTAATTAATACGATCAATTGTACTTTAAAAATTAAGAAACTATTTTAAAAAGAAAGACTAAAGGAATAGAAGTAATTGTCTTTCTCTGCATAATTCAAGTAGAGATTGAATTTGCTTGGCAAAAATTTTTCTTATGTTAAATGAATAACAGGGCAGGAATTTCTTTTTGCTGAAGAAAACCGAAAGCCAAGGCATGCTACTTAATTCATTTATCATTTTTGATAGCTGACATTTGAAACTTGTCATGATTCAGTTGGTTGTCTAAGGCAAAAGTGGCCTAAACACTCTTGTATTTTTTTATTACAAGAAGTTGCAACTAGCTCTTGAAGTAAGGAAGTATGGAAAGGGACAAATCAATAGGATGGATAGCTTGAAGGATTTCATTCCATTTATTTAATCGATAACTTGCCTTGTAAATAAGCTACCATTTTTCTTGTTGGAGCTTGATGCCTTCCTTAATGGCCACATCATAATCAACTAGAATTAGAATCACTTCTTTGGAATCACTTTTTCTCCTCTAAATCCCAAATGCACCTCGGAAAAGTATTTGTAGAAAAGGAAAAAAAAAGGAAGGATTCTTTGCTTCTTCCTGCAGTTATGGACAAAGCAAAAGACATGAAAGAACTGAATTGATCTTAGCCAAGCCGTTGATATATTTCTTTTCTACTTGTAGATTCCAATCGGTGGCATATCTTCAACAAATATGGTGGTTTGAGGCGATAGGTGAAATAGAATTTGAGTTTCCACCTGGGACATACAGCTTATTCTTCAGACTACAGCTAGGCAAAGCCACAAAAAGATTTGGCAGACGTGTTTGCAACCTGGACCAAGTTCATGGTTGGGACATTAAACCCGTCAGATTCCAGCTTTCAACATTAAATGGACAGAAAGCCTTATCCGAATGCTGTTTGTGTGAACCTGGAAACTGGGTTCTCTATCATGTTGGAGATTTTGTGGTCGAGAATCCTCACACCTCCACCAAGATCAAGTTCTCGATGATACAAATCGATTGTACGCATACGAAAGGGGGTTTATGTGTAGATTCTGCACTGATATATCCAAGTGAATTTAGGAAGAGACTAAACCAAGTTTAAGTAAATATGTAGGTATAATTATGGTTTTGAGATGAATATGTTACAGCGTCTCTAGGCTAGTCAAAAGAGGACGTGGGTTGTTCTTTGGTCTACAAAAGTTTGCACTTTGAAGCCAAGTAATGTTCATTTGCTTTGCCTGATATGGCTGTTCATTAATTTTGCTTACTATGTATTTCTTGTGGGGGATGCATTTGTCTGTGCCGATAGTTTTGTGTTCAGTTCCATAGCCACATTGGCAAGACATCGATGTTTGGTCAAATTATTGGACACGACTATTACGCACAAAAAAGCAGGTGTGTAGTTGTTAAAATTATGCCTGAAAGGGTAATCATATCTTGACAATAATGGCGATAAGATTGTGGGAAATGTTTAAGAATAGTGGGTCGGATGGAGGGTCTGTTGTAATGGACCGAGGCTTCTTTCATTGGTCAGTTGTCACACCATCAAAGATCACGATCTGCTAATCAATCGCACTCGAGTATTGTCCAGAGAGATGGTAAAGAATGAAAGATCGCACTTGTTGACATGGCATTCTTATCAACTCCAAAAGACGATGAGATGAGGCCTTGCACTTACTCCCTACCACGAGTCTTGTTCTTGTATTGTTGTTATTAAGAGAAACAACATGGAGATAAATCCCGAACTCATTTCATTTCCACTGTTGACTGTTTTCTCCCCAGTTCGATTCCTTCTGCCTGTAGCAAAACCAGAATACTTAAAATCATTTTGTATACTTAGGCATGGGTCTGCCTACTTATGACGACCACTTGGCTCATCAAAGAGGAATCCTCAAGTCAATCATAACCTGGACAGACTACTGGTACGGTGCCCTCTAAAAACGTCGATCAATTGGGCAATTATCCAGGATGTAGAAAAGCATCAAATCTTGATTTATCAAGAAAACATTACAAAGGCTAGAATTGAAGATCAGGGAGCAGACACTGGAATCAAGACCATATTAACATGTAAACATATCATATTAATACGAAACTGAAGCTGTTCTTACCCGTTTTGTCCAATAGATTACACTTGCCAAGATTTGGAGACAGGAAACCCAAAGAGGACGAGGGGGAGGAAAAAAGAATTAAAAGGAAAACCACTAAAAACCTAGTGAAAGTACAAGATACTCATGATATCTCAACAAATTCGACAATCAGAAAAGGCCAAAAAAGCAGCTATTTTCCATATGTTCTGTACAAACTACAAAGATATAGTTGCTCAACACTCACTGCGGGGCAGGGGGAAGCCAATTAAACCAGCCGAACTATGTTAGTCATGCCTTCCAGTCATAGCCAATAGTATCGTCAAGGTCACTGTTAAAAAACCCATTTTCAGTGAACTCATGGGCTATATCTTGTACTATATCATCCTGCAAATGCAGATTCTGTGGCAATTCTTGTGCTTTCTGATTAAATCCACCACCAGCAGATGACTCACTATTTGAAGGAGCAGCTGCAGCAGCTTTGAAGCTATTGCTTCGGCTTGTTGTAGGACCTGCAACACCACCTCCAGACATATTGGAGGACACCGGAGCTGGAGCTGAAGGTGGTGCTGCTGCCGGAGGGTTTCCTCCAAAGCATAATCCATTCCTTGCCATAATTTCGTTGGCCTGCCCAGAAAGGGACTGCTGTTGCACTCCTGGCCCATTGTTATTAGACATCTCCTGCAACAGTTGCTGGATCATCTGTTGCTGTATAGCCTGATTAGCCTGAGAGGACTGTGGATGGCTCTGTTGGAGCAAGTTATTTCCTATCAGTGATCGCTCTCGTAGTTGCTGCGGTTGTTGTGGAGGCAAGTGTGGACTAGAGAAGCCACTAGCAGGCAAATTTTGCATGGATCCTGATATGAAACTACCAGGCCCTTGGAAGGTTGAAGTTGGACTCTGGTTAGCATTGCTATATGAAGATGATGCTTCCTGTTGAACTGAGTTAGGGTTTGAATTTATTGAGTTCTGCCTCATAAGCAGATTCTGATAGTTAGTTAGTGCCAAAGCAGCCTGTGCCGGCCCACTCAAAGCCCCTCTACCAACCATGTGATGGCTATTACTCATATTGTTGTTTATTCCAGGATGCAATGCCATCAGCTTATTCAGGGTGTTTCTATCAGTTGGCAGACCCTGGACACCAGCAAGCTGTTCCACTTCTTGCATCTTCGGCATCTGGAGCTTAGCTGTTGGTGCATGCCGAGGGTAAGTTTTCAAGCCCTCTGCAATAGACAGATGATACAAGATCCAAGTAAACATGTGATTTAAAACACATAATTATTTCCCGTAGTTATGTAACATACAAAGAGACAAGTGAACTAAGCAAAACTTTCGACATGTTAAAAATGTAAACAAAAAATATTTGAGAAGCAGGAGATTAGAAAGGAAAAGTGTAGGGAAAGGGAAAAGGAAAGCAGGAAGGATAGGAAGAGGGTGCTACCATTATTGAGAATTCAAGGAAAGAAACACGGGGAAAGCACATCCAGCTTTGCTCTTGCAAATTGGCATCACTATGGATGTGAAAGACACTGGCTAAATTCTATCACGAATGAGTGGATTAAAATTTAATGAGCAAATACATTTCTTTCCCCTTCACTAATAAGCTTACATATACATCCACGAATTAAAGGGACTAATAAGGAGACTGTTAAATATGGTTGAACCCAGAAGACTGAATACAAAGATAACCATCTAAAAAGCTCACAGATATTACATGATAAGCAATACAATCTGATAAAAAGTACCTAGAGGCCCAATTTTGTTCTCCTGACAAAAGTCAATTAGATCTTTCATGCTGCTGACAACCTCAGAGATCTGTAGCAATGGATGTAAGAATTCATAAGAAAACAAAGAAATTATAAACAACAAACACTCACAATATAAACTATTTCAACACGAGACTTCAAACCAACAAGAAGCTAAAATAATACCTGCAGGCACCTCACGTATCTTTTGGAGAAACCCAAGTCATTAAGTGACTGAAGCTCTAAGCTCTTTGCCAGCTGACGCCCCGCTGTCAAGACCCTGAATCAAACATCATGTGTCAGAGCTATTCTACTGCATTAAATGTTTGTATTGAGCTACCCTGATAAATCCAAGAACAACTTGCATAGCTTTTTTTTTAATTTGCAGTAAACTGTCCAGGCTCAAGTCAACAGCATAAACATGCAGAATTAACTAAAAAAAAGTTCCCTCAGATTGTCAAACATTTCTAAAAGCCCTTCCAGATTCCTTTATGGTGTAATGCCCCTCACTTTTGGCAGACAAAAACCAAGCCAAGTAGATTACAATCCTATTGCTGACAACAGATGATGTTGGGGAAAGCGGCAAAGGCACAAGTGTCCCAATGACGATTTTAACCCATTTATTCTTCTTATTTTATTTTTTTAACCACCAGTATAAATCAATGGGCATGCAACTCCCAAGATTAGTTAATTCGTCAATTCAAGAGACTCACTAAATCCCCAAATGGCTACACAAAAATATCTTTTTAATTCAGATCAAAGGAAAAAAAAACACTGTTACTGCTCAATTAACTCACATATTGCTGTTTGTTTGCAAATCCTGCCGAGAAACCCCATCAGATCCACTTTCAGAAATTGTGCTCTGGCATTTGTGTGCAACTTGAAGCAACTGGTTCACCTGCAACAGAAACATGATGAGGAGGTCAAGTCATAATATTGTGTGTGTGTGTGTGTCCATATAGAATTATATTTCCTGACCTTAATAACCAAAAGAAGTTAAAAGGCATTTACATCTAGATGGGCTACAGAAATTATAGACAAGGAAACATCTCAGCAAGTAACATAATATATGACTTCTGAAAGAACACTATAAATAACAGATTGACAAAAAAAATTTATAGCATTACTCCAATAGGTAAAACTATCAGAAAAAATCCACAAGTTCAGGACACAACCTCGCATCGGTGGGACTAAATTACAGGAAACTATTTTTTACTGACCAAGCAACAAAATATGAAGTTATACAGTAATAGGTTCACTCAAATTAAAAACGCAAACCTTTTAGACATGAAAAAGGAAAAGTGATCAAATCCAAAGGTATGGGTCAATGTATTAGAAAAAGACAAGATTTTCAATGATTGATGCATACACGCCACCACCCCAAAAATAAAAATAAAAAACAGTTACAATCAATCAAGTCAAAGAAACAGATAACAGGTATCAAAATCAGTACCTGTGGAGCAACTAGCCTACGAGGGAGAAGTTCTTCATGACGTCGAGCACAAAACTCCCAAGATAATATCTTGAAAAAAAAGGCATAATAGTGCTAGTATGTCAATGTCTGATTTTAGTTGACAATTCTTACACATGATAAAACATTCTTTTACTAACCTTTAAGTCGTGAGTGAATATGATTCGAAGCTGACCTTCACGAACAACACGGAGCTGCTCATATACACTTTCTTGAACTGCTTTTCCATATTCCAACATCATTATTCCAGAAGGAAACCTACATTCACGTGGCAAGTCCAAAAACATAAGCTCATCAATGACGCCACTGCCAAATTTGATTTCATTGAGCCTTGGGAGAACTTCAAAAGTTGCCTCTGCAAACAAACCACACAGGAATAATAGTCAGGTCTCTTCCAAATCAACAAAGATAACATATTAAGTTGCATAATTAGAAAGAACATTTGCGTTGGACGCGACAATAAAACAAAGTCTGGCCACAGATTGTGACTTATGAGAACTCAATCATTAAATTAAAAATATGCAACTGGCAAAATTGTACAAAAAGGATTACAAAGAAGAACCAGAACATGAATCATAAGAAATAGTAATATTAAATCAAAAGACTCCCAGGTATCTGAGGGGAAAAATAAGGAAAGACAATCCCTGATTTCCTTTCTTTATAAGAGCACAATATCAGATGAAGAATTCTCAAGAAAAATGACTATGGACAACCCATGACTAAGAGATCCATAGGCAAAAGGGATTACTGGATAGAACTCCTGCTTCAAGCATACAGAATAAAGACACAATGATGATAGCCCAAATAATATGTAATGCATAGCACATATGTATCGTACTTGCATAAGTCAGTATCTGAAATGACTATGGTATATAAACTACAATTTCTTGCACTTGTATTGGCATCGAACGAAGATTGGGTGATGAACTTCCTAGAGTAGAGGATCATTAGAAATTCCTATTGAATTCAAATATAAGCCAGATCGTCAGATTCAAAACAGATATAACCAGACTAAGAGATTCACTGGCCGACATGGAATAAAGAACCTTTTTTCTCTTTCAAACAAGCAACTTTTCTCCTAGTAAGCTGAACAAATTTTCAATTTGGTTTTCGTACAAAAGCAGTTCCTATATCAAAGTATTAACATTAAAACATTCCAAGTTGAGCCTATAAAACCTGCAGATTCCTTACCAAATCCCCTTCCAGATTTTAAGCCACAAATGTCACACTGCCATGCATCCTGAAAACGATATTAAGAAATACCCATGTAAGGTTTGAGAAGAAATAGATAATTGACTATTAGATGCTAAGTAAATTCACAAAGCATGTGAATTACTGAGTTTAATCCCGAGTGTCATTCATTCCAATTGATGCTGGCATATGATTTCACCATAGATTTGACAGGAAACCAATTTTAATTGCTGATATGTCAAACCATAAAGATATGAAACCCTTAATACTAAAATTTTATTACCTAAGCTTTTTAAAATATTTAGCCAATAGTGTAAAATTTAGAATTAGTAAACAGCTCGAACTAACCATAGCTGCTTGGGGGAAAACACCGAGTGCATGTTGTCCAACATTATCATATAATGAAAGGCACCACCTTTTCTTTGCACGAGGAGAATAGTACTCTGTCACAAATTTCCTCCAGTAGGCAATAGAGTTATCCTGTGAAGAGTAACAGGGTATTAGAAAACCAGTGAGTATAAAAAATGACAAAAATGAAAGCTAAACCTATTATCATGTCACTAGCCATAAGCAATCTTAAGCAAGGATGACAAAGTTATCTTAAAACATGGAAAGTTTCATGAGGGTAACAAATGTGATACACTTGGATTTCACAAGGGAAGGAAGAAAAGAAAAAGATTTAAATTACTATGTGCAACCTACAAGCTCATGAACTTACAGGAGGTCGTTGCCTCTGGTGAAATAAGTATTGCATCAACCGACGAGCACATACACCACTATCATAGGGACGTTTTGTGGCATTTAATGGTTGCATTCCCTGTTGTTGCATTTGCTGCCTCAGCTGCATCTGCTGCTGCTGTTGCTGCTGCTGCAATTGGGCTCTTTGCAAAGGTGGCATGGACTGTAGAATCTGCTGCTGTTGCCTCAGTCTCTGCTGCTGCTGCAGCAAAGCTTGTAACTGTTGATTACGGCCTTGTAACTGCATGGAGTCCTGTCTTTGCAGCAGCTGGTGTAACACCTGCTGCTGCAAAATGTCCTCCTGTTTAATATCAAGTCGTGGTTTCTTCTGCACCTGAGAGAGATTATTAGGATCTGGAATGACCGATCCAGGTGCACGAGGACCCATGGAAAGTGCAACTTGACCAGTTTGTGATGTGGGAAGGGATGTAGCACTTGATGCACCTGGCTGCTGCTGACCCTGCTGCACTTGCCGGGCACTTGTGTCCGGACGAGAGCCCTGCTGAACTACAGAGGACCCATCAACAACTGATGAACCAGAAATACTAATATTATTAGAAGAAAATGACATAGGCGACGCAGGTAAGCGCACGTATGATTCTGTATTGCTGCTCGCACTTCTCTGCAAATGAGGGCCTCCAGAAAGAGTTGAATTTGCATCCGTGACCAAAGAACTCGCTCCCACACTTGGTCCTGAGTTTGCCACACTGTTCAACACCGCATTATTCAGGTCCCCAGAAACCATACCCAGAGTTGGACGTCCAGTTCCAGGAATTGAATTTGATGAGTTTCCATACGATGAGCTCAAGTGAGAGTTAACTAAAGCCTGGGACTGCCCATCTCCTTGAAAGAAAATTCCGGAACTTGAGGAGGACTGAGTTAACATCCCAGCCACCCGAGATGGTGCCATGGGTGGCATCGCCTCCTGCTGGCCAGAATCTAAATAGCTCTCTAGAGCCAGGCCTGACTAGTACTTTCAATAATAAATACGTTCCTCAACACCCTCAATATCATAAAAATGCAAAAACCATGCAAATAAAACAAAAATCACGAGAGATAATTAAGTGTTCCCACTTCACCAACCAAAGAGGAACACAAATCTGATCCGCTAAATAACTACTGTCATTGACTAACTCAAGATTATTACAAATCAACAAGCTGTTGCTTGACCAAATTGTTTGCAATGTTTATGATCTGTTTGAGCTTTCGACAAATTGTTGTAGGGATCTAAACAACGTCCAATAGACAAAGCAAACAGCAAAATTAGAAACAGAAAAACAAAAGCTAAATTATAATAAAAGAACAAAGACTTTTAACAGAATCTCACCTAAATTTATAAATCAACACAGAGAAAAACACCAAAGTATTCCCAAATCAAATTCTTAAACAAGAAAATGCCTAATTTCTTGACCATAATTAAAAACCCTAATTTTTACTCAGATAGCTAGAATGAATACCACTAAAAGAGAGCTGAAACTGCAATTAATGAACATTCATACCCGAAATAGCAATTTAACCATGCAACTCATAAAATCAAATATCTAATCAATTTTAACTTCGCATCAATCACGCACATCGGGAACCACAAACTACGATCAAAAGCTAAGTTTGTAGTTCTCAAAAGCTCACATCGATTACGATACAGAAAAGGTCCAAGATTTTAAACCCTGGTAAAATCATCGGATTAGCCTTAATTAATCCCCAAAACAATGAGATCAAGAACTAAACGAACAATAAAAGGTACAAACGCTAATCTTTAAAAGCAAAAGCAAAACGATGAGTTCTAACAGTTCCAGAGATCGATCAAAACATATTGAAGATAAAATGAAAGAACGAACTAAATTGCATACAACTAAAGAAAAAGATATATATATATATATATGTGTGTGTATATATATTGAAAAGAAACAAACCCAAAAAAAAAGAGAGAAGAAAACACTAACCTTGCTATTGCCGGCTGGAAAAAGCTAATCGTTTCTTTTCGCTCCCTGAATTTGGAAACTGAAGAATTGTAGAGGGGTAGAGAGATTTGCAGAGAGTGAGTAACCGGCTGCACCGGTAAACCACGGGCAATATCAGGTTCATTACCGGACACGTGCCTTGAGAAAGATGCAAGAATGAAGTCGGTGTTTGATCGCCCGGTGGCAACGCCAACTTGTATACAACGTGGCATGATCTCATTCGTACAGCTTTAGATTGGCTAGGGGGGGTCGCGATGGGCTAGTATCCGTTACAATCACCACGTGGGTACATCTAAGACATGTGGCATATTTTGGAAAATAATAGGGGTATTTTGATTATTAAAATAAAGGGTAAAGTGAAGTTGCTGGCATATGATTGGCTAGCGAAGCTGGTGGTGCATAGGATATCAGCATACACGTGATTTTAGCTTAGTATTTGCCAGGATAGGGATTGATGGGCAGATTGCCACGTGTGAACAACACTTACAAGGTACAATAGAAACGAACCCTCGTGTGAGCTGCTGCAAAGCACAGAAATCTTCCGTCCCCTATTTTGTAATTTTCTATTTTTGTAAATATAAGAAATTAGTAAATGATATGACCTTTGTTTTGCTTGCCTTTCTACCTTTTTAGTTGTCTGAATATTAATTTAATCTTATTGAAGGGGAATGATAGGTTGCCGCGACTGTCAGCTGAGGGAAAAACAGGTGCATTTGATGGGAGGCGACACATTTGAAACTTTTCTTGAAAATAAGTTTCACGCGTCGATCTGTTAGGCCTGCATCATCACCGATAGCTTCGAAGTCTTATACTTTTTCTGCTCACCGGTGCTCCTACAAAAGTAAAAATATATTTTCTCATAAATATAAAATTTTTAATAATTATATTATATATTATTATTAGTATTATATAATGATGTTTTATTAAGTTATATTAATTTAATTTTTTATATTGTATTTGTGCGACATTTAATAAAAAATAATCTAAATTAATTTTATTTTAATAATCGTCTTAATAATTAAAAATTTTAATATAATTATTAAACATTTAAACACTTAGTAAACATATTAATTACATATTTAAATAAAATTATATAATATTTATGATGTTATGTACTCATATATTTTTATTTAAAATATAATTAGATATTTTTTATATAATTAAATATTTTTAAAAATATAAAAAAGTATAAAATAATTATATTAAATTTAAATTCAATAATGTTATTAATTACGTAAAATTTGTAGTATTTGTTTATTAATCTTTTATTAAATTAATAAATATTATCACTCATACGTAATATTATTGTTAGCACTTGACCCATAAACAATTATTACCTTGATTGCTTTTGACTTAATCAGTGGCATTATTATATTTTAAATTCATAATTTAGATAATAAATAATAAATTAAAATTTTGATTATTTAATTAATAAAAAAGATTTATGGATTTTTTAATTTATTACTGAAAAATATTTTTATTTTATTAATTAAACAAATAATTTTATCCTTCTTGTTGTGCTGACGTGTTATCTGCGGAAGACTTTCTCACGCTCAAATCACAACGTCAGCACGTGCATTGACACAGTGCTCCTTGTGTTCGTCTACTCGATCCATCGTAACCGTCTGATCGAAATAAAATGTGGCTAATAACTCGATTATGACAGCTCGTTTACTAATAATTACCTACTAATTAGAATAAATTAACCGATATTATGTGATATATAATGCATAATAATGATTTATCGTATCTAAGAATATCGATGCGTGTGTCGTACCTCGCAAGACAAGATCCCACTTGAAGTTCTACTTTGACACGTGGGAACCAACATGCAACCAATCAGAAGCTCCAAGTCCAACGACTTTTGGAAAAGAAAACCGTGGTATTTCTAATCCTGTTGGCGACTGCCTAGCTAACCGAGTCGACTCACTGACAGCCGACCTCCCATGGGCCGCGGCCCAGCCCATTTATTTATTTTATCCTAAATTTATTTGCTCGGTTTTCCCACGAAACTACTGCAGTCTATGAAGCCCAATGGAGTCGCACCACGAGACTAATCTAAACAACCGAATTCCTGACGACCCTCTGAAAATTCCCAAGGAGAGATTAAACCAAAATGAGCATCGTCTTGGCCAATCAGTTAATTCAGTTGAAAGTTCCTCTCAAAGCTCGCGCCAAAACTACCAGAAAATCATTTTCAATTTCGGCTCGCCTTGACAATTCGCAACAACGTGAACAAGAACTCAACCTCTCCGTTCTTCGTTTCACATTCGGTAGCTACTCTCTTCTCTCAATAAGTACGTATAAAATTTCATTTACAATTAAAATTGGATGATTCTGTGTGGTTTCAGGGATACCTGGATTCGACGAGTCGTATCTACCGAGATGGATCGGCTACGGCTTTGGTTCGCTTCTTGTATTGAACCACTTTGCGTTTTCCAATTCAGCTACGTCAGCTCAGCTGGTTAGCAATACTGGTTTTTATGTAGGTTTAATTTGATTTTTTTATTGTAATTTTTCTTGATTTTTGTTTACAGAGATCGGAGGGTCTAGGTCTTGCTTTGGCTGCATTCTCCGTCGCACTTCCTTACCTCGGTAAATTCCTCAAGGTAATTTTGTAAAATTGTTTTTTTCTTTATATTTTGAACTCGTCAACCGTTTATGAGTTTGAACTTTGTTTGTAGTTACAGTCAATAATTTCCTGAATAAATATTACAGGATTGATGCCAATTTAAAAAATTTAGTTCAATGCTTAACCCTGAAGCTAGTGATGTGGATACTGGTTAATCAGAATCACCACTAATGGGGTGTGGTTCTCCTGTCTATGGAGCACATGGGGTTGGTTTGTTTTATTGTTGAGGTTGTCTGACTGATAAGGAATGTATGCTTATGTGTGCATTCAGTGCATGATTAACATTTTTGATAATTTGGTGATGTGGGAAATCATGCAGGGTGCTACTCCAGTTGAACAGAAAACTCTTCCTGAAAGCGGCGAGCAAATTTTTATCATGTCACAAAATATTTCAGATGCTTTAAAGGAGGATTTGGCTTGGGCAACATATGTTCTATTGCGTAATACAAACTCCATATCTGTGGTATCGTCCATGAGTAATTATTGGCAAAAGATCTTATACCATTGTCATAATTTATTCTTGGCTGATATTGAACTTCTGAAATGGGTTTATTGGCTCACAATTTCAGTTGATATCATTTCGAGGAGAGTTGTGCATACGTGGCTACTGGAACACACCAGATGGTGCATCAAAAACTCAAGTACTTGAATGGTTTGAGAGACAGGTTAAAAAGATTGGTCTGTCTGATTTGAAGGACAACCTCTATTTTCCTCAGAGTGCAGGTAAACGATAAACTGCCCTCTGCTCTAGATAAAAGTAAATTAATTTATGAACCTTTTTTTTTATACTACATGACTAACATCATTCAACTTTTCAGAGTTTTAGAATTTGTCTCTGTGGTGCTGAAAACGTTACATTAAGACCTCGATGATATATCAATTAATTTAATTTTTCTCTACATCTAATTGAAAGTGAGGAGTGTTGGCAGGTCCTATCTATCACTCAAGTCGGAAATGTTTTCAACTTTCTGCTGGTCCCACTTTTCCACTGTTAGCTGTTCTGTTCTTTTTCTCAGTGACTGTATGCATGATTAAGTAGTACATTTACATTAAGGCCTTCACCCAATTCTTGTTTGATATCTATAATGAGAAACTGATTCTCATTTACCCGGAGCCAATCAAATGCAAAAGCTTCCAGATGCCCCTTAGCTTTGCTGGAACATCTGCTAGTGGTGATGTGAGGTACATATCAGGCAGTCTCAAACATTCTTATCATGAGGATGATCCATTAATATTATTTCATTTCTCTTGAATGAAATCATCTCTTGAGTATGCGTCTTAGTTTTTGGAATTCCGGAATGGGCTGTAACTGAGTCTGGAAGGAGATGGCTTAATTCCCAGGATCCCTGATGTCTAGATAGTGGATATAACAGATCCTGGTTATGGGCTCCCCTGTATTTCTAGAACCTATTCCTTCTATGCAGTCATTCATTTTCGTATACATTATTGGCATGGTGTAGAACTTTGGGTGGACTTGTACAATGAAGAATCATTGGCATACTTTCTCTGTATTTTTTGAGTTCCAACCGTCCAATAAAGTGGTTGGTTGACTGTGTGGTGGTTGTTTTGTTTGGTTTCGAGCAACAGAGTAGTGATCTGTCTTATCAAGTGTCAGTGTTTATGCTAGATTTTTTTCTATTGTATCTTCAAATTTGTTTTTTATGAATATTGATGCTTCTTGCCTTAGCACCTAAAGTTAATTTTATTCATACACAGGAGCAATATTTTAGTCATTGTTTATGGTACTCTTATTTTTATTATAATGTGGAAGCAATATGAAGATTTGATCTATGCTACAGATGCTGGACAATGGGAGATGCTTCCCAGGGGGACTTCTTCTCTCTTTGTTCAACCCATGATACAACCTCCAAACTCTAGTTCCAATGAGATGGAAAAGATTGAAGGGTTTGTCCTTCTGGCTTCAAGCATTAGCTATGCATATAGTGAGAAAGATAGAGCTTGGATAACAGCAACAGCAAACAAATTTAAAGGTAACAATTTTATGACTAGATTTGAACTAAAATTGGAACTCTTGTCTTTAATTAGTCAGAGATACAGAGCCTGCTAAAATTCTTTGACTTCTTTAATTGTGCCAGCGTCAATGCTAGGTTGCCCAGATGCTTTGAAATTGGATATGAATTTTCTGCTTTGAACCAGTTTTGACTTTTTCACATCTTTTTCAGATATGATATTGTGTTTGTAGCACATAAAAGGCACGTTTACCACCTTTTTGGTTCATTCAATATGTTTGTAGATATGCCTTGAAACAGGCATGCATGACTTGCTTGAGATCAATGCAAAGTGGAAAAACTTGTTCATGGAAGTCACTAATACTCTGTTTTGGAGTTCCACTGCCCCAAAATGAGTGAAACGTTTATTCTTCAAGTTGTAAATATACTACTGGCATTGCAGGTAGAAACGATTATTAGCTGTAATGCCTCTAAGTGGTCAATAACAAATGTTTTGCCCTCAAAATTTGATTTTGGTGGTTTTTTTTTGATAACCCTATAAATGGGTAGTGGTTGGTAATCTGAAATATAAATACCGAATTTGATTCTCTCTCTTTTGGTTTAGACTAATCTGTCTAATGTTGCTTTCTTTCGATTTTGATTTGGGTTCACTTGTCAAAAGATCTGAATGCTCAAGTTATTCACTTGAACATGCAACGTCATTAGTCCCAGGTGGAGTAGGATTGCTGTTTTTTATTTTTCAGTTAAGAGGATAGAACAGAAACAAATGAAGTCTTAGAAACCAGATCTACATACAGTGCAAGATGCAAATATCAAAGTAAAATATACCTTTTGAAGTATGAACGTGCACTATAGTCCAAACTGCCAGATTAAATGGCCTTCACAAAATCATATTGCCAATTTCAATTAATGGACTTGGTATGTGTTGGGTTAGAGTCGCTGCTGTAAGATTTAGTCCCTTCTGCTTGTCCTATGGGTTCTTAGCAATCTAGTCGACCCCTGGAATATTATATCTGTAGCGGTAGAAACATTCTTACCTTGTTTGATATAGGAATGTTTGGATAATATCTGAAAAGAAAAAGGCTTCATTATGCTTGAATTTAGTTCTGAAAACCTAATACAACCCTGAAGTCTCATAAAAGTTCATCAGTTTACATTAGTGAATGAAATATTGTAATGGGCCTTTCGCTCCTATTTTTTCACTTAAGCTTCCTTTGTCAAATATGTCTGCAGCATGACGGGTTTCACTGTCAAATCAATTCCAAGGTTTGTTGTCGACTGGTGAGATTGAAGAATTCTGTGTTCCAACAAAAATTTCTCCCAGTCATTAACTGATTCCGCCAAATAAACATTGATGTGGATCTGCTACCGAATCAATAACCAAGGAAGCTGAATAGCTCTTTCCATTCCTACAAAAATTTTTCCAAACCATACACCAGATTCTGCAAAATATGAAAAAGATAAACGAGAATGGTTATTTTGTGATGAGTCAAAGCTGAATCACTGCAGAAAGAGATGAAATATCATGAGATTGATTACCTTAAGATGTACAACCTTTCTAATAGCCAAGATTAGGCCTGGCATGAGTGACTGCACATCTGTGATATCATGTTTGATAGAGTATACCTGCGGCCAGTGTCACTTATGGACGACGTTTGTAACAGAGGTAAAATATTCAAAGCTTGCTTTCTTCTTTTTTTGAAGGTAAAATACAAAAGAGTACCTCTCCTGGGCCAGAAAAGTAAACCGTTGTACTGGATGGAAGCCCTGGAAGGACCATACTATGCACGCGAACTCCGTCTTCCCCCAGGACTTGACCCCTTGCCTTGCAGAGCAAAATGAATGATGAACCATCTCAATCATTTGTTCTCCAGAAAAGCATTTGAAATTTTGATTTATTTTTTGGTTTCCTTTAATCTATTTCTTGGCATGATCCCTTGTCAATCAAAATTTATCCTTTGATTTTTCTATTGCCTGCTGTTGGTGTGGTGTAATCCTCTTGGTTTTGTTGTTAACTTTATATAATGTTAAAGAATGCCAGTTGACTCGCTGCTCCTGGAAAGATCTATTGTAATAATACCGTAAAATGAAGTTTTTTGTTAGTGTATTCAATGTTTTCATATTTACTTCATCCAGCATTCTTGACCTGGGAAAAAAATGGCCTTATGTAGTATCAGCATAGTGCTGATGTGCTTTTATCTTAAATTTATACTTACTTTGACATCTGTGGAAATATCTTCTCTGTTGTAGATCTGACCAAGGCTGGAGAGGTTGTTGGCTATTTGGTTTGCATCAGGTGATGGAAAATCCTGATCATTGAAGAGGACTTATCATTGCCAATTCTTTGTGTGCAGGGTAAGAGTTTACTTCGTTAAATGTTTTTAACCAACATAGATACATGTTACAGAGAAAGCTAGAGACTATCGGACAAATATTTATGTAGAAAACCAAGGAGATTAGATAAACCATCTTAATGGCAATGAAAAATAAGTGAATTTATCTTACTCTTGCATTTGGCCTTGATTCCACAATTTCCACATTCTTGTAGTGGAAGGAAGCAGAAATGGCAGCTTGCTGGAGGAGAATAGATCCTATGGACAGAGTCGGTGCAACCAGACAACCCTGACACAAATTGCAACACAATGAAGTGCAGAACGTAATTTGATTAAAATAGCTATGGGTCAGGGATGGAAGATGCAAGAGAACTGCAGTGCAAAAACGACACTGAAATGTTAAATAATATCTCACCCTGTGCTCACCATGCTGGCTTTCTCACAGAATGCTGATAATGCTGATACTGTCTCAAGCGTAATCCGCGGCACATAAACTACACTTCTCATGCCAAATGCTGTTGCCTAGTGAGTGAATGCAGAGTGAAGATGTCAAATGTTGATGAAATTACAGATTGGGGGCATAAGAATGCATTCTGATGGATATGAAACCTGTTTCACATTGTCATAAACTGTTGCAGGATCAGTGAAGTCAATAACCACTGCTCTTGCTTTCGACTGTCAGAAATCCGGGAACAAATCATTTGAGGAACAGAGAGTTTTGAAACATTTTGATGTATGAGAGAGACATACAATTAATGCAAAGTAGATTACCTGAGATATGGATCCTAATACCATTGTGAGATCATTCATTATGGGAATTTCCATAGGCTCTTGCATGTCACACACCTTCACACGAATTAAATCAATCAAATTGATCATTTGGAATATGTACTTTTTCGGAAAGATGATTTGTAAAGCGGAGAAGAGTACAAAACCATTCCAATGTCTTCTCCCACAAAATGAGAGTCGACAGCACCAGCAACCTCCAGCCCTCTAGCTTTAGTGACTGCAATAACTGCTGCTCGACCAATTTCCTTAGCAGCTCCATTTATGACAACCTACCATTCCCAAATATCAAAAATAGATTTTAATTCCCATTACTATTTGGAAGACGAATCCAACATATTTGTTACCTTGATATTGCTTTGAGGAGGATTCATCGAGCAAGATATAAAACTCCTGCATTTGACATTTTTAGAAACGTAAAGTATTCTGCAATGAAATCGGCAGCTCAAGGCTGCTGCCATGGCTGAATTAAGAAAACTCTACTCCTGATCTTTCTCTGTTGATAAGCTATCTTTCACCATATACACTTCACAACTCTTAGCTTCAATGGGATAAGGTTTTTTGCGCTTGGCTGGCCTTGTTTTGGAATTGTGGAGGATTTCTGCGACAATGACATATGCATGTCAGCATGTGCCAAAATCAGCAGTAAATGTGCCGAATTTTTTTTTATTTTGTTCTTACATTGCAAATTATTTACGGCCCATTATTTCCTAATCTGGTGGCTTAAATCCACTTGTTGGCAACTTTTTTTTTAAGTCATGCCCAGGAGCCACGTAACTATTAATGCTTTGAAAATGTGATAGCATTACCTTTTATTCAACGAATTTGAGCTTCACATGCTCTGAAAATTCTTAAATTCACTGACTTTATGCGGCTTAAATTAATCGGCTTTGAATGTCATTCATCAGAGAAGTAGTCTGCGGATCATAAGGCTAACATGAGTTCACTGACTTTAGTGGATGAGCTGGTAGGCAACGTGCTTATGTAGTCGTCTATAATTAGTCATCATGAAGATGTTGCCAGAGAAAGTGGAGTAATACATGTGTATATAACAAGTGTCACGATAAGAGACAGCACCAGCAATCCCAACTCGACTGCGCGTAGTGCCATTTCTAACTTTCTCTCATCATTGTCGTCTATTTTACCAGCACAAATCCCTTTCAGGATTTTACTACTACATTCTTGATACATTGCACGATAAAGAAGGGTTAAACCCTAAATGATACAGTAAACTGTGTGGATGCCATACAAATACAATGTATTTATGAGTGGTTCGGGGTTGGTACAGTGTGTATTGGCAGCCAGAAGAACGTCGAAACTAAGTCAAGCGGAAAGGATATGCCAGAGAGAGTAGGTGAAGGCTGATAATTATTGACTTGGGAAGAAAACAAAAGGGTGTTGCTTGCTTCATGGCTAGTGAATAATACGAGTTTGCTTGTCGACAATGAAATCCATGTGCTTGCTTGCCTTTGTATGAAAGCTAAGCATCAACTCTCGCCATGCATGCAGCAGCAGCAGCAGCAGCAGCCACAACCAGCAAGCAAAGGCAAAGCAACAATCTATTGTTTCGTCATTTTCATGGCCTCGTAATGCTAGCCCCATTATTCGACACAACAATAAAATAATATAAATAAAAATAAATTAACACTTCATCTCGTTAATCTTTGATTATCTTCTAAATTAATTGTTCATTTTAATTTGTTTAGGTGGTTGGATTCTCATTTTCGAATTTGATTAAGAAACTAACTCGACGAAAATTGAAGCGACCTCCCACCATTCACTTGACACTTCAAATTTAAGTACTCAACCATCATATATAAAATTAGGTCATTCAGTAGGAAACCACACAAAACCCCACATCATTAACCTAAAATTGCTATAAATAAATAAGATAGTGAAATGAGTTTCAATTTAAAAAAAAAGACTCCTTTACAAAAGAATACATACATGTTCCAAGGCATGACAACTATTTTAGGGAAGAAAATTTCATAATTTCAACAATGATGATGATATAGTTTGCCAAGTTTCAACATTGGAAATCATGGCCATATTCATTGATGGTTCTATGATTGCTTCTTTGGTCCTTGTAACGTACCCAAATTTCCAAATGTCATATGGGTATTCCTTGTATCAACATAAGCTTATGACAAATTAGACCCATTTACCAAATAAAAGCAAGACCAATTGGCATTAATAACAAGTAGTACCCTTACAATTATGGCAATTCCTTGTCGGTAAGTACTCTACTCTTTCTTATGCTCATATTTCGTCTTAAAATAGTACAAATAACAAGTCTTCATTAAAACGACGTCGTTAGGTATTTTAAAAGAAATATCGAGGGCAAAGTCCGCCTGTCCTTCTAACGAGCAATTAGGGCAGCAATTAGAAGAAAGTCACGTGCCGGGCAGCCAGTCCCACGGAAATTCCCATAAAGCCAGTGCCAGACGATTAAATTATTCCAATTGGTCGGTGCCATGTCTCCCATCAAACACAGCCCCACAAAAACCCTGAATTTACTAATTTAATCATTACTAATTAATCCGTATTAATAATAATAATAATATAATTATTGTCTGTGGACAGAAACCCAATTAGTCAAGTCAACCCCAATGACCACGCGCCTTGCAAGTAGCTTGCACAGTTCCAATCCACCTACGAATGCACAGAAGCTTATTCTTCGCACGCCTCACGCGTGAGATCTTCCTCATTGAACGGCTCATGGAGTGACACGAGTGAGAGACAATACACGTGTCATTTGCACGTGTGGAAGTGTCGGTGGCCGGCAGCCATGTGAAGTCAGGTCATGAAGCGAGTAGTTCAAAGCGTAGAAAGACTGGGCGGTACCTAGTTTTTGGGTACGTGTTTGATGCTATCGATGAATGCCACGTGGTAGTCAAGATATATGACGTAAGCCGTGGTGGGAAACGTGCGAAAGACGAGATGCGGGGAGAAGCGTGTGGATGGCGGGACAACGAAACGTCACCGGATTTATGGTATCCTTTAGAAGGTTCCCGCGAAGCAAAAACTACGGTTTAACTAACCTCGATAGATTGACTGTACAGTCCGTGACACAAACCCCTCCACCGCACTCGCCACCACGGACCGCCACGTGACAACCCTTCATCATTAGGAAGACAAAGATTGGATTGCGGCGTATTTTCTTAAGTTTACCCTTGTGTGGTACACGTGTAAGCCATCAATAGGTCGCCATGCACTTTTAGCCACGAACGTTATGTACTTGATAAGTGCCACGTGCGTGGTGAAAGGCCGGTGCTCTTTTTCTTTCACCTTAGAACAGAAGCTTTGGCGGCTTTTGTAGCATCCTTGGCTTGGCTTACTGAATTTGTAGGATATAATATAATAATTTAATTTGGATTATTATAGTAATATAATCATATAAATATATAGTTTCTGAGATCACAACAACGGGCTCTGTTAGCTGTCCACTCATTTTATATTCATTTTCATATTCTTCTCCTTGTCTCTTCTTCCACGAGATTTCCAGAGAAGAGAGAGAAGAAAATTTTCTACTTTGAAAGTCCATTTTCTTTGATTCCGATTTCTCGTTCATTTTTTCGGTACCTTCTCTGCAAAAATCGCTCTTATAAGGTTGTTCGGTTCGACTTTCGCGGAAAATTTTGAAGCTTTAGTACGTTGACTGCATTCGTTGAAGAGATCTGAGGCGTTCCTTTTAACGTTTGAGCTTTAGAAAGTTCAGTTGAGGCGATCTCTATCTGGGTTTTGTTGTATTTACAGCAAGATTTGAAGTTTTTCTTTTTTTTGGGTTTTCCACCGGCGAGAAGAAAAAAAGCTGTTTGTATATCTTGGACAGGTTGTTGTTTTAGTGTTTTGTCTACTCGTGGCTATTAAGGGGGGACTCGGGTAAATGCTGGGGTCTGACAAGCTCTGTCTTAACAGAGTATCTATGGTTTCTGTTACAGATCGCCTGGAATCACTGTTACTAAAGATCTGAAGAGTCTTTCTTTCGAGTCAAATACGTTTCTGTAACCGAAAACTTACCAAAAGAAGAGTTAAAAAAGATGATGAGGATGAAGACTAAAACAACAGGGCCGTCACCAGTGATGAATGGTAGCTCAGTCGAGCCTTTGGCTCATGATTGGGAGCTCAGACCAGGAGGTATGCTTGTACAGAAACGAAATCCAGATTCTGATCGGAACTCCGCCCTGCCACCGACAATTCGAGTTCGGGTGAAACATGGCTCCATTTACCACGAAATGCATATCAGTTCTCAAGCTACATTTGGTAAATTAACAATTTCTTTTCTTATTATCTTATAATTTGAAGGGACGAATGGTAAGTTTTTGTTTACACGTTCATGGTTTTTGGTTGTTTTGATTGCAGGCGAGTTGAAGAAAATGTTGTCAGGGCCAACAGGACTGCATCATCAAGATCAAAAGCTGATATATAAGGATAAAGAGAGGGATTCTAAGGCGTTTCTCGACATGGCGGGAGTGAAGGACCGATCAAAAATTGTTCTTGTTGAGGACCCAATTAGCCAAGAGAAACGTTTACTGGAAATGAGAAAGAATGCGAAGATGGAGAAGGCGTCGAAGTCTATCTCGGAAATTAGCTTGGAAGTCGACAGGCTTGCCGGCCAGGTGATTATTTTAGCCGAATTTTAGGCCTTTAAAATTTTACATGAAGAGTTCTTTTTATTAGTTACTTGTATATTGATGCTTGATGGAAATTGGGTAGGTGTCAGCTCTTGAATCAGTAATAACTAAAGGTGGGAAAGTAGCAGAAAAAGAGGTTCTTAATTTGATTGAGTTGTTGATGAATCAATTGCTTAAATTGGATGGTATTATGGCTGATGGAGATGTAAAGTTGCAGAGAAAAATGCAGGTAACTTTGCTTTTAGTCTACAAATTGATTCTATAATTTTGAATTGAATCCTAGAGATTTGTGCAAATTTTTACACTCTTATTATTGTCTTAATAATTTTCGTGAAGGTGAGAAGAGTACAAAAGTATGTGGAAACTCTGGATATGTTGAAGATTAAAAACTCAATGCCCAGCAGCAATAATGGAGTTCAAACACCATTGCAGAATCAACAAAGGAATTCAAACGGGCACAGATTAGCACCAATTCAAGAGCAGCCAACAAGGCATTCCAATGGGCGTGGATTAACACCAATTCAGGAGCAGGAAGCATGGGATTCTTTTGAAAATTTGTCAATACATAAGCAATACCAGAAACAGCAACAACATCAGCAGCAATCAAGTAATTCGACGTCAGGATCGGTTGTCGTTACAACGAAGTGGGAAACATTTGATTCAAGCCCGGCATTGATGCCGGTCCCCGCATCATCGACGTCCACATCTACTGCAGTCAACCATAATAAGTCAGCCCCACAACCTAAGTTCCCTTGGGAGTTCTTTGATTAAGGCTTATGTCACGTATTTGGTATATTGTGTGTGGATATGCTTTGGGTTTGTCTCTCAATTTGGGTTTGTTCATCTGTTCTTCATTCTTTTCTGTATTTAGATTCCGTTCGCACCCCCTTTAATCTGTCATTCAGTCATCAAAAATAAATGGGGTTACTACAATAGCCATTACTATTGAGTAATATTAATCTGTCCACTATTTTTCCTTTCTTAATTTGTTGTATGTCCATTCATTTGTATGGTGCTTGTCTTGCCAAAAAACAGACACTTTATCTGTAGATTTGTTACCCGAGAGTCGATATGTTAGCTTTCAGATGAAGGAGAGGTCTATTCTCAATTGAAATTTCAGTAATCTCAATTGAAAATTGTTGCAGCATTCCTCTTTCTTTCTCTTTTCCTCTGTCTCTCTGATTCAATCATGGTTTTGAATAGTTTGGTGATCCAATACGAGACAGAAGTAGTTGATGAAATATAATTTAATCTTGTATACCATGCCTCCTGTGGGGGCTACAAGCTGTGACAGAAAGAAGGTTAAATTTAGCGGATTATGGTAATCAAGTAATTAACCCATCCAATGACACATAATGACAAGTCTGAATTCTCTGATTAAAGTGTAGGATTAGTTTAACTTGTTTAATGAAATTTTCTTCTGGGACATGATTATTTTTGTCAGCAGATAGGCTTTTCCAATTTGTAAGACTAGCCACTTTTTAAACCTCCCTGCGTGATTGGAAGCTATAATGGCTTCTGCAAAAAAGAGGACCCATGGAGAAGATGAAGTGAAGAAGAAGATTATCCGTTCTTGCCTTGCTGATGCCAACAACTCTCGATGAATTTGAAGCTTGAACACGCAATCTCCAATGGCAGTTAGGAATATGTAAGTTCCAACATGTCATCATCTTTTATCTTTACCAACCAAGTCATTGATAAGTTAACACGACCAACTACTAGAAACCAAGGCCATGCATTGAAACAAAAAAATTTCTGTTCACCCATTAAAGAAGAACAATACAAAGTTACCTACTGCCTAATAAGGTGTGTCATTTATACATGCACATGAACTGGGAGAGACGGTCAATTGGGGGAAGATTGCGGTACTTGCACTCCCATCTTATCTGCAAAATAAAGGATCAAAATCATACAGCCTAGCCTTGCCTAGCCTAACAGCCAAAAGCTACAAATCCCCTAAAGAAAAGAAATATGATGACTTATGAGAAGCCAATAGGAGATGACAATTGAAAAGTTCACACAACATAGACAATAATGGCAAATTGAGGAACACATCTACAATAATTGCTCCAGAAATGCACCCAGTTTACGTTCAACTATCCCCTATCAACGTGTAAGAACAGAGAGAAAAGGAAAAGTACTCAAATTGAAAAAGGAATTACTAAACAAGTCAGGCATCTGGACACAAAGACACAATCATTCTGAAAAACGAGTTACACCTACTGTTATAAAACTTGACACTGCGGCTAGCATCTGCGAATGCATGATTACTAGTTTTCAGCTCCAGAGAAGTTTGCAGTACGAGTGCAATTCAGATTCATAACTGGGCGTCAAATATTACTAAAATTGTGCATTTATTTGAAGTATGGAAGTGTTAGCATTCAATCATGGATGAAGCACAAGTCAGCCGAGTAATACATAAATCTGGGTGTTGTTAGTCTCTATGACTGCGCACACAAATCATTAATCTGAATCCAACCCGCCAATAATGAAATGGGAATTTTGTAAGGAAAGAACTTGAAGGAAGCATCTAAACTCAATCAGACTTCATATATTTTCAATATTATATGAAGCTATAACCACCAGCACATTGTGCGATAATATTTGTCTCTGCCAAGTAATATGAAAAGCAGACTGCCTGTGTTTGTGGAGTCGTCAAGTCTCCGCTGACAAATGAAGAAAATTTGGCACCTTATTCAACTTTCAGAAAAGAAAGAAGGGGCCAGGAGGAAATTACAAAAAGCAGCAGCTGGTTCCACCTACTTTTTGGGGGAAATTTAATGGGTGTCATCTACAACATTGAAAGAGAATCTGAATTTGCTGCTCAGCAGTTTTCAGAATAGTAATGTAATGTGGGGTTTTCAAATCTAAAGCAGACAACAATGAAAAGAGAAATGGACAATTCAATAAGTTAGCTTGATCCACCACAGGTTATGTTTATTGGTCCAGGAATCAATCTTATTATTGCCACAAATCACCAGCTCCATAATACACAGGATAAAATGAAATTTTGTGTGACAGCTCACGGATAATCCGGAAACAGAAAGGACCTGTTTGAAGTACTTGACAGCTCGAATTGGACCAAACGCAAATCACAAGAAACATAGAGAGTGACAATAAATGCGTCACTTAAAAGACCAGGTACCTATCTCCAAATTGACTTTCATTATAAAAATTTAATTTTAAATTATTTATAAATTCATAATAAATTTAACATTTTATTTCAAACCCATTTAACAAATATTTGCAGATTTTTATATTAATTTAAAACACTCGTTTCACATCTGCCTAAAGGCATATCAGACATCTTTATTACAATTGGATGTTAATATGTTGGTGGGTTGTCGGATGAAATTACTAAAAAATAATCCTTCAAAAAAAAACTAAACTTGATCCCAGATCTTGTTTCCTAAAACATTTGAAAAGGATTGGGTTCATATGCTTTAAGAAGATTGGATCTCTTGTATGGGGCTTGTTACTTGCAAGTGGAGGCTCACTTGGTAGTGGAATGGACAAGTCTAAATGCCTTCTTCAAGTTCTTGAATACACCTATATCCATTCATGTTGGACTCTCCCACTTGGGCGGCTTATAGATTGAAATTCTAGGCCCATTTATTAAATATTTAATGCATCCCTTTACAAGTGCCATGGACGAAATACTTTAATTTAAAAGAGAACACGAAGGGCCCAGTAAAGGGGTGGCTGGGTGTGTGGTTGTTTGTGGACTTTGAGGAAAGGTACGAAAGGGAGCATATTGTCGTTGTTGTTCTTGCTTGACTTGTTCATCTTCCATTGATGTCGGCATTGGTCTTGACAAACCCAAGACATATTCAGGACTGCAAGTTTTGAACCTTGAGACAAGGAGCCTTTGTCCCAGATGTTCATACAATACAAGACAATACAACCCACCATGCACTATTCTCAAGTTTAGTAGCCTGAAATTGGCCTTTCTTATGTACAACCGCTGCGTAGTGATACCATAAAGAATGTTGTTGAAGCATTAAAGCACCAGGGCAATGGTTTTAAGGCTACAGCATGCATGTTTCCTACCGCGAAATCAAACTTACAGGAGAGATTAATTGAATACTGCTTAAATGGAAATACCAACTTACGGTTTTTCTCTGGGGAGATTCAAGTTGACACGGAATCGTGGCCCCATGGCTGCTGAAGCTGTCTCACGAATGAATACACGACGACTGGGCCTGAGCCCCAGCCATTGGATTGGTTGCTTCATTTTTATGCCGTCATGTCGTCATTAGAGAAAGCAATTGCCTATCCTGTTGCCCTTGTTCCCGTAATATTCTCCCACCTACCACCTCCATTTTTTCAGCTAAGTTCTGCTGCATCCAATTCAATTCATTCTCTGACAACGACCAAATCTCTGGTGCACTTCCTTTTCTGACCCGCATTGGGTTACTCTTATCTTAATCATCAGTGCAAAACTACAGTGCATCTGTCCCAGAAAACGCAGCAACGCCAGCCAGCAGGGGCGGCGGCGGCAGCAAAAACAGTAGATTCGTGCTTATCTCTTACTTTCGAATTTCGTAGGACATGATAATCACTCTTCTTAATTCCACCAATGTTCATTAATTACTTAATTGATTCAAGTCTAAGTTATGATGTTCTTGTCATTTTTTCTATTGTATTCGTATCCTAACTGTGGGATTAAAAAATAAAAATTTTTAATTTAAATCATTATTAATAATTTATATATTAAAAAATAAAATATTTTATTTTATTTTAATTTAAATTATTAAATGATAATATAAATTATAATTATATTATTTATTTATTTTTAATATATTTTATAATATATATATATACAGGGTAGCATATTTTTAATTACTATTGAATTTTATTATAAATATAATTAATTTTTTAAAAAAAATAAATAAAATTATTTTTTAAATATAAATATTATTATTTAAATAATTAATTATATTATAAATATATTCATTTATTAAAAATTTTAAATTTATATATTTTTAGTATCATTTGTTTAATTATAATATTATTTTATATTAATTTAAATTTATGAATTTTATATCCAATTTTTATTAAAAAGACTTATAAATTGTGTCAAAATTTAAAGGTCTTTAACAAAGTTAATAATCAATGTAATTTAATCGTTAATGCACTGATTAAATCACGTGGTTTTAGAGCTTTCTAACGAATCCACGTGTGGTTCCACTGGACAAAAGCAGAGGCACGCCGACATCGGCGCGTGAATTCCAACGCTCTGAAGAGAAGGTAAGAGTGGGTCGGTTTGTCGTATTAATTTGAGTTCTACTTTGAAAGATTGAAAGGCAATTTGTCTTCATTCGAGCATTATCTGGCTCCCAATTATCCACACGCACGTAATTACACACGCTCTTGAGCTGGCCACGTGCGCATTTATTTTTCAAAGCTGACGATTATGGAGTAAACACGTGTTTAATGTTTAATTTTGAACTTTTTTCTTCCTTTTCCTTTTTTCATATTTTTCCAATTTGTTAATATTAAATTAATATTATTTGAAAATTAAGGACGAGAATTTCTCTTAATTTAAATTTTAACATAATTAATAAATTATATTATAAAAATTTTAATTTATATTATAAAATATAAAAATTATTTTTAAAATTTTATTAAAATTTAAATTATTTATTATTTTATTTAAAATTAAAAAAAAAGAGATAAGAATAAAATTTTTATCTATATATTAATTATACGTATTAAATTTAATTTTAAATTAATATTAAAAAAATAAAATAAAAGACAAAAACAATAATGGTCTCCTAGGATATATACAACCGTTTGAGTTGGGAATGCATGCGTGGATTCGGATTGGCATTGGATTAAAGACGAAGAATCTGTTCCGCCTAGAAAGATAAAAAGAACCTGACTTTTGCCTGCGTGGGCAGCCAGTGCAAGATTCTGATAAAGCTTTCTCTATCCAACCATGGTAAAAGGAAAGATTCATAGTCAAGCGGCCTTAATTTGCCTTGTCAATGCCAGCAAGAGCCCCAAGGTTGACACGCAATTATAAGCACATTCAAGCCATCGAAGAAAAAGAAAAATAAAATTCTCTACGTTACGCAGTTTCTTTTGAAAATTTTTCTATGGTAAGTGGAGTCGGTGCAGCTCATTCTTATGTAGCCTACAGTGCTACTTACGTTATTCAAATTCAACTCATCCGAACCACCGGCTCTATTAAAGCAAGACTATGGTATTTGTGTTGTGTTGTTTAGTGCCAAATGCGCCGTCTTAATTTGTTCCCTACGGAGGAGGAGGATGTCACTGCTACAACCTTTTCTCTCAAGCGGTCCACTGATCAGTCGCCAGCTCTTTTGACATTGACTCGTTCCCAATTTCACGAATTCTTAAATTACTTGCCTGCTTTTTATCGAACGACTAAATTCCTACGCTTTGAATTTGATGGGTGACAAAATTATACTGAAGTCGCAAAACGTGCACTGAATTTGACTGCTTTCGGTGTACCCCATATATTACGGTTGTCTTTTAACAAGACATACTGTGAATGATGAAAGCGTTCGGTACGGTACAGTTAATTTTACAACATTGGATTGCGTAGTTTGATGATTGAACCGATTTTACTGCATATTCTCCGGCTATGTAAGACAGAAAGGATGAAAGTGACAATGGTGGAATTGGTCCAAAACCGGTTGCATACGCATGTGAAGATTTGCCAGCAACATGTGAGAGTCTGGTTCATAGATTGCGACTTCCACCAACATGCCCCGGTGAGTTTCAACCTTCAAATACTTAAATAATAACCACAACCACATGAGTGTGGTGCATGTTATGTAGGGCCTCTAAATAACATCTACGCGAGGTCATTAATAAATTATTAAGAATTTAATGCAAGTTGATAAACCCAAAGTACTTGCTTTCACATATATCTAACAACTTTTGGTTGTTGTTTTCATAAAGTGACAAGTGCTTTGGTAGAAAACGCTTTCTTTTACCCTCAAAAGAACTCATTAAAGTGTTACTGCACTGCATCCTTGTCGCGGACAAGTGAGGGAGTGTGCTTGATGTTCTCGGACATACATGTAATGGAGAGGCTAAACGAGGACGCAAGTCAACTATTTCATAAGTTCATCTTTAGATGAACCAGAAAGTGAAAAGGCATAGCTCTCCTAAGGTTTTGTGTTCTTGGGTTAATTTCAGTTTATCAAAGGTTTAATTGTAACACTGGAAGAGCAAGGGTGATGATCTCAATATATTTGGCATCACAAGAGGCAGTTTCCGGGACTAGCAACACATCACTGAAACTTTTAAAATTTTATTTATTTTTTATTTCAATATAAAATTTGACGGAAACAATACTTTAGAAACTGATCCAAGAACCAAGAATCTTAGAAAATTTCCTCACATATGATAGATTCGACTTGGAATTATTTATAGAAACCCCTTTTAACTTTTACTTATAATTAAGGATTCATTATTTTGCCATTGTGGTTAGTAAAAAAGAGTAATTTATATTGCAATGTGAAAAGTATGACTTAAATTACGATACTGTCATACTTTAAAATGTTGCATTCTTAATTTGTATTCTATTAATTTCTTTTTGCCCTTTGCAAAACAACTTGAATTTGTGCCTTTTCAGTTAAATTATAAGTCCAAGTGCCCTAACTATCACGTCCTTTAGCCTAATGCCTCTCCGGTTTGAAGTAATTTGACCTTCCTAATTATACATGCACCCACTTGAATCCGTTAGTAAATTGATATACAAGTGTGACGTTCTTTAGTTTCTTGGATCTTAATATTTTGCAACACACGCGTTTCTCTTCATCTCCTTGCATATGGTCTTGGTCTGAGCAAATCTGCATACGTACCATCTCCAATTCTCTTTTAATGACTATATATCATTCCCTTTTGGTAAAAACATTGATATGTATGCATGATCCTTGCTGCCCAAAACGCTAATCATAAGTTCAATGTTAGGAAATGTAGTATGCTAAAACATGGAGTTACCAACTCTGGCTGCATGCAACAAGGAGGATACAACTCTAGAGGTCGTCAAAATTTCTGCTGATTAGTCTTAATCAGAATCAAACCAATCTAAATAAGTTCCTTACATCTTCTGTACACTTTTTAATTCTTGTATATTATAAGAGATTTGACATCTCATCTTAGTAAACAGTTTCGAATCGATAACTGCATTGTACATAAATGTATTCTTAATTGAGTTGAAACAGATCGTCCGCATTATTAATAAAGGGCATGGTACGTGTTGTCTTTGTATACAAGTCCTTTGTATGTTGTGTCTGTATCACAGAGGGGATTGATCAAGAGAATTAACAAGTCAACCTGCATGCTTTAATTAGGTATCTAATTATTGTAACAATTACACATGCTGCATGATGTTGTTTATGCGTTGTCTCTTGAGTTTGTCCATTAATATTGTTCCATCTCATACATAGCATAGCATGCCTGATTTGAAGGTTGACTTTCTTTTATTTTCTTTTTTTAATTTCTATTTTAAAAATTTAAATGTTTGTCAACAGTAAGACAAGAGCAAATCGATCCCTATCCATCATTAGCTCTTAGCTAAGCATATTTATAATTTTTTAATTTATATATTATACCAATCACCGGCATATCTTTGAATTTTTTTTAAAAAAATTAAATGAATTTTTATAATGTAACATTATCAAATTTAATATGATATTAAAATTTAAAACTTTTCACTACTCACCTAGAGCACTTCTCCTGTACCATCGCTGACTATTGATAATAAATTAACTAGTTGAACAATTGAATCAAGATTTTTTAAAGTAATTAATGTATGATCTATTTGATATCTCACCGCTGGCAGCACAAAAGGCTCCCCAGATCAAGCATGAAGCAATGCTTAGATTAGATTATTGTTTTTGGGAACAAATTGCAGTATGTATGACTCCATGCGATAATTACTCTTGAATCTTAAGAAATTGCTGATCGGTCGTTCTCTTTCACAACTTTGTAAAGCCATGATCTGCGTGGATTGCTGTTCTATATTGCGTGTGTAAAACACCCAAGGGCTTATTGTCTCTTCCTTTGTCATAAGAGATACAAGTAAAGTACACGTAATCGTGCTCATATTATAAGCTTATAGTTTCTGTCTTTCATATAATTTTTCTTACATACGACCTAACAAATCCCTACTGGTAGGACTGCAGGCTTGAGTCAAAGCATTGATCGAAGACGAATCTCATCCTTGAACTAGTGAAGTCAAAGAAGATTAATTTATCAATATGATTTTAAGAAAGCATGAACACTTACCAGAGACGTGTGTGACTTTGGCCTATGGGGCTATGCCACAACCCACTTCCTCTTTGTCTTCGAACAATGCTTAATTATGGATGCTCAGGCTTGACAGTGACATTTTATTTTATTTTCTAACCTTTGATGCTTCTTCACCCCTCTAAAGAGGTAGGGAAGGTGTTACACGGTTAGATTTCTTAAGAAAAATAATCATTGGAAAATTGATAAATGAATTAAACATATTATTGACCTCACCAATTTTTGAATTATCTGAACGCTTCATAAGTTTTTCGAGTAATTTTTTAATACAATAGATTATCATTTTAATATCTCGTGTACTTTTTGTATTTTCTTTCATAATTTTTATTTTAATATTATGTAAATATAAATTAATAAATTAAATTTCTTTTTAATATAATGCAAGCAAAATTCAAACTCCACACTTTTAATTATTTTAAAAAATTATTAATTAATTGAATCAATTAACTAAATCAATCAACACTTCAATTTAAATTTTTAATTGATTATTACATTATTCGAAGGATCACACAATTGTATTTTTGGAGCTCTAACTGAATTCTATGTGGGCATGTGCACAAAAAGAGATCTACGAATCTCTAATTTTTTAATTAATTAATTCTATTTAATCATTATAATAATAAATTCTAATTTTATTTTATTTTCATTCTCTCCATCAATTATCTGTTTACTTGTTTATTAGTGTTTGCCGGTGCAGACAGGGATCCGACCGCAAAGATAGAGCTTGTAATAAAAGGATGAAGGCCAACCATCTTGACGCAAGAGTAGCAAGCCAGTTCTTACACAAAAGATTATTTGGTTAATTTTTTTGTAATTAAAAAAATAGTAATAATAAAATCCGATCAACTATACAGTATTACTATTACATTTTTGTCTTTGTCATTAATTTTGTCACATCTCATATTATTAACGGGTGAGTTGGAATTATATAATATACAGTTTGAGTTTTTCTATATGTGTTTTAGGTTGTGAAGTTCAAAAACAAACCCGCGACTTCTCGTGTGCTTAAAGTTAATAATATTTACTCAATAGTTATTTAGTTTAGGTTGTTACATATAGTATCAAAGCCAACTCCCAATACAATATGTGTATGTTTTAATATAGTTTTTAATATGTAAATATTAAGTCTGTGATGTATTTTTCAATATATAAATATTCTATTTGAGTTACATGATATATACTTTAAGTTCTCCTAATATATTAAACACATTTTAGAGTTCAAGAACAATTAACCTGTGGTTGACAATGCTAATTAAATTTAACCAAACATTTGAAAATGTTTATCATTTTATTAGTTGACTAGAATGGTTATTAATTATACATTCACTCAATAATTTTTCTAATAGTTTAAACAAATTATATTTTTTTTTCAAAAATTTTCAACTTCATATATCTTTAAAAGACTCAAAATAAGTTTTGAATTTTACAAATTATTTATTGGTTATTACAACTGAATTTAAAACGCTAAATAGTTTTATATAATTCATATTTTCAGTGCTTTTGTTAATACAATTATAATTACAATTTATTTTTGTATTGGCAACTCTAAAACATATTAGATTTACATAATTAGAGGTCAAATATATATATATATATATATATATATATTTAAATAATTATTTAATTAATTTTTTTTTCAAAAAAAAGAGTTAACCTTTATTGATAGAAATCCGGTTGATTTGGTGAACATTTTTATTTTGCCTTTATCATATCTTTTTCCCCAAAGTTAAAGTGTTTTCCTTATACTTCCAAAAGCAATAATTATCTCTTTAACCTTTTAAATCTCAAAAGACAATCTTCGTTCATTTAATGTAATCTCATTATTTATTTATTAAACCAAATCTTTCATCCTTAATTAAATATTAGCCCAAATTAGTTTAGTTAATGACACCAAATATTTAATGGGAATAGGCATAGCAAAAAGGTTAAGTAAAATTTATTGATCAACTAGAGTTGACTAGAGATGTTGAATATATTGAAGAAAGTCAACCTTGGTCAACCAACATTAATGAAAAATTAAGGTACCAATGCACAAATTTTCTAAAGAATTTTGAATGGAATTAATTCTCATTCATATTCCAAGAAGAGAGACTTGAATGGGACTCCAATGGTCATTGACTGCATTAAAGGATTTTTGCAAGTTGTGATAACAACTTCCATTGTTTTTTCTTTTGTGTTGTGATAGAATTTGCATCTGCATATGTTCCTTTGGTTACAACTTAATAAGAGAATCGAATTGATTCTCTTATGTTCCTTTCCAACTGTTAATTAACAGTAATATGAACACACGATTAAAGAGTTACCAACAATAATTAGTGTGAATAGCAACAGTATGAGAACACAGAGAGGGAGATAGAGACCTGCCAACCAGCTCATTTAGTCAGCCGGCCGTAAACGGCGGCAGCAACACATCGTTTAGATTAGAGACTAAACAACCGACATACACCCACAAATTATAAGATTAATTTGTGTATTGATTACACAAAACAACAACCTTAGTATTATTATTATTATTATTATAAACAGAAATTCCTCGTAAATTTAAAATCAGAAGCGAAGATCGTCTCCTTTATTGGCAGAAATCAATGAATATTTGATTTAATTAGAATAATTCCATCATTGAATGATTTAAGTAATGGTGGTAGATTTTAGATCTAAACAAAACCATTCAATACGTTTTAACTTTGAAATGGCAACAATTCAAATAAGAAAGTTGTCTACAGTGTAAGGTGTGGATTTTCATTTGTTGTTATTTGTCCAACTCCACCGCATTATCTTGGCCACATATGTAAATTACAATTATTGATAAAGCTGGTATGGAGACAGAGATGTGGTCGTTCAAGAAATGTCGGGAATGAGCTGAGAAAATCCTGAATTTAGAGCAGTAATGTATACACGTGTTTCAATCTTCCACGTTTTTTTTATTATATTTATTAATTTATTCAGTTAATTTGTCATTGGATTCGGCAGTCACCTGTCAATTAGATTATTTGATTGTTCATCATTTAATTACTTTGATTATCGCTTGGTCAAGAAATAAATCACTGTTTCAATTGCTTGTATATAAATCTTAATGAGGATTAGCGATTCTATATAGTCCAGTACAGAGAGTAATGGTTCCGAATTCCCGTCAGCGGCCTAGCCCGTGTAGAAATGGAATTAGGGTGAATGAAGAGAAAAGGGAAAAACCGATTTTACCTATACAGTAAAGAACAAAATAAAAAAAAATTAAACGGGATAATAATGATTAGGTTTATTATCTAAGTCTTCTATTAAGTATAAAGAATCTTCCTTGATTTCAGCTTTGGGTGGCTTCTGTTCTTCAACATCTTTGCTGTCATCAACAAGCACAGCTCCGGTCAGCTCTTTGGCTCTACGCGCCTCAAAATCCCAATCAGTTCTTGCTAAAACCAGCAACATGGTCAAAACACATGAGCCTTGAGCGACCAAGAGGCCAAGCCATAGTCCCTCAAAATCGAACCCTGCGTAAAATGCTAAGCATACTGCAATCGGAAATCCAACAAGGTAAAAACATCCTAAGTTGATGTTTGCTCCAACTTTTGGCCGGGCTGTTCCCCTAAGCACTCCACAACCTGTTGTTTGTGGGCAGTTTCCAATCTCACAAAGTCCAATTATCGGCAAAACAAGGGATGTTAGTGCTATAATCTCCTTATCTTGGGTAAACATGGTAGCCCATATCTTCCTAACTGATACGGCTAAAACTAGGGCTGAAAAGCCAAGCAAAAAGCTGCAGGAAATGCCGACAGCAGCAGCTCGTTTTGCCTTTCTGGGCTCGTTTGCCCCTAGTTCATTACCAACCCTTGTTGATACACTGAAGCTTAGAGAGGATGGGAAGATGTAGATTAATGATGTTGTTTGTATCAAAATGCCCATTGAAGCAACGGTTGCTCTTGGATTTGACAATAAACCGCATAGTAAAATCATGATCTCATACCACCACCATTCAAGGCAGACTGAAATGCAGCTTGGAATGGCCAGATTCAATAGGGATTTCCATTCTTGGAAGCACTCCATGGAACAACCTCCCCAGGTTTTTTTATGGACGCCAGAGATTAGAATATAAATGATTAAGGAGCCCACAAGATTCAAGTTAGTCCAAACCCCGCTTATAGCAACACCTTTGATGCCTAGATTAAGGTGTATGACGAGAAAGTAGTTTATGGGGATGTGTAAAAGAATTGACAGTGTAGCACAAAAAGTTAGAGGTAAGGTTATGGATTGAGTTCTAAGATAGATTCTTAAAGGATGCAAGAGAGATTGAGCTAAGAGGTCAGGGATAGAAAAAAGAAGGTATGATTGTGCTTCTATGGCTATAGCTACATCTTGACCACAAAAGAGCAGAATTCTCTTCATGTTAAGCCATAAAAGAGTTATGGAAATTGAGGTTAACATAAGGAGAATGATGGTTCTTTGCAAGGCGAGGCCAAGAAGTTTGTGTTTCTTGGCACCAAAAGCTTGGCCACAAATGGGTTCCATTCCCATGGCAAGGCCAGAGAGAATAGAGTAGCCCGTGATGTTAGCAAAGCCAAGAGCAAGCGAACCGCCAGCTAAGGCAAGTTCGCCGAGACGGCCGAGGAAAAGCATGGAGATCATTGAACGAGAGTAGAGCAAGAGTCCAGTTAGTATCATGGGAAGAGCTATTTTAGCTATGGAAATGGCTTCTTTGATGGCTAGAGAAAGATGCGTATTTGTTTTAGCTTTCTCGGTTTGTTCATGATGATGATGATGCTGCGGCAGCTCTTGGTTTGCCTGTTTATCTGATGTTGGTCTCTTGTCGATCAATGGGGAAAACATGTTGGACTCAACAGCGTTACATTTGGGAGAGAGAGGAGGACGGGAAGGAAGCTGACACATTTGTTTTTGTTATGGGGTTGGTCAAAATGTGATGCTTAGTGAAAAAAGGATTGCCCGTGTTAGAGAGAAATAGAAAGACGGGGGAGTTATTACAGGAGTAGACGAGGTTATATAGGGTTTAGCGGACGGCCTGGGTTTGAATTTAAGCCTCAACTCACATACTTTTTGGAAGTACACTATTTGATTTCCTTTACCGACCACAAAAAATTTGAACGTTTGGTAACTAATATTCGAAATTGACCAAATTGTTATTCCTTACTTTTGTTTTATTTATTTTTTAATTTTCATAGATGATTTCTCGATGTTCATTGAGTTCCAATTAGAATTGGTGTTCACTGTTGCATACAGAGTAGTCAAACTGGGAGTTGCTTCAAAAAAAGGGTTTTCGATTCGGGCCGACGAGCACAATCTACTGTCCTACAAAAACAACAGCAAATACACAAACTGTTACTGGTCAGTAGATTGACCCAGTTGCTTACAAAAAACGGCCCATCAGCAATTAGGACCCATCAAAGCTGCCTTCCGACCAGGTATTTTAGTAGTTTATACAGAACAATACAAATGAGTATACCCGCAGACGGTATTGCATTTGCCACCCTAAACTTGTCGGCTGTGTGGCTGAACAACGAAACGGATTGCAACACTCGCTACTCTGTGATCCCTCCAAAGAAGCGGTGTTCCATGTCAGTGGCAGACAACCAAAAGAATTTGTTTTCCAACTCAAATTTCATCGGTCAATTTTGTAGTCTAACGACGCATGTCGAACTCAGAAACTTGTTCAACTCTCACTTCTTAACTACACAAATAAAGCCAAGGTAACAGTATTCAAATTATACCAATTCAAAGAGAGGTTATGTCTATTCTCATTTAACGACCAGCGGACAAACGTGAATGACTTCTCAATTATCTTTAGAACATTGTAAAATAGATGGGAATACAATTCTATGTACTACAAACAAGTGGGCAAGGACCAAGAATGGAAGGGGCATGCAGATGATGATGAACCCGAGCAGGGGAAATGTATCAAAGTAGTTCTCAGTAAGGAAAGTAAAGAGAATCAGTTGTTGGGGAATTTTCATTCATTTAACGTCAAAGTCCTACTTTTATTCTGTAAACGGAGCTACAAAAACTGAATCAACTTAAATTGGGTGTGAGTCATTCTTCCACGACAATGAAGTGGGTTGGTCTCTCTCCGAGTCAGTCAGACTCCCCTTAGTGGCATTTCCATTTGTGTGCCCTTTAAGACAAAGGCAGGAGCCCACTGATTTTGGCCTTCAGGACAGAATACTTTCTGTCATGGTTAATTAGAACGCGGTAGAAAAGGAAAGAAAAATTAATAAAATTTGAGGTCCCATTCAGGATTTCGGAAGATTGTTAGCTTCTCAAGCTGATTCATGCACACAACATACCAGAAGCAGATGGTAGTCCCACCACTTTTGTACTTATCAGGAGATAACAATTGTAGTTATTTCTTATTATATACATATATATATATATTTTATAATTTGTATAATTTTAAAAATTTACACTTAACGTATAATTTAAAAATTATTATGTTATTAATTAAGGCAACGTTTGAGTTTTAAAAGATTTTAAGTAATTTTTAACATGTAATTTTTCTAATAGTTTTAATATTCAATTAAATAATAAATAATAGTGTATGAGTAATATTAAATTTAAAAATTTTAATTTCGGATCAAATTTTAAGTTGTTTATGTGGGTCGTTTTCAATTTTACTGTTATGAATGAAAAATCTAGTCAATCAACCGTTTATATCAACCCATCTCTAATTCAATTTGCTATCAATTAGTCGTTTATATTGGCCGTCTTTAACTCTATTGCCATCAATAAAAAGTCTAATTAATCGGTTGTTTTCAATTCTACTGCTATCAATAAAAAGCCTCACTATCTAGATGGGTAACTTGGTAGGATGAATAAGAAAACGAGCACGACTCATGATTATAATGAATCAAATACCAACCGAATCTCAAGCACGATCGGAAGATTAGAGCCCATTCTTGAAAACATGGTGAATTTGTACCGACAATCAACCCACTATAATTAAGTTCATCATTCAAAAGGGACGAAGAACTTGGACAAAAATATTGTTAAAAACATAACAAAATCAACTAATCTTCCTTGCATTTTTTGAATGCTTGTAATGAACCTAGCCCTAAAATGTTTCCAAGGAAAACACATGTAAGTACATTTATTGTCTATTTCGTGAGTGTTGTCCCAAGGAAGCCAATTGAATTAATGGTTCGGTTTCATCACGCATCCATTCAAAAAAGTTGGTGAAATCTTACCGACTGTTGCGAAAAACAAAGAGGATAGCAACATTCTTGGCTAAAAGGAATTGAAGAGAGTTCAAATGATCCCTTTTCTAAAGTCTAATAAATATGACATGTATTTATAGTGTGATTTTTTTGTAGTCTAATTTATTATTTTTTTATTATGAATTTATCAATTTAAATTTTTTTAAATTGGTCAATTTAAGTTACGCGTACTTAACTTTAAAAAATTATTAAATAATACTTTTACTTAATAATTATTATTTATTAACTGTTTACCGATAATTTTATTCATGAACCATTATAAATTCATGAATCAAATATATATTTAAAATTATAATACACCCTAATTTCAAACAAATCCGATTTAATTATGAATATAATATCAACAGCTTTTAATTAACACATTGAATTCAACTCATATATGTCGACGGCTAATTAGAATATATCATATAACATTCTTTATTCTAAAAACTTCTAATTATTCAAATAAAGATAAAATTTTATGATTCTTTTTTCTTTTTCTTTTCCCTTTCTCTCTATTGTGAACAGCTCTTGCTGATCACTATGTTGATCATGGCTGCTTAGACAGAGATTACTACAACAAAAAGCAGAAGCACGATGATGCCAAGCAAATCCCTAGCCCTCCTTGTCACCGAAAGAGAATAAAAAGCTAGCAGCCGTAGCCCCCACAGCCGAGAGCTTTATTAGTAGTATTTATGCTATAGTCTAAAGTTAACATGCTCTTGATTAAACCGTTCTCAACTAGAACACATGATTTTATTATATTTATTAAATAATTGAAGCATCAGTCTTGTCATAATCTCTGAAATCCTTCCCATTCTGTATGCGTATAATAATAATAATATTCGATCCTTTAAGGATTTGAAGGGATCCATAATCTATGGGGATATGTGGAAGATGGTGTTCTGGTGGTCAAGGTTTGCTTACCATCTTAATAACGTGATTAATGCAAGTAATTTTACATAGTTCAAACAACGAGGATGTCATGTAGATAAAAATCTTCATAGAGTTGCAGCAGAAATGGCATGCTAAAAGTGCTTTTCGACGTTGTCACTTTCATTAAAGCCAGTCTTAATCTTGATTTGCTGTGTAATTTGTGTTCTTCGTTAAACCCCATTCTTTGGTTGTTAATCTGAGGGATGTGTGAATCGATGGAATGTGGGTTGGCGTTTTGTACGTGCCATTCGATGCATGCACGTTTTTCACGTGTGTGAAAACCTGCGTGCATCACAAATTTTGCTCTTCTGCCGACTCGCATAAATGTCTTAACTGGTCGACATATACGTAACATCAGCATACGCAATATATTGAACAAAAAAGAAAAAAAATTGAGATTCTATCAGTAAATCGCTGTTCAAGCAAGCACAGGTACAGCCTTGAATGAACGGCTGAAGGTGGAGAAGTAAGTTGTCAACAAAGCCAAGATATTAATTTGGCATTGTGCACGAAGTGAACGACATTAAAGATAGCGAATTGAAAATTACATGAATCAATTAAAACAGGCATGAAAAAATAGATGAAAACAACAGCGAATTATTTGAATACAACTGCCATCTTCGACTCTTCTGGATTAATTCGTTTCTCAAGTCAACTCTACTTTTAACGTTTATTTCTTGAGATGGTCTACAATATATCTCACGTATTTTATATTTAACTTAAAATAATTTATGAACATGGCCCCGTTGAAACATCTGTTTTCTTTTTCCAGTTACACAACACCTTTTGGCTTTGAATGAGATCCGTGGGGTGGAAACTTGTTATGATATTACCTTGCAATCTTTCTGTATATTGATCTGAGTAGGGAAGGGAAGGGGAAAGGCAAGGATTGTTTCGATTGGACTCGAAGCAGCTGTCGGAAAAAAAAAGAAGAATCAAATTGTGGGACTCGCATAAAGACTGCTGCTTGTTGCGGGGTGCCCTTTGAAGTTTTACGCATCAGGAAAAGGATGGAACCAATTGAAAAGATAATTGCATTCTGAAGAGAGCATCTTACTGCTTCACACCAACATGAATCAAGATTAACGCGTAATGGTTATGCTACCGATGTCAACGGCATCACTACATACAGTGCATGGTAATCGACAAGGGTTAAGAGATAAACGAATTCAATATCTGATAATAGCGGGTAAAATAAAGAAACCAACGGGTATGGCTGGTCTTTTACTGCTTGGCTTTTATTTCTTTGTAATAACCGTTAAACATATTAGCCACACGGTCAAATGCACACGTCCATTACTGATTATTCAAATTTGTTTTCGTTTCTATGCGGATGGAATTGATATACAAGTGTAGTGTTCTTATTTGCTCAAGTCAGAATGTTTATCCAAGTGGGCCCTTTCATCGAATAGAAAAATGACAGAATCCCCTCAGTCAAACAGAGATAGATGGCAAATTCAAACAAGCATAACTATCTTCCCCAGCACGCCATTCGACGAATGAGATGCAAGAACCAATCCGAACTTGCCAAAAAACAAAACAAATTGAATCCAATTATCACCCAGTCAGGTTCAAAGAATGCTCTTAAACCATAAGCCTAACAAAGATTCATTGTTACTCCCGTAGCTACATCAAAAAAATTCGTCAACAATGTAAGATATTAAGCAGGCTCAATAACGCATTACTTAAACGAATGCACACACGATTTAGAAAAACTGAAATCAAGGCAATACATAAACACATGCTTCCATACAATTGGCTTCTCGTTCATTACCAACATTAAAATTCGTTCTCGAGTTTTAAGCCGAGAAACTAGAGCTCTAAACTGACAATTGAACTAATTAGGGTTCACATCATAAGCTCTAGAGCAGATACTAAGGACCTAATTCTGCATGGTTGTCGCGGAGTAAGGCAACCAATAACTGAAATCCAGCAAACCATGTTCAATCCTCAGCTAGGGGTGATCCACTGCATAATAGATAATATAAAGTATGGCATTAACATAATGACAAAAAGTAAAACTAACTGAAGAAGAAATCAAACAAGAAATTCGAAATGATAATTGATGGGCCTCTCAGCTCAAGCATAACATGGGCTGTCCCTAGGTTCGGGCACTGAATTTGGGCTTGGGCCATGACCATTATCAGGGCTACCCCTCTCTCTTTCCATATGGACTTAGGCTGCCATTGTCAAGAGTAGCTCTTTCTCTACCATACGGACTGCAGCTGGAGCCACGACCACTATTGGAAATAGGCTTCTCTTTCCGATTTGGACTAGGGCTGGATACATGACCATTCTCAGGACCGCCTCTTTCTCTTCGGACTATGGCTGGGGGCCCGGCCATAATTGGGGCTACCGCAATCTCTCCTATAGGGACTTGGACTTCTAACACAACCGTAATCAGGACTTGCCCTGTCTCTCCGATAAGGACTGCGGCTAGAGCCATGTCCATAATCAGGGCTACCCCTCTCTTTTCGATAGGGACTTGGGGATCTCCTTCTACCTATGTCTGGTGACCTATCCCGATTTCTATCAGGACTATACCCATTTTTCTGATCATCATCACGAACTGCATATTCCACTGAAATAACTCGATCCATCAACTTGCTGAACACCAGTAGACAAAAATCCACTAAGATTGATAAAATAAAAGAGAATCAGGGCAGCCAATAAGACATTCTAGTTCAGACAACAAGGCATAAGAAACAAATTTAAGAAAATCAACCTCTTGTTAGTAGAATCCAATGCTTTGGTGGCATCCTCTTGTGCTTCATATTGAACAAATGCAAAATTCCTTCTGATCCTAACACTTACTATCTTTCCATATGGCTCAAAGTGACGTTCTAAGTCCCTAGTCCGTGTATGATATGGATCGAAATTAATGACAAACAAGGTCTTTGAAGGTCTTCTTGAGCTTGAGCTTGAACCACCAGACCTTCTAATTCCACGTTCATGCTGTAACACAGAAATAATGAAGCTCAAATAATATTGATCGGAACAATAAACATGAAATGAGTGACAAAATCAGCATCAAAACTGACAATACCATTACCTTTGTCCATTCAACGCGAAGCGTGCGCCCCTTGCGACCAAATTCAGTCCGATCAAGTCCTCGAATGGCATCCTCTGCATCTCTCTCATCTTCCATATAGATAAAAGCAAATCCTATATATAATAAAGTAGAAGAAATTAATAGACATTATAACTTCTCTATATATGAACAAAGGAACAACTAAGTTAAGAATCCTCCTGCAAAAGAAATCTTCACTATGAGATGGCGTTTTCCCCTTCAGCAACATACAAACCACCTAAACACCTACCTTATAATAAAATTTCACCACCAGCGTGAAATCTATAAACTAAGTGACTAGCAAAAGTAGTAACAGACCTTCTGTGATAAATTAAGTGATGTCAAGGAACAAGATTCCAAAAGTGGATGTCTCATGGTAAGTCAATGAATATACAGTGCCTTCTGCATCTATTCTGCTGCCTCTGCTGTGAGGTCGGCAATGTTTCTAGCTTGAAACATGTCTGAATTGGAGGCTGGGCAAAAGTCATGAGGAACGAAAAGGATTAAAATGTGGGTTGGTTGTGCCATTCCAGATGAGGTTGAGTGACTTCTTGATAACAAGAAGAGGAAGCTCCTCACAGGCAGTAAATGAAATTCTGAAGAGTGCATCCATTAGCCAGAGGTATGTATATTCCAAGAAAATCCTGTGCCAAAGAAAATGTTGAGTATGGGGGTTTATGTTTCAAAAAAGATGCTTTTTTCTCAAACATATCCTGAACCCCCACTGGAACTCAACAAGGGACGGTTGCTGTTTCCAAGTCACATATTCTGATACGCGTAGTATTGTGCTGCACGAGTAACACGTAGAAACTGCAACCTTCATGGATGGGAAATCACACTTTGAGCCACCAAATTGTCATGTCACGGATGGACTTCAATGCCTTTATATGAAATGTGTATGGTACAATATTATTACGTCCTTTCATGCATGGTATTGACTTCAATGCCTTTATATGAAATGTGTATGGTACAATATTATTACGTCCTTTCATGCATGGAATACCGTTACAGATTGTAAGGATAGAGGTAATTTCAAATACATCACGATGAACAAATTTACCAATCATATCAAGATAAATAATATATTATTTTTCTTATCGGATGACTGTAGTATGCATAATATAGCAACTACACACCATGCTTTTTGAACTTCAAACACCTGGGTGTTTCTTTACTATAAAATAAACAAATTCAAACGATAGAAACAGACTTCAGTAGCACTTGTTATGTGACCATAGCATGCATAAAATAGCAACTACACACTCCATGCTTTTTGTACTTCAGACACTTAGATGTTTCTTCACTATAATACTAAAGACATTCAAATGATAGAGATAGACATCAGTGTTACTAGCGCTGATTATATGAAATCAATTGCACAACATGAATAAGTTATTCTACCTCACTATGTCATAAGGATTCTGAACGTTGTAAGACTTTTGTTGGGAGACTAGGCCAACATAAGTTTTAATGCCCAACACTTTCCACATTTTCATCTTCAAATTTAATTTAGAGGTTAGCTTACGTGCTTCACTTAAAAACTCATGTAATGTATTCAATCCACAATGTTCCTGAAAAACCATTCAAGCCTGCAATTTCTGAACAGATTTTACAGTTCTAGTCCAGATAACTTTTGACAAGAAATCTGCAACAGTGGCCAACAAATCTGTAACCAATGCAAAAGCAAATAGAAGAGCATAAAAGAAAGAGATTATGAAAGCTCACCAGACTTCATATCCACTCTATCAACTTTTCCATATCTTCTGAAAAGTCGTTCCATATCAGATTGGCGTGCATCATACTCAAAGTTTCCACAGAAGATAGGTTTCATTTTAACTAGAAACAAAATAAGATAACAATTTAACATTTATTTAGTAAGATGAAAACAATAAAAATAAAAGAATACAATGTGTCTATGATATTAGAAACATACTTCCTGCACCTTTAAATTAACAAAGGGGCTAACTTTTTGTTTTTATGGTTGTCTTCAACCAAAACTAAAGATGCACAAATATATCAACAAAAGCCAACCATCATTTCACCAGGCAACATCGTATAAAAGCGCACACAAAATACATGTGCTATCTATTTAATTTTTCATCAAATAAATTCACCAATTCTACATTATCAAGACATTTATGTATCTAAATAATTTGCGCACTCGTTCCAACTCTGATACATTTCTCTCTCTTTCTCAGTAAATAGCTTAAAAATATATAGGATAACTGGGCATCTGGGTTTAGAATTCGATGAAGTCTGTCAAAAGATACTTGCTTTCCTTTACATGCTTTCAGACTTACTTCAGACCGGTTACTTTCAACAAAAAACAAAACAAGAATGAAGATTATTTAGGTCTTGAGGCATTTAAATATTTGGCGAAAACAATATATCATAAAATCAAAGTTACAAGATCCTAATTTATAAATTTTCTCGGAAAATATATCATACAAGCCAATATCAACTACACCGCAATCACAGACACATAACAGTCGACGACTTTACAAATGTTGAGCTAATCAACAATCGCGATACGGATTTACTGTGTAAGAAAAAATAAACCTCAGATCTGAGCAAATCTCTCAACACGCAGTTACGAAACTCAAGAGAAAACACAAGAAACAAGTCAAATCCTCAAATCTACCAAATTTTCTCTCCTTCTCTCGCGTTTTCTGCGGAACCAAACGGAACGGTAGCACACATAAAGGCAAGATAATAGTTAAACGGAAAATCAACAACAAAAAACAAAGCCCTTGGTGAGCATTTGGTTGTATACCTTTTGAAGCAGCGATGAACAGCCGTGATTGGAGCTTAGAAAACCTAAATGAAAGCCCTCTGAGACACTTCCGAACCTGCCAAACAGAAACAAATTAAACGGAAGATAACGAAGTTTATATACGCGAAACAATTGAGAAATAACCCTAAATGTCTTGTTATTTACAACTGTAGCCTGTTTGTTAAAAGGTTAGTCTATTGTAAGTTGACCACCATTTTGTATAATTAATTACATTGAACGTTACTTGTCACGAATTTATGTCAGAGTAACCCAAATATCATTCAGTTTTGGTCATTCAAAAAAATTTAAATGAACCAAAAGTATTTACTTAAAAGGGTTTTAACTGCAATAAATTATTTATTTTGGGTAAAATAAATTTTATTTTTTAATTTTTAATTAAATAAGTAATTTTATTTTTTATTTAAAATTACTTAAAACGTAAGGTAATGCTTTCAAAATTATTATAATGCAAAGTTAATACTAACAAATTATATAGGATAAGGATTTTTTTTAGTATTTTAGATCATTAGTTAATTAAATAAAATTTAGTTGAAATAAAATCGGAGGTTTTTATTATTATTATTTTTTATATTTGTATAAGTGAATTATTAAAAATTAAAAATATAAGAAGAAAATTATTGTCTAATAATATAATTTAATAAAAATTTTAAAAAAAGATTTCATTAGTTATTACTCGATTGGTGTGCATTATTCAAAACTTTGTAACAAGTTCAAGTAATAATCCTGGAAAATAAAGATCAATTGCATGGACCAAAACGAGCATATTTGCGTTTGTTTGGATTTGATAATGTTGAGAGACGAACAGATCTAGTCATGCATCGTGAGAACTGAGAACGGCAATTTCTGCTTTTGCCTTGGCTAGCTGGGTTTCTGCATTGTGTATTTGTTGTTGTAAAAGAGAAATGATCCCAACACAGCCGTAAACGGGATCTTCAACTCGGCACTGTGCCTCAAAACTTAAGCACTCTGCTGCTTCCCCTCGTACCTGAACTGGGAGTTGCTGTTTCAACCCAAGAAAAAGAAATATATCAAACTAAGCCTAAAAGTTTAATACATGAAAGTATGGGGCAAGTCAGAATCCCTTTCAGGGTATCATGCATGAGGCTGATCAATAACACTGCCAGCAATTGATGAAGAGAGGTAAATATGTAATTGTGTTTCGATAATTGATACCTGCAACATCTTTCCAACATTGCTGGAACCATAGATTTTGTGAACCCTTGCAAATCTTTGAGGATCGTTGGCAGGGAAATAAGGAGAGAAAATGCAATCCGGAGGGCATCTCCTTCTCAAATACTTGCAGGCTGCACACCGACCACTGCTAGACATAATCCCTCGGATTTTGAGAAGAAAAAAGAAAGAAAAATCTAACCCCAGATCTTCGATTCACCCACAAGGTCCTCTTGATATTTTTTTTTCTCGATTAAATCTAAACGGGAGATTTATTTTATTGTCTTCGGAGAGAGTATTTGTACCGAATGAGGAGTACTAGCAGCTCTAGAGAGATTTTCCAACGGCTACTTTACATTTTCGAATATTCGGAATTTGAGAAGGAAAGTTGTCGAAGATGGACACTGATTCCTATTTTATAGGGGCAAATAGAAGGCAGCTAATTGGACAGAATAGACTGTTATTAAATAAATATATAAGAGAAAAAAAAGAAAATAAAAGAAATAACACATTAATTATAGATGGGCATAGCTTTTACTTGGCGGGCTTTGGGCATTTGGCATAGAGATCATCGCGGCAAGTATGCAAGTAATTTCCACAGGATGTATAAGCTTCTATTTGTATATCCTTAACTATTTTTCTCCAAGGACTGTTCTTTCGGAGAAACAAATAGGATTTTTCAGGAGAGAATCTAGGGTTTTCAATATCCTACATTTCATATTGAATCTAGGGTAAGAAATGTTATATCACATGGATTCTTCTTGAAATTAAGCTTAAAAGCAAGAAGTAGTCACTCATGAAAACAGAAACAAGGGGAGGAGGATATATAGAAAGCATTCATATTATAAAAAACCAGATGACAAGCCAAATGTTTCCCACTTAATGTAGGGCACATAGGTCCAGAGAGCAAACTGTCTTGCATAAACTATTGCAAGTTATCCAAAGTAAAAGACAATGCAAACCAAAGTTCAAAGCCAGGTCTAAACCAAGCCATTATTTATTCATAACCTATATATATTAGAACTAAATCCAATTAACTTCTTTAACGAGTAGAGAAGTCCTTTCATGACTGGATTTAGATCATCTCGAAGTTTGCACTCTCTCAGAAAGGGCGATCGCTGAGTAAGGATTCTATGAACGCGTCATCCCAACCCTGCATTGAAAACTAGAATCAAAATTTTCCCAGGGAAGTCAACTTAGTTTTCCAAGAACTTGAAATCTTTAAAACAATGCTATTTGAAGCTTAAAATTATAGACGTACCTGATTTTCTGAAGGATAATTTTCCAGCTGATCCGGGTCATTTAGCTCTGAGCTGATGAATTTTTCATCGCCTTGTTGCTGCAAGTAAACATAGAACGAGTAGGGTTACTGTCAGTGTCAGTTGCCATCTGATTTTACTAAAAGCGATAAAAGCAGTCATGATAATCCATTGGCGGCATGAAATTGAAAAACTAGAGTTGCCTGATCAGGATTTTGGTCCAAGTTTGGATGATAGCCATCCAAGGGATGTACATTGCTGCCGAGGTCTGGGTTTACGACTTCTGCAATCTCCTGAAGCTGGGAGCAGCAACGAATTTTGGAGTAATCAATGTGGCATCAATAACAACAGGGAATAACCGCCATTTATAAAATATATCAACTTTCTGGAGTTTCAGTAACTAGAAAATATTATTCTAATTTATAACAAAATTAAGTGTGAAGTAATTAAGGTATGGATACATACCTGTTGAACAGATGGTTCATACCAAGGAGCATTGTCCACAACACCAATGGAAAGATCCGGATTCTGAGATTGATTGGCTGGAAGATTGACCTCAGCTTGATATGAGCTATTAGGAAAGTTGGGATTCAGGCCACTTTCCCCACCTCGTTGCTATGTATAGACAAATGGCGAATAAGAAAGCACCAAATGAAATGGTTAGTATGCCAATAAATTATTAACGTCGATTAACAGAGTAAATATTTTCTCTTCAAAAGTAAACGAGTGTTTGGTTAAGTACCTGCTGACGAGGCAACTGAAAGTCAGTCGGATCAAATAGAAGGTTCTCGATGTCTGTAGCTATGCCAAATTGTTCTGCAGGATGAGCTATGTTGCCAAAGACAGAAGTATTATTCAGCAGATCAGAAGTGAAATTATTTTGTGCATTGTTTCCGAGACCATATTGTTGCTGTGACAATGGTGACAGAGCTGAAGGATTTGCATTTTTATTGGCACCAGTAAATGCTGGTGGGAATCGGTAGTTTGCATTATCAAACGCTGAAGAAGAAGACAGATCTCCTGTCGCCAAATAACCAAATGCCGCATTCCCCAGAAGTCCAGCAGTCAAATCTTTGTTGCCAGTCCCATTGTGCAAGCCATAGCAACCATTTAGAACATTAGCATTGTGAATTTTTTGACCAATTCCAACGAGATCCCCAGCATCATTCAGTCGAATCCCAGCGTTAGTTGAATAAGCGTTGTTCATAGCTCCCATCTTCTCATAGCCTGAAGTGAAACTAGGTTTCCAACCTGAAGTACCAAAGTTGTTGGGCGACGAAGCTCCTATATTATGATTGTTATAGAGATCCGACCATGCTTTAGATTTTTGCTGGTACATTTGCTTGGAATTTGTGTCTTTCATGAGACCATAAGACATTCCTCCACGCGACAATAAATGTGTTCCAATGTTATTTGATCCCATGCCATAAGTGGCGCCATGATTTGCTTGATAAAGAGAAATCGTATTGCCAAATAGTGACTGAAGAACATTAGCTTGCGGATTGCCCAATAGTCCAAGTTGGGACACAGAGTTGCCACTTGAAGCTCCACCGTTTGAGAAGCCCGTGGAACCAAAGTTGCTAGGATTTAGAGCTGGCATGCTCCCTCCATATGCAGCTTGAAATAACGATGTTCTCATTTGCTGCTTTTCTCTGATTTGTGCATAGTCTTGTGCATTTCTTAACGTCAATGAGGACTGACCCAATGCTAAGCTGGATCTAAGAGCCCTTTCACAGAAGTTCTTTGATTCAGCGTCAATACCTTTATCTGCAACCCGCTTCAAGAAGATCCGATATTTCTGCAAAAACAGATATAAGCTTCCATTAATTACTAATTAAGGTACAAATTATGAGTAGTGGATCATAAACATTCACAAGATTTAACCGTAATTCTGTTTATATGATCATTAACTTGTTTATACAACCAATAATTATGGAATGCCCTTTTAACTAGGTAGGATTTGTAGCTAAATATCAAACCTGCAAATGGCTAGCCACATTTTCTCTAGTTAAGCCCGGCATATTCATGAAGTGGAGAATTTTCTTCGGAACAGCCTCTGTGTGAATTTCATATTATAAAAACCAAAAAAGAGAAAATAGAAATTAATACAAATATCAGTAATAAGAACTTGAATAGATAATGATCATGATATCAATTACATAGAGAGATGGACTTACTTTCCAGACCAATATGTTTAATGGCTTGCAAGAAGCGATTATGAAGAGAATTAGTCCAAGCCACCTTGGTCTTTTTCGGAGGAGCAACGGTATTCTCTCCTTGGCATTCCTTTCCTTTCTTTGAACACTTTCTTTTAGAATCCTTTTTGCTGTACCTGTCTTCGTTCACAGATGACGCAGTTAAATTATCCTCGCAAGATATTTTCTTGGATGAGGACCCTTCTTCAATGCATCCCAATTCCCTGATGAAGATAGATTTTCCTTTCTTTGATCCAACAGAATATTGCCATAAATTTTTCACGTCAGTTGGGCTTACTGGTTTCACTATGTAAAACACAACACCACTAGCTAGACTCTTCATTATCACACTCTGTCGGTCATCGGAAGACATTACTGCAGATGAAAAATAGTAAATTTGAGACAAAAAAAGAAGAAAGATATTTTCCATAGAAAATGAAAACTTACTAATGACGGGCAAATTAAATTCCTCATGAATTTGCTTTTGCAGTTGAAGCCCATTCATCTTAGGCATATGGAGATCAGAGACAACAAGGTCGATGTCGTGCATCCGGATTGTAGCTAAAGCATCAACTGGTGATTTCACAGTTACCACTGAAATTCAAGACAGAAAACCATGAGTTTTCGATATATATATATATATATTACAATATGGACTTAGCAAATCTTATGTTATCGAAGTTTAGAAAGAAGTGGCTCTATTATAAATATGCTGTTCTTTAGTTGAAGAATTGTGTAATAGACCTTGTGATCAAGAGGAACTTTCTTCATTAAATGTTATTTTGTACAATCAATATTTGAAAATTTTTTGAAGGAATTGCTATGTTTTATCAAGAATCATTAAATCAACATGCATGCAATAATATAAATAACAATACAAAAATATAATTAAAAATATTTTTTTTATCAAGTAATTTTGATAATACGATAAGAATACAAGATCGAGAAAAGAAAAGGAAAATTGTTTGTTTGACTTGAAGAAAAATGGATAATCGAAAACAAAGCTAAATATGAAACCCTAACTGAAGAACTTAATTCTTCTCTTTAAAATATACAATATATGCAATTACAAAAGAGAAATGGAAACCGATGCATGCAAAGCCTTGTTAAATCACCACCCACGTAAAGATTCTTGAAAAATATAACTAACAATCAAACCAACAGATCTAATTAAGGAAAAAGGTTATATCGAAAGGGCTAGAAAACGATAGCTTTTGCATTTTCAGTGTATTTGGCGTAGAATCAGGCCATATGACATCAATTGGTGCACGATGATAACAAAATATCGTTCGATTATTGCGTAAACAATGCTAGTTGAGGGTCATGATGTGAAATTTAGCTCGGATATTGCAAATTCGCAACTCAAATCATCCTCACTGCTTTCACGTGCATCCGAAATCTTCACAAATGACGACTGAATACAGGAAGATCCACAAACATGAACCAAAAAAGTAACAATTCATATGAGATCTACCAAAAGGCTAGGGAAAATAACGCTTTGATTTGTGGGAAAATTCATTCTAAGGGAAAGAGGAAAACTATAGAACCGATAACCGACACTCTTTCTGCTTGTTACAGCAACTGAAAGAGGATGGAAATGAAAAAAAAAGAGGATAAAAAATTTTGTGCATGCAAAAGTGTAATTAAATCATCGACGATGACTGGTGATTCTGCAAACATGATGCTAAACAAAAACGACGGAGCAAGCAAGAGGATTTTTTGAAAGATACCATTATATTTCCGTGATTTAAGCATAGCTGAAACAATGGAAAGGGATGTAGTATCATCGTCTACAAGCAAGATAGTAAATTTAACAAGATAATCTTTGGACTTGAGACTGGGCTGACTCATTTTCACTCTCCTACCACCCATACTCTTGAGAAATTTGTGCCTACAACAATGAAGATTTGCAGAAGGAGATGGTCTTATAAGAGCCTGTTCTGTCTACTATATATAGACAGACATGGTAGCATACAATTTCCCAGCCCCCTTTTTCTTAATTTCTTACAACTGTGAATAAATTGGAAGGCAAGGCATGGATAAAACAATGGAGACCAACACTCTTTTCACGCCCCCTGAATTTTTAACTAATTAATGAAGAAAATCTAGAGCACAATCATACAATTAATGCAAATGACCACAATTGAGAAGTTCTTACAAGGAGTTCTTTTTAAAGAAGATTTTGTAATCTTTTTGTTTAAATGACTATGTTTAGTTATCTACTCTTTTTTTTTAAGGACTTACATGCTTTTTAATTTGGAAAATTCACAATTATCTACCTTGTTAATTGTTGAAATATAAAAAAAAATCTTTAATGGTTTTGTATAATAAATTAATGTAGAAGAATTAAGTATATTTTGACTAATTACTTAATTTTATTTTTGATGAGGCCTTTTTTAAATTAAAATGCCTAGTGAATTTACTTTTAAAATTATGCTACATGTATATTGTCTATGTATTTAATTTTGTTAATTTTTTTACTTATTCGAAGAAATTACAGATTAGAATTTTGCGTCCCACATATAAGGAGGAAGAATGAAATTTTTATTAAAAAAGTATAATAGATATAAAAATTGACATGTGCAAATAATGATCTAACGATTACAATCTTATATGCACATAAAGAAAACGACAAAGATCATTAAGAATAGTAGTTTATTCGACACACGTAAATAATGATCTAACAATTAAAATCTTAGATTTATATAAAAATTTCGATATATATAATTAAGAATAGTAGTTTAAATAGTTATAATTATTTGTTGATGATTAACAGTAATAACTACGCTTTATCTACTATTTAGATTCAAATATGCCACGCGTCACAAACATTTCGTAACATATTAATCATATATTTTTAAAAGATGGATTAGTGATACTTTTTTCCTCGTTATTTATGAATTAAAATTTATAACCTAGATTTTACAAACAAATCTCCGTTCACACTATAACATGGAAAGTATGAAGAATTATTAATTACAAGATCTTTGTTGTTCATATTAACAAAAATTTGTTTCCATCTATGCAAGCTTCTAGTTGCATCTTTCAAAGGTAAAACCTGTGTTGTCAAACAAAAACCGGGGTCTCATACAAAAACCATACACCAGGTCCATGAGGACACTTGTCAAAATAAAGGAGATTCATTTGTCAGGTAATTTAGGGTGAAGGGAAATGGATGATACGCTAATTAATGAAAGTTAATCTTTTTTAGAAGTAAGAAGAAAATTGTAATAAATTTTGCTCTCAGCCAAGATATAATTAACTAAAAATTACTCAAATTATGAAATCACAGTAATCAATAATTGGCAACAAGGTTCTGCCCATGGTTTTTAAAATTACTTAAATTGTAGTGCATAAAACAACAAATGTACATTTATTTTTTTTAAAGAAAAAAATATGTGTAAATACATAATTTAAAAAGATTGATTTAATCAGAATGTTTCGAAGAAAATGCAAAATTTCATTTTCTTTTCGGTTGCATTAGAGATACAAAACCTCTGTACAAATTGATACGATAATGTTGTATGATGACTATGTTGTCTATGTTATTTCTTTTTATTAACTGCAATAATTTTATATTTTCACTAAATTAGTATTATTATATCATGTTAGTTAGAACACAATAATTTGTATAAAGAATTTAAATGTCTAACATTATTCAAAAGTTTCGTAATAACAAGCGCAATTTTTAAAACAAATAAAAAGTATTGGTTTTTGAGGAGTCACGTGAAAATTTGAGTCGTTTAGTATAGGTAATTAAATCGAGTAATTTTTAGCTCATAATAAAAATATTTTTTTTACTATTTGAATAATCATAATAGAAAAGTTTGAATTAGCTAATGATAATTTAATATTTAAAATAAATTAATTAGTAAATGTTCAAAAGTAATCCATTAGCAAAATAAAGTATAAATGACACTTACAAATCATAGGATTACAATAATTACTATATAATATGGTTATATTTTAAGGTGGACAAAAAAATTCAAAATTTACCAAATTGAATTGATATAACTTAGATTTAGTGTTTGTCGGTTCAATTATCATATTTATACAAGAAAAACAAGGATAAAAATAGTTTGTTATAAGCTATAAATTGACTCATCATTTAGTAAATTGTGATTTTTGAGGTGTAGTGAATTATAAAATGAAATTTATCTTCTATAGAATCAATCTAATGTTGTGATTACCATTTACATGTAATGAACATCTTAGGGTGTATTATCCATGCATTTCAAAGAGAACAAGACATAGAAAAGTTACAAGGATTTGGGCTGGGCTATCAGTTATAGGCCCATTAAGCCCAAAGGTGTTCAACTTGTTTTTGTGTCAAAGAAAATAAAAAATACAAACAAATAAGCAACTATTACATGGTCTTTGATGTCCTCTAATGTATCTATCATATATATGCTTTATGGGTTTGTCTACAATACATTAAAGAAAAAAATATATCTAATTTTTTAACTTTTATATATGTTATTTTAAATTTTACATTCGTATTTTAAATTTTTTTATGTTATTTATTTTAATTTTTATATTTATTATTTTAAATTTTCGTTGCATATTTTAAATTTTTTATGTTATTTGTTTTAAATTTTAATTTTTTATTTTGTATTTCAAATTTTACATTAAAAAAAGATGTAATATAAATTGGATATATTATAGCTAAGTCTATACTTTTATAGGCTAATCTAGAACATTTTCAATGTCGTTAAAAGTACGGGGATTCACAAAAGCTTTAATTTGAAATTTTGAATATTTATTACTACAAAAAGAGGATTGGAGATACTCAAGCATTACGAGTATGGCCAAATGAATAAAATTTGAGAGTAGGGTATTCTTATCCTAATGCACCTTTTATCTGTTCATATAATGCCCACAACAGGATGCCAATGACAGTATCTCTAACCAAGCTCTTCACAAGATTAGCAAGCCAGGCATCGCCGGATGGCTTCTTCCCGGTAAGGTCCCTGAATCTCAAGTTTCCCTGATCTGATATTAATGCATATATCACACCGTTCATATGGCCCTTTCCAATGACCCCTACCACAGTCTTAGAGTTGTTTACTGCCTTGCTCCGTTTTAGAGACCATGCAAGATACTGAAAATCAAGCAGAATATGTCTCTTTGTTAGTTCATTATTCATGCAACAAAATCCAAAGACTGGTAACTCGGTGCATTTTTTTGATTTAATCATTGAAAATCTATTCACTCCACCTTAAAAATCAAGGCACATCAGGTTATTAATTAATGTTTGTTCTTGTTCAGTGATAATTACCGTGTCTCGTTCATGTAAAAGAGGCTGCAAGAGAGCTGGATATGAAAAACTTAGCTTCTCGTAAAGCTGAAAAGTGCCATCATCAGCACTTGCTTCCTGCATATGAGATATAAGAGGTTTTAAAGTTGCAAATGTTACACCTAATAAAACCATTGCGCAATAGTCATCAGTTCAAATAAATGAAAAACACAGATGACTAGGTTCATATATCAATTTCTAGTTTAAAATCCAGGAGTTCATCAACCCATATCATCCATGCTTTCTACATCAACGTTATTGTAGTGTAATTTATTTCCTTTCTTTCCAAGGTAAAATCATTCTATGTGATGGTACCGGAACTTGCAGCTAACCTGCTATCCAGCTACATCAAGACACAAGGTATAATTTTAATGAGCATGCAGGCAAATAATAGGCCCGATTGTTGTCCAGAAAGAAAAATGAATAATAGGTTGCAAAAGAGCGGGTTTCGTGAAGTGTTCATCGGGGAACAACACGGTAACAAGGATGAAAAAGAAACTGAAATTCTTCTCCACTGGAAAGAAGAGAACAAGATGTAGAATTTTATTGCTCGTGTTGATTACAAGATTTAGAAACACATACTAACAGAACACTGGCATGGATATGGAGGTTTTGTAAGGAATTGGCAGAAAACACCTAATTCAAATATTAATATTGGGTTGATATTTGAACCAAAAAAAGAAACATCAGTAAGAGAGGAACCTTGACATTGTTCAAAGACATTTCTGTTGGTAATGTTATTCCCCGAATAACAGAGATCACTAGGTTAAGTTTCTCGGTCCATTTTAGAGAATTCCACGCCCTTTCAAGCTGAAAGATCAGAATAAACAGAAGAAATAAGTTAATTTCTTGTGAAGTAATACACTAACAGGAAGCAAAGAATGAAGCCATAATTGTCAAAAGAGAGCCCATTTGTTGAATCATTTCAATGAACCAAACGAATGATTAAATGTGCTTACAGTTATTTCAATTGGCCGATCCCCCAAGACAATCTGAGCACCAATTTCTTCAGCAACTTTTCGAGCAGCACGGAACTGCAAATCAGATAACAATTTCGTAATCGAGAAAACAAAGTTCCAGTGCTGCAGCAAAGATTGTAACAAATACATGCTTTAAAGTCCATTACCTCATCCCCAAAAGGGCGGTTGACGTCAGAAGCAATTTTGGATGAGAAAAGGGCCAAAAGCAGACGTAAAGCTAGAGCTGTCTGACCCCCTGTCATTCACATGAACATTAAGTAACTTGCCTCCACCTTCATCTTCATATGTTCACAAACAAAATGCACAAGAAGAATTTAGTCCTCACCCAAATTTATGCTACGACCAACAGCTCCAAAAAAGCCAGTGCCGCTCAGGGAAAACATATTTGACCTTAACAGTTTATCAAACTCACACCCATTGGAAGTGTACATAATTCCAGCTCTGAAAATGATCTCTGCAATAATTGAAGTCAAAATGCAGAATGAACACAAACCACGTACATATGTGACAGATCCTAATTTCAACCAATTACTAATTATAAGTAAATCTAGAGACTACAATACAACATCTTTCTCAGATGTTGATCACCTGGCCCAGAAGTGGTTTATCCTCGTAACCAAATTTCGAAGATTTGACAGATTTATCCAAAATATAAGCTAGCAAAAGAACCGAATTCAAGTCCAAAGATAAAGGGCATCCAGCATTATTTTAGCACAAAAGAGATTCGAGAAAGCAAAGAAAACTTGCCTGCTTCTGCAAAGCTCGACAACAACATTGTCAGGCTTCAGAGTCCGAACAACAGACTCCACATCACCAGCTGAATCAGGAGAAAGATGAGTGGTCCCAAGCAACCAAATTGCCTCAGGTTCAATAAACTCACTCCTCCAGGCTGGCACCGGGCCAAATTGATGCTTTTCTATCAGTACCAAGGTCCCATTATCAGCCAGGTTAAGCAACTCCGGACAAGTTTTAGCAATAGTGGATCTGGAGTCTGAGAGAATCTCCGCCCTGAAGTCAAAGCCTGGAGGGGGAGGTTTGATTGAAACTCTGAATGGTTTGATGGGTTTTTTGGTTATCACATTTGGGTTTCTAGAGAAGAAGGGGAAGATTGTTTTCTCAAGAGTCTCCATGGACAAGAATCGAAAGAGCCACTCTAGTCTTTGTGTGGTAAATTGAGGTCAACAATTGGACACGACGAAGTTCTATGGGCTGCAAAATTTGGATAAGGAAACTAACTTTTAACCGCTGTTCAGAGAATCCTGGAAATTATTGTTTAATTTACATTTACAGGAATTTCATGGTATATCTCTGACACAGTTTGTGATACTGCAAGAAGCCACGCTTATCTTTTCTCTGTCTAATATTACTCTGATTCTTGATGATAAAAAGATAAATATATTTTTATTTATAAATAAAAATTTATTTGATTTTATTTTTTTAATTACTTAATTTTTATTTTTATTATTTTTTTAAAAACTATAAGAACAAATTGAAGTATAGCCCAACTTAATATTATGTAATAAGATATACTTCTTACACAATATAATAGTTGCTTTTTTAAAAGGGTATTTTTCTGATTGGTGAATGGCGGAGGCAGATCTAGGAATTACACGCATGCATGCATGGGTGGTATGTATGTATGTATGAATGTGGGGAAGGGAATGGGTCACACATCATTGATCAGACTGTTTTACAAATGAATTATGATAAGGATGGGGATAGCGATAGGGACAGGGATAGTGATTGTGATTTGACGAAATTAATGTATTTCACGTGAAAACTATTATGTTATAATTACACAACTACTCCTTCTGCCTGGGATCAAATTTTGAAAATTCAATAATAATTTTATGTTATAAATAATAACAAAATCTTATAAATTATTAATTTTGAGTACTTTTTACTTTATTGATTATTTAAAAATAATAATAATACGAGAATAAATAAATTTTTAAATTTTATTTTAATAAGAGATTTAAATTAATTAAATTATTTTTTTTAAAAAAAGAGTCGACTACTTTTTTATATTTCAATCTTCTTCTTTTTTCGTAAATTCAATTAGTTTGCATTTAAATTGAATAACGATGATTTAGATAAAATGTGCTTAATAAATATATTTTTTAATTATTCTCATATTTTCATATGTATGCTATTTCTTAACTAATTTTTTTATTAAATAACTATTTTTAAAATTTTTATCACTTTTGAAAAATTACAAAATAAATGCAATTTATCGACAAAAAATTGAGCTTTCATAATTTTTTTTTAAAATAATTAATTGATAAATTAAGATTAGTAGATACATATTAATTTCCTTCACGTGAACATTAATTTTATCATTTTTAATTGATATTGTTAAAGTTTTGTGTAGAAAAGAATGCAAAGATCAATATTTAGGTTTTAAATTTCACCATAACAACAACCCTTAGGTTTTAAATTTTCTCATAACAAGTTGAAAATGAAAAGACAAAGTGGGGCTAAGCATGTTTCAAGATGGTGCCAAATAGTGAGGCTAATTATATTTTTAATTTTTTACTCGTTCAATACTCACTTTGTTACCGCTTTTTTAGTTTAATTACAATATATTAATATTAAATATATTAAAATTTTTTCAATTCTTATAGTAATTATTTCAAATTTTATGTTCATATTTTAAAATTTTATTATTGCGAAAAAATTTTAATTTTTATATTTGTATTATAAATTTTTTATTTTATATTAAAATATAAAATATATCTAAACCAATTTTTATTTTATTTATATATCGATAAATTTTAATTTATACACATAAAACAAATTTAACGAAAACATTGCGTTGTAGATCTAATTTTCGATTAGGTGAATAAAGTCAATAAAATAAACTCTCCATTGCTTGAGCTCCAAATGCACGTATTATGATTTGCTTTTTCTTCTAATGTTATTTTACTTTTAATTAAATTTGATAAATTTTCAATTAGCAATTCGAATATGTATGACTTTATTCAAATAATAATTAATTAATTAATTAATTACTTTGAATTTAGTGAATATGTCTATATATACATACACTCACAAAACAAATACAAATAGAAAACACTATTAGAGATTTATATATATATATAAATTGAATGAACATGATCAACAATATCAATAATAATTAGTGTTATGTTTATTGGGTTTTTAAAATATTTTTAATACAAACTATAATTATTTTATTTTAAATTAAATTTTAAGAGTTGGGTCAATTCTTGAATCGCCTCTTGTTTAGACTTTCAGTGTTGTGAATCTGCCAATGGAAATAAACTCCATGATCGATTGGCTTGGGTGGTAAGCATGATCAAAATAAAACATGTTTTAAAATCCTTTTGATTTTGAATTGAAAGAGAAGAAGTGGATCGAAGAAGAGTGAAACCAGGGAGGTTACAGCTAATCACTTGGCTTTTAAATTTACCTTGCATAGTGTGCATAATACGTGTTTCCACTGCAACCTCATCTTATCGTCACATCAACGCAAATACAATAATAAAGTGTTAGCCATTCGCTTAATCGCTTTAGCCAGGATCCGCGAAATCCCCACGCCTTTTACCATCGTTTCGCTTCACCGTACAAACCCAACAGTTATTTTTCCTAGTTTCAATCTTCGACATATAAATTCATTTGGATTATATGTGTATGTATGGATAATCAAACACCACACATATAACATATATGGCCGATCCTTCGCCAGTTGATAACCCGGATCAGCAACCAAAACCAAGCGTACAAGTCCCTCAGGTTGACCCTCCCGTCTCTGCGGCGATACACCCTAAAGAGCAGTCAAAGCGTCCATCTTCTTCTTCATCGCCTAGACCTGTTGTGTCCCCAAGTGGATTGTCGGGTCAGCCTGGAGCTAGGGGGAGACACCCGAATTATCGTGGGATTCGGTGTAGAAGCGGCAAATGGGTGTCTGAAATACGTGAGCCACGTAAAACTACGCGCATTTGGCTTGGTACTTATCCCACCCCTGAAATGGCTGCCACTGCTTATGATGTGGCGGCGCTTGCTTTGAAAGGCCCTGACACTCCGTTAAATTTCCCAAATATGATTCTTTCATACCCAATACCGGCTTCTACATCGGCAACTGACATACGAGCAGCTGCGGCTCAGGCAGTTGCAGCAAGACAAGAGAAGTCTGACACTGGGGCGAATCCGGATCCGGGTCGTTCAGAGGTTGAGGGTGCGTCTAGTACTTGCATGGCTTCAGGCCAGGAATTTGTTGATGAAGAAGAGCTTTTGAATATGCCAAATTTGCTTGTGGGCATGGCAGAGGGAATGCTTGTGAGTCCGCCAAGGATAGACACGCCATCATCGGATGACTCGCCGGGAAATTCTGATGCAGAAAGTTTATGGAGCTACACTTAAAATTAATAAAATACTAAATTGTTCTATAATGGAATGGAACTGATAGTAACTTACAGTTACTCCATTAATGGGTTTTTCTTGAAAGCTGCGGATTGGGGATGCTTAGAATCTGCTTACTTCTAAGTATTGTGGCGTGCATACGTTGTTGCTAGAACTCTTAGGCGATTTTGCTGCTGCAATTTCGTTAGATGATTCTCTCTCTCTCTCTCTCTCTAAATGTATCAGAGCGCACGTCCCTCTTATCTTTGTTTTGGTAAAGATAAGGAGAACTTCTCCTTTTAACCTACAATAATAGAGCAATTGTGCCTCGACTCCTCGGGTAGTTCGATACTTATATTTTTTGGGATTTTATTTCATCCTTAAAAGTGATGATGTACGACTGTTCTAATTCTTTTTTCTACGATGTGGTATTACCATATTCTGGAACATTGTTTGCTTTTCTCTAATTTGGCGGTGGTAGAGTCAGAAATGAACACAAAAGTCATGGAGGTAAAGGTATTCTGCTAAAGAATTGCAAATGGGGTTGATTTTCGTTTAGTTGAATTTAGTTTTCGATACCGACTGAAAGTTATATTTGAGATCGAAGACATAGTTTGCGTTTTCAAAGTAGGAAAACATAACACTCATAAATTTTTTAAAAGTGTATGGTACGATTATTGATTGCAGGAATAGAGAATGGAGACAAATTGTGCTATTCTATGGTAATGGACTACTTTAACTTTAAACCATTTCGCTTTACATGTTATGGGAAATTTGACACATTGGATGCAAACCAATTAAAGAACTCCAGTAGTGATTGCATTAAGATGGAAGATCTTGACTTACTGGAGAGACCAATGTTTTATTTTTTTTTGTTAATATTAAATAAGGAAGATGCTAAGGTTGCTGAAACAATCAATTGGTTGACTATAAGAACTTACAAGAATGTTATAGATATAATAATTGTGCTTTGTCTACAAATGCCTTCTTAAATGGTAGGCTAAGTCCAATATTATGACATTCAGAAGAAATTTGGGGGGCAAAACTGAAGTAGAAAGGTAAAGGATCCTCACTTCTTCTTACTCTGGGAACAACAAATTTCTTTTCACCAAGGACTGTCCCATGTCAGCTTAAATGAAAAGCTTCTTCTTTGTTCAATGCCACTTGTTCTTTTCCTTTTTGCCATTAACTGTTATGATACGAAATTGGACGTCCAAAGATTTCATTGTCTTCATTTACTTTCTTTCCCCTTTCAGACATGGTGCACCACACAGTACTGAATAAAGGAATTTGATAGGTGGACCTGATGAATAAATAGCGTGTGCAGTTATTGAAACATCTGGGATAGCAAACCCTAATCTTCAGATCTTTCCATTTTGAATTCTCTAAGACCCTTATCTCAACAACTTAATTACAAGGTAATCCTGTCTGAATTTGGATTCGTTTGGTTATCTTACGAACGGTTGAAATCTGTCAATAACTATTATTTTAGCGACTGCCTTGGACGACAAAAGTGGGGAGCTGGAAGACCGACATGGATGAAACCAATGTTCAACGATTCTGGTCCTGCTGACCGACTTGTCTGTGAAGACCACGTCTCATTGTTGGTTGTTTTTGCTGTTAACATAGAGTCTACGCGATCATGTGAAGGAAAAGGAGTCAATGTATTGTCAGAAACTGCAGTTGAAATTATACATATCTAATGGCATTGCCTGTATCCCACATTTGAAATAGCTAGGTAAGCCGTCCTTTTGATTCTGAAGACCAAGTTAAATGTGGGGTTTCAAGTCCATCATCATTTTCTACTACTGTACAATTAATTGTATGTACTAAGGCATGCTCAATTTCTTTGAACTTTTAGGGTCTTAAGAATCAGGCGAGAGTAACTCATGTAAAATTTAATCTCACATTTTAGAATTTCATCTAATAGTCTCTGTGGCATGTCTTCAAGACTATATTTGAACATACATAGCATATGCGAAAACCCTTGAAGAAGAAAGTTTAATAAATTTATGGGATTGGTTTATAACTTTTGTATTGATTGTGATAAGTTTTTCGTTCATTCCCCCTATTTATATAAAGTAGAAGGGGCTTTTGGAAATGGTAGACATACTAAACCAACTTGTGCAAAAGCTAAGATCTGTTGGTCAACTTGAATACGATTAGGCACTTCAACATGAAGGCTCTGTCTTAATGGTAAGCACTAGAATTATAAGGATGGTAGAAAGACAGCAATGAATGATAATGATTCTTACGGGGAATTATGGTTTAATTTTGTTCCATAAGTGGAGTCGGCTTTCAAGATTGACAAAAGAGAGAGTGGTTCATTCATCATTGGATACTAATTTAATTAACTATAAATTAATTGCCAAATGTGGGGAGTTGGGCGAGACTTGTCCACAATCATATCCTTGAAAGATTGAGATTTGAAATTTGATTTTCCAGATTCAATTCACTTGGAGAACACACTGTTCGAAAAGCGGCTGGGGATATTTATCACTTAGATTCAAGGGAGAAGCAAATCTTCGATATATCATATACCGACATTCTTGTTTTAGAAAGTATAATCATTTCTTTTGATTGGGCCCCCCCCCTTATTTTTTTTTCTTTTAATTATTATTATCATCATTCAAACACATACACCGATTACTACTGTTGGGAGATTGTTATTAATCTCACATTGATTGGTTAAGTCTGGGTCGTTGGACTTAAACATGGAAACAGTTTATTCTCCTGATGAATTGGTCTTTAGGAGCTAACTCAAGAAGAGACTCATTTCCTCCAGACAAGGACAATGTCCCGACTCATCAGGTCCTCAATTGGAACTACTTGTGCTCGGGTGAAGTTCTATATCGATTGATTGACGGATGGTCATCAACTTTTAAGTCTCACGTTATTGTGCTCAATTGAAGTCCGAGTCAAGGGATGGTGTTTCTACCCTTTACGGCATCCTTCTTTATTCTGCGGGCGGCTCTGGGCCACATGTGGAAATAATTATCCCTCTGGTGGTCCCCGCTCATCTTTGTTTGTTTCCCTCCTTCTCGAAATAATAAATAAAAGAAACCGAGACTACGCCTTCCTTTCTCCTCCACTACTCCCCGCACACGGTTTTAGTCAGGATTTCCTCGTTGGCTTGGTCCGTACTCCCATGATGTTGACTCTCTGACTTTCCTTCCCAACTTCCTCTCCCTCTTCCTTCCGTTATTTCCAACTGTCGATTCAATTAACTGATGAGTTTTAAATGACTTAAAAACATCGTGGAGGCCACGTGCCACGCGAAACCGCGGGAAAACCCACCGCCTATTTGTGGAGGAGGCGAGGCGGTTGGGTTGGGGATTAACTGTCAACCGCTGGACGTCATTAAGAAAAAAAAGTATCTGTTTGTCTTTATTCGCCACGTCAGCTCTCACTTTCCTGTTGTCCGTAATTAGGAGTTTCCTGGAACTTTCTAGAATGCTTAAACGGATAAAATGTAGACTCGCTCTTTGACTGTGACAGGTACATGCAGGTTCATTCCCTTCAGTTGGAAGAAAACTAAATAATGAAAAATAAACAAATACCAGTCAAACTCCCTTGAAAAGGTCAAATAACACGTGTCAAGCAGAAGAAGATTGCCTGAAAACATCCGGAAGCAAGTGCAGGCCCACTAACTTTCCTGGCAGTAGTGTTGGTTAAACGTTATGTAAATATCGTGGACTTGAGTCCAGCTGTCTCCTCGTCACCACACCGTGTTCGCGTACCAGAAATGCAAAGCCACCTGTCATAATTCCTTCTCGTATATATGACCCTAACCCATTTATACTTTATTCAGATAACAGCGAAAAGTATTTAAATGTCTGTGTTCACTGCTACTCTACATACTTAGGAAATCTTTTTTGTCTTCAGAACAGTTATTCGACTGTCATGGATTCTTTCTCTAAATGGTCACCGGAGTTGGCGGGGTCTTCTCCTGTTTCTGACGGAAACAGCGCTTCTCGTATCGGGAATTTTTCCGATGAAGAGGTTATATTAGCATCGAGTCATCCGAAAAAGCGGGCGGGTCGGAAAAAGTTTCGAGAGACGCGTCATCCGGTGTATCGTGGAATACGCCGGAGGAACTCGGGCAAGTGGGTGTGCGAAGTGAGAGAGCCCAACAAGAAGTCGAGAATTTGGCTCGGGACTTTTCCTACGGCTGAAATGGCGGCGCGGGCGCATGACGTAGCGGCGATTGCTTTGAGGGGACGTTCGGCTTGTTTGAACTTTGCCGATTCTGCTTGCAGACTGCAGGCGCCCGCTTCGACTGATCCGAAGGACATACAGAAAGCGGCAGCAGAGGCAGCAGAGGAGTTCCGGCCTGGCGATTGCGTGGGGACCTCAGGAATAGGAAATGAGAAGATAACGGAAAAAGCTGAGGAACCAACATCGGATGACATATTTTTCATGGATGAAGAAGCTGTCTTCGGGATGCCGGGATTGCTCGCGAATATGGCTGAAGCGATGTTGTTGCCGCCACCTCAGTGTGATGGGTTAAACGGGGAAGACGAGGAAAGTAGCGATGATGTGTCATTGTGGAGTTATTCAGTGTAATAAATATAGTAATTAACTAAATAGCAAATTGGATTTTCGTGTTCTAGTTACGGCCAGAAGATTATGGGTTTCCGTACTTATAATTTTTGACTAGTACGGTGCTATAATTATGGCAAGGAATTGTCCAATTGAGCGAGGAAAATGTTACTAGTTCGCATAATTTGAATGGTAAAATGCCCCGAGTGTGTAAAGTTAGTGTGTGACCTCAACCATTCTCCCAATTGGTTGTGCTGTGTCGACATATATTCGGTTAGATGTAATATTTAGTCTTATTTCATTATTGCACTTAAAAAACACGGTGCTCTATTTGCCTCTCTGCAATGGCTTTGAGGTCAGCTTTCCCTCGTGTGCCTTTGGGTATTCTCTTGCCATTAGCTTTATGGGCTTATAGGTAAAGCCCAGCAATCCACATTACGAGTTAGTGGATTACAAAAGTAATCCTAGGCTCACAGGCCTCAAAGCAAGCCCACTTACATATTAATCGGACAGGGTTTCACCCTAAAATTTAGCATGACTGTATAAAAGCCCAGCAACAGGTAACATCTCATAAAATCCTGCATACGTGACCCTTTGAACAAGATAAAAACATTTAAAAAAAACCCAAAATACTAATAGACATTATGCAGAATTTACAACAAAATTAGGATACTATAGTTTCGAGTCTGCCAACTACCAAGCTCACTAATTGGGTAGGGGCAAAAGGCCAACATAAATCTAAGAATACGGATTCCATTACAAGATTAAGTCCCATATACTCCAGGAAATGATGTGCCATCAAAAACAAAGATGTGAAACAACAGGACATGCTGAGGCAGGCAGTCCGGAAAAACGTAAAGACTTCAGGGAACAAGATAATACATTCTGATGTTTAACAGATGGGCCGGCATGTCAATGTATCAGATAAAATCAACTGTCTAATCAATTCATGTCTGGGATGAACAAATTTTACTTCACTTTTTTTAGGAGAGTTGATGTCCTGAACTCAGCATCATCTCTGATAAAGCTCCACCAAATATATATAAGAGGAATGCTAATGGCATGATATAAAGCATGAGCATCAACATAACCCCAGTAGGGTGGGAAATCGTGTAACTCCAAGACCATGGCTAAACCTTCTCCAACAACAACCACCCACAGCTTCCAGCGTGATGGATGGCATGTGATACCAGCCCAAATTGCCCATGTGAAAAGTTGAGCTACACCCATGGCCAGACAGACTTTCATGTTTAGACCTGCAAAATGAATTGTCTACAGTAAAACCAGTGCCCAAAAAGGGAAATTATAATGAAGAGCCATTTTCTGAGTTGACACAATTTGATTTTCCAACATTTTCTATCCATTCAACTTTGTTGTATGGTATCATATCATAATCTGTACAGATTACATCTTCAAGCATGATATCACACCATAGGTTTATATGAGATTTCTGAGTACTTCTATTCCATCATATGGAATTTAAGTTCAAAGAGAAAATTGAAATAAATGGGCAGCATGAGTGCATGACAATAAGAGGCAGATTGATCTTTAAATGCACAAGAGGTATCACTTTGGAGAAATGAAAAGTTGATAGAAAAGAAAATGGTCAAGCTGCCTGCAAAAAAACCAATAACACCAAGGAACAATTCTCAAAGCTGAATGAAAATACAAGAGACAGGACAAAACCAAGTTTATCATGGAAGTATAAAATTTGCAGATAATTAACAGACAGAATAGTAAAGAAAATTTCATGGCTTATTCCAAAGAGTAGAGAAAAATTCAGTTCGAATTGAATGTTAACCAAGCAGCAAAGAAACACTGCCTTTGTCATATAGATATCAATCTGGACATCATAGACAGTGCTCCTTGACCAGACAAGTATAACTGAATCAAAACTAATAGTTCAGAGTAGAGATATGTCATGGAGCATTGCGAGAAAAGGTCACTAGAGAAATGTATTACCATAATCAAGTTTATAGAAATTCAGGTACAAGATGTGAGTTGTAACAAATGCAATAAATGGAGCAGCAACCATAACCCTGGCGGCCTCATCTCTCACACTGAAAGCTCGCAGAATTGCTACAATAAATGTAAAACCAAGTAATGCTGCAGCAGACGAACAATTTAGCTTCTCTGTGAACTCAACATCTCTACAATCAAATTAGACAAATGTCTCAGCATATGGGAGAAGAAAAGACTACACAATATGACAAAAAAACTCAACAATATGGAAATAAATATAACAAACATACAAGCCTCTGACCATTCATTTGACTTTGTTAGCTCATTTGCTCTCCAGTTACAGTAATGCAAAGTTGAACTATCATTGCAGTCAAATTTTGTATGCACAATCATAATTCATATTCTATAATACCTCTTTTTTTTTAAAAATCACAGCTTATCAAAATTGCTTCATATAGCAATATAAAAAAAGGCTCAAATGCCACAGAAGGAATGAAATTCCAAACAATATCAGCTGAAGAATTAAGTTCTACCCCTTTCGAGGAAAAAGAAGGATCATTTTTTCAATTCTTAATCTATGAATTATTGAAGTGCTAGTGTTGGGAAGAAAAATTGAGCCTTTTCGTGGACCTATTCTCTAACTATAGTACCATATAAATATTATGTTGCATATCTTAACACATAGAAGAGGACTGCTTGCTTACCGGCTATGGAAAACAGCACTCCAGAACCAGTAGTTCATTGCAAGAATCCCATAGATGTGCCACAAACCAGTATATTCATAATAAGTCTTCTTACCTGCCCTCAAAGGCAACTTGTAGTACAGAAGGATGAAAAAGGACACCCAACCATGAAATTGTATGGAAAGATTGAGTGCAGAGATGGCAACAGCAACAGGTTCCTAAGAATATAAATAACATTTGAATGAGCAGAACAGAAAGGTGACAGGTTCCTAAGAATCAGACTAAATAAGTAATTAAGTCAACATGCTCTTGCAAATTATATGTGACAACCTGAATTCCATAAACACGGCAGAATGGCCATTTCCCATGATACTTGACAGGCTTGTCACCAACTTTTTCTCTCTCCTCTTCCCTAGCAAGCATACAGTGATATTGACAGTCACTACTGCAGTCCCATTGTTTCCACTGGAGATAGAGTGGTTCTTGCAGATACCATGGTCCATCAACAGGTTTCCCATCAGATGAGAAGTTACAGTGTTGGAAGCATTTTTCCCCCACACATCCAGTTTTCTGGCACTGCTCCACGCAAGCCCTGGAAATAATTAACAAGTATGACAAGGATTAACATTCCAGGAATGAAGAATGCACAAATAAGCAACTGTAGAACGTTCAAGCAAGTTGTAGAGCAACGTAGACCAATGGAATTTCTTGAGCATGACAAAAAAATGCAAGTTTCTTTAATCCTCCAGCCAAACCAAAATTCAATGTCAATTAACATTAAGAATGTGAGTAAAATATCAGAAGCAGACAAAGAGAGATGTCACAATGAATTCTTAAGAAATTTGATGGGAGATAAAAGTAACAAATGATGTTTAACCAAATGAATGGTATCATTATTAATAGGTAAAAGTAACATACTGAAGATAACAACTCAGTTTTACAATCAGACGCCAGAACTAAAACTTGAGAAAACATTAAACAATTTTCATAGAAAAAATAAAAAGAAAATTTGGTTAAAAACAAGAGGATGACTAATTGGCCACGGTGTCTAACCAGTATCTGGTCAAACTGACATCCAAAAAGTAAAAACAGAAACTCCCTAGGCAAGCTTGAACCACTAAACTTCAGGCACCAAGTTAATCTCACAATTTTAAACTCCACACCAATAATAATTACACACTCCTTAAAAAAATTTCTATACTTCCTGTAGAAGCCAAAACTATTCACAAGAAAATGGATCTCTAGCAAATAACCGAATCTCGTCAAAAGCACTACTGCGTCTATTTCTTAGTATTTGAAATCACTTTTACTAAAAAGCACTTCCTATCAATTCCCCCTTCATGTTTTCCACTAACAATATTCCTCTTAATTTCAATAAAATTTCTCCAACACTGAACTCAAGAGCTTAATACAAAGACTATGAATCTCAGACCCTCTTTTCACAATCCTTCTTAAGTTATAGTCAACTCACACTAGTAAATCAGGTATATAAATTTCCTTCAAACTGTGAACTATAAAACATGTTCAAGCAACTCTAGCTCGTCAATACAACAATGCACGCATTTCATAAAAAACCAAAATTAAAAGCAAAAATAGCAAACATTCTATCTGCAAAAACCATTTGATAAATTGGAAATCTGTACTTGTAAATCGGATCAGCATCACCGTCACTTGCGTCGAGAGCAGGTAATAGACATGAAAGTGTAAGAAAAAGAGAAATCCATTGACAGTGAGCCATCTGAATAACGGAAAGTGGAAGTCAACAGTGAAAGGTTAAGAGATTTCTACATAATTAAAGGTCGGTGACGGAGGTTCGACGGAAGGAGCGACGGAGTTTGTTCCATGGAAGGAAGTAGGGGAGGGCGACGCTGTGTGAAGAGAGGAGAAAGAAAAAAGTGAGTAAGAGCGAGTAGGGGGAGATTTGACTCGAGATGAACGTTAATAAGATGGGGCAGGGACCGGAATGGCAGAATCTCGTGTAGAGATGATCTGAGAAACGGTTCACGAGAAGACACGTGGGTGTGGACCCGTGGGTGTTGATATGCTGGAACTGATTTTACGAATTTGACCTTGGATTTTTATAGAACTGGCGTTGAAATTACAGAAGTAGAGCTGAAACCTGAAAGTAGTTTTTGTGGCTTCGCGTTTTTCATTCAGAAATAAAGACTAAAATTTTATTTGGGATTTCAGTGAATTGCCATTGCTAGAGTTCTGCTCAAGAATGCCCCCATCCTGATTCTTGTTGAGGTGTGTCTTTAGTTTCCAAGCATGGTTCTCATTCAGCCTGATTTGGCCATACATTTTGATGAAAGCATTCTTGATTGTGGCATTATACACTATTGGACTTGTTTCATGCTGTTCTCTGAAACAGGCCGCCAGCGCTCTGGATGCAGTTCGTGAGCCCTGGTCTAGAATGCACTAAACCATCTGATGAAGGGTAGTACAACATTGGCGATTGCTCGTAGATTGAGCACAGTTCAGAACGCACATCAAATTGCGCTTTGTTCTGATGGTAGGATTGCAGGACCGGGAGCTCATTTCGGGTTGCTTGCTAAGAAAGGCCAATATGCTGCATTGGTTGGCACTCAGAGGTTGGCATTATATTAGTTATAAATTTGTTACATGTACTTCATAGAAAGCATAGCAGTTGCTAGCAATTTCTGATTGTCCAATAAGCATCTTTTTGCTAATATGAGTTGTAGAATTGAATTTCATATTGCTTCTTCATACGTTCTGGATCAGTGACATTTGTTCTAAATTGATTATTTTTCCCTCATGCTTATCCATTTGATAATGCCATTTCTAAAGCAAAGAAGAACATATGTATGGAGGAGAGTTGGGGAATATAGCGAATATAGTGACAGTTTTTACCTGGTGCATTACTGTTGTAAGTTCCCATTTTCAGCCAATAAATACCGTTCATAATATTGTTAAAGACCTTTGTGACGCAAATAATTTCTATCAAATAAAATGTTAAGCATTGAATTTTTGTGTTTACATGCGAGAAGATACAAGTTCTACTTAAAGGTTTGACTGTTTCCATGGTACCTGGCATCCTGGCCTAGATGTTACTAACATAAATTTGTTGTTTGTGCATGAAGGCAGTTAATAATTTTGAGGTTTCGTTTGCAAGGACTGAATATGAAGGAAATGTTCCTCAACTTCATTCTTCTTTGTCATTTTTTTATTTACTGACACAATAGATTGCCTTTTGGTCATGAGAACATTTATGGTTTATTGACATTGTTGCAGGAAGGTTGTATGTAATGATGATTTTGGAACAAGGTGGCATATGATGAATTAAATGTCTTTCACTGATGCTAAGTAACTATTTGACTGGATTTGTGGTATGATTCTATTACATGTTAGTAGTGAGTTAATGACATAATGATTCATATCGATTTCTCTTTGGAGACCTTGGTCTCCATTGATTCTTCACTCCATGGGGGCATGGTTTGTGCTTGAATCTGATCATTTTGTTTTTGCATCGACTTTGAGATGGATCTCTGTGCAATATCATTGCGTCCTCAACTCTGTTATAATTGAAGAATTCAAGTTATGGAAATATGGGAGTTTAACCATTAGCCCAAATCATATTCTGGTATTTTTTATATCTGTTGAAAGTATGGAGCTGAAAAGCTTATCTCTCTTCCATGCTTATCTGGTTGCATGTCCAGAGCCTCAATCTCAGAAGGCATATCCAGCCGATATCATAACTGTAGAATGAAGAGAGAATCTGCCTAATTTTACAGTTGCATAGTTGGATTATGAATTATAACATCTCTTACAAAAGGAGATTACAGCATCTGGGGCAAAAACAACTTGTGTTCCATGCTTTCTTAGTGCTTTTATGGTTGAATCTGAGTATGTAGTACAAACTATGATCACCATGGAATGAAAGAAGCAGCTGCATGATTTCACAGCTTTGGATATTGGATGTTTATAATCTTTAAGACAGGGAGATAACAGCATTCAGGTTGGCGAGGCATTCAGTTGGAAGGCCAAGGAAAGTATTCATGAAGATATCATCAATACGATCGACTGTTGCCACACCGACCAATCTGCAGTTTCCTTCTTTGTCCAGTCTCTCCCCTCTTCCACTTCTCATTGTTCCTTTTGATTCCTCAGATGTCAGCACTGTCTTCACCAGCAGCGGCGGTGCTCTATAGATACTTCCCACTGAAAACCAGAACTTGGCTACGAATTCTAGATCAACCTGCAAAAGAAATAGCAGCAAATCCTTGATTTAGGGCACTGTAACAAAACCCCTAACAGCCGCCGACGAGTAAAGTTACCAGCATAGTCTTACCTTGCCAGATTCTTGATCAATGCGTCCTTCGAAGAGTTCAGGAACAATATCTATCTTCAAAAATGGTGGCAAAGGTAATCCCAAGAACTTGGCTGTTGCACTTGTCAGCGACGGAATAGACAAAGTTTTCAAGTCAAAACAAACGGAAATTTCTTTGTTGAATTCACCGTCAGTGATCTTCATAGTACCAATACCGTCTCCTTTTCCCCCTTCTGCATTATATTCAAAGTCCGGGTATCTGGCGATGCCGAGCTTGCAAGCTCTCAGACTCTTGAAATTCACTGAGTAAACCTCGTCACTTTTTGACGGCCGACCCTCAGCAGTTGTAATGGCACTGGAAATTTGTTCTTGTTGGCAAGAATTGTAAGAAGAGCAAGCGACTGTTTTGATTCTATAACCTGGCTTTCTTGTAGCAAACTGGCACAGAATTGGAGCATTGGAGGAGTTTATCTTACAACCCATTTTGTGAAAAACTTTGTTATGAGTAGTATGAAGGAAGTTTCAGTCTTCATTAGAAAATTTGTAGCATAGCTATTGCGCAATGCTTGACCATCATCTATCTAACCAGGAGCGCCAGTTTCCTGTTCTCGTGAAACCAGGCGAAAAATATGAGGCTGGTTTGCACTTGGTGTATGGACCTTATCTTTCATTCCAGAAAAATCTTGCGGGCAACAAATGCTTGATGGTAACTCGTGTGAGCAGTAAAATTATTAGTGGTCGAGATTGTTTCCAGATATCACTCCGAGAGCATACACGGAAAAATGAGTGTTTTGTCTCTTCAATGGGGCTGGAAAACCTATCTGTGTATTGATTATGTTTGCTGGGACTATCCCCCGAGGCTTCATTGTAGCAGACACATAATTATGCAAGCATCTTGTAAGATCAATACACGTACAGCTTAAAGAAGGTTGCATTTGTTTCATTGCCAAATCATGGAACAAAATCGAAGGAAATGTTATAACACGACGGTATTTACACAGCCGATCGAGAGGTCATTATGATCCCACGCACGCACGCAGTGTTTCTTGCACACAAGTGAAATGAAATGAGAGGAAATTATCCTACGAGTATGACAGGCTCACCCATCAATAAACGTTTACATACTTGTTTAGTGCCAACAAATCCTAACCACATATCTTAGACCATGGCATTTGGCTCTGGTAACATGTACGTACGAAAGTAGGCAGCTTTCAATGGAACAACACAGGGTAAAAAGAGGATAGAACGTCCATAAGTCTAAATATTAACAGAAAATTTGTCTGAATATGCTGGCATTCAACTTTAATTTATCAAAATCCACCTCACTCTGTACAGTGGCAAAATCATTAGAATTCAGACACAACTTTTGTTAATATTGCTACTTACCAGGGAGCTGAACATTATTTATCATACAAATCATTGCAAAGCACCAGAAACTCAGCAACATGTGCAATGCACTACACAAGCCTAATACAATCCATTAGCTCTGAAAATTTCCAGGGTTTATGTCACTTCAGCTATAAATCTCTTTTTGGAATAATCCAACTCAATATATAGAGTTGTATAGTATGCATGTTTTTAACACACAAGAGAAGATCTCAAGGAGGGGGCACTTGGAAGATGAGTGCAGGATGCCCATCGGATAACTGATTCAGAGACCATGAAATCAAGTTGTTCATGCGCACCAGGACCAATTGAACGGTACCTCCTGCTGTGGATACTCAACATCTTGGACCCAATAATCCCACCTGCTCTTTTAGCTCCAGCTTTAACTTCAGCTGTTTTATGCTCCATTTCTCCGAGCTCATGCCCAAAGGAAGGAGAAGAATTAAGCAACATCCCCAAGCTAGACTCTGCATGTAAAACAAATATAACTCATATGAAAGTTAAACAAGGAAAACATAACACATTTGAAAGATTGAAAACTCAATTACCTCCATAAACAGCATCAGCTCTGGAAATGCTGTTTGGACAATCTACAGTAATAATCCCACCTGCACTTTTAGCTCCAGCTTTAACTTCGGCTGTTTTATGCTCCATTTCTCCAAGCTCATGCCCAAAGGAAGGAGAAGAATTAAGCAACATCCCCAAGCTAGCCTCTGCATGTAAAACAAATATAACTCATATGAAAGTTAAACAAGAAAAAACATAACACATTTGAAAGATTGAAAACTCAATTACCTCCATAAACAGCATCGACTCTGGAAATGCTGTTTGCACAATCTACAGAAATACTACCTTGACCAACGGAACTGGGGCTAAGGAATGCAAAACTGGGCATGGAAGGTAGAGGAGAAGCAACTTCCAAATCGTTAGATTTGCCAGTACTGCAGAAAGAAAACCCAGCAGATAGAAGTCGAGGTGTTGATGGTTCCACCAAGAAAGAAGAGAATGATGTCCTGCAGGTGAAAGCAGATGATTCCATATTACCAACGTTTGGTGATCCACTGCCAAAGCTGATGTCCTGATTCCTGGTCATAAATTGGGTAGAGAATGAGCAACTCCCTAAATTCCATTCTTGACAACCTTTGACCCTGCTTCCACTCAGTTCTTTGGGATCTTGAATGCCATCCTTCATCCATGAGTGGTCTACAAGAAAGACAACATTTAAGGACTGTTCTCTATTTTTGGCCTAAGACTAGCCTCAGGTCATACACATCCTTTGTAGCACAACTGTTTTGGGATGTGTCATCATAAATTTCCTTCTGCAGATGCAATCATCTCAGTATAAAACTGGCCTTTTTCTTAGATCCTTTGAATGTCTTTTCAAATATGATATGTTGTGAAAATAAATTAAGATATTTATTTTATCTTTACCATAACTGGAAACAGGATGTTTGCAATCTAAATGTTACAGAAAATAAGATAACGATATCCAGTAAATAAAAGTGAGCATCCAACCTTACCTAAAACCTGCTGCACAGTGAGCCTTTGAGAAGGATCTGTTGAAAGCATTCCCATGACCAAGTCCTTGGCTGATTCAGATATGTGATCCCAAGGATTGGAAGGGAAACGTAAATCTGCTGCCCTAACAGCATCAAATATCCTTGACTTAGTATTACCCCAAAAAGGTGGCATACCACTGAGAAGAATGTAAAGAATAACCCCTGAACTCCAAACATCAGCAGCCTGGTTGTATCCCCCAGCCAGTACCTCAGGAGCAATATAAAATGGACTCCCAACTGTCCCATGCAAGCTTTGCCCTGTTTGAAAAAAACCCAAATACTCAAAACATTATCTTTCTGGATTTTGCTGGGCATAATAACACAAAATTCAATGAACAGGAAAGAAAACAAAAATATATCACTTTACCAGGCTTGATGTAGGCAGCAAGACCAAAGTCAGCCAATTTAATTGGTGAGGATGAGGCTTTTGTAGCCAAGAGAATGTTCTCTGGCTTCAAGTCTCTATGAACAACCCCAATTTCATGACAATATAGAACCACTTGCATCAAATGCCTGAAGAGAACCCTAGCCTCTGCCTCAGAGAATCGTCCGTACTTCTCTAACCAGTGGAAAAGCTCCCCACCAGCACAAAGCTCCATCACCAAATGCACATAGTCTTCATCCTCATAAACTGCTTTGAGATCTACAACATTTGGGTGACCCGATAACCTGGTCATTATTTCAATCTCAAGCTTGACACTTCGGGCATCATCTGAGGTCACTAATCTATCTTTAGCAATCGATTTGCAGGCAAACACCTCTCCAGTCAATTTATCTGAGCAAACCCTTATAACACCAAACTGGCCCCAACCCAGCTGCTGCCCAAGAAAGAATCTTTCTTTCAAATCAGAGATCAGGTTTGTGTCCAAAATGGTTTCAGCTAAGCTTGCAATTTTGTAACAATTACAAGGCTGAGTTGATGGTTCACTGCCACTGTTGCTCTTGGCAACAGCCATACCAGATTCCAGTTCCCCAAACCAATCGTAAAAATGTCAACAGAACCTCAGATTGCTCACTTAATCATTTAATACAGCACACTTGGAGATGAGGTTGAAATCCTATGGGAACGTTCTTGTGCCTGACTGTTGGAGTTTGATAACACTCATTATCGAAACAGAGCAACAGCTTACTATAACATGACTATCAAAATAAGAAAACCCTGACTCTATGGCTGAGAATTCTCTCAATTCTTAACAGATCAGCTGGATCTGTAGAACAACAACAAATGACCAGATTAAGGCCACTTCTTAACCTCTCGAAATAAATGGCATATATTGTTCATTTGGATTCAATGGGAACTACAACAGTATATACCAAAAACCAGGCAGATCATTTTCCACAGAGAAATAGTAATTTAACCTCACAAATGACATGTCAAGTTCAGAACTAAATTCAAATAAACCCTTCAGACAATAAATAAATGAATAAAATGGAGTCACCCACCAGATCACTTCTCAAAATACAAAAATTTCCATTTTTCCTTTTTCGGTGCAAGTAAGTAAGACTCAACATATGGAATTAACTCAAACCAACTTCAGACAATGAAAGCAACCACACCCCATCTCTAAAACACCGAGGTTTTAAAAACAAAAGCAAAATTCAACGCAAACGCACCAAAATTCACGCGATAAACAAACACCCCAGATCAGAAAAACAGTGATAAAACTATATATCTATGACACCCAAACTCAGTCACTCGCATACAGTCACAGACACATACAGAGAGAAACATATAGATAAAGAGAGAACCTGGTTAGAGAGAAAAAGATGCACAAAGAAGCAACCCGTTGGAGCAGTGATTGAACTCCCCACAACATGCCCCCTGTGGGTCCTCCTTGGTCTCCTCTTCTCTGAGTAGAGCTTTTATGTTGTCTAGTAGTTGGACTCTAATGTGTTTTCCTCGGACGTCAAACTCGGTTTAATTTAGTTTAATTAAGGATTTCTTCTAGTTACCGTCGGTTTCACGGATACTCGCTTGTGTACACTGAAGGCAGTACTCGCTTTGTTTAACGGTATTTCCCTTTTCAGAAATATTTGCAACTAACTTTTTCCCTTTTAATAATTATAATTCCATTTTATTTTATTATTTAGAATATATATATATATATTTATATTATAAATACAATTAATGATGTAATTTATAATTAAAAAATGTTTTAATTGAAAACAAATTCATAAAATTTATAAATATAATTATTAATTAAAGATAAGTAAAAAATATTTTTAATAATTATCTTTTTTATTTAACTCGTATTAAATCCTTTTTTTAATATTTTAAAAATTTATATAATTAATATTTATATTTTATTATTATTCAATGTTAGTGAGCTAAATTTTAAAATTTTGTTCAACTAGAGACATAAATGGGCCCAATTTGGGCTTTGTTTCCCTACCGAAATGGGCCGGGCTCCTGCGGGGAAATCGAGGACAGGACTAATGTGTCCTAGTTTGTAAATGTAGACACGTTCACGGTATTATTTTTCAAAAAAGAAACCCGAAGTTTTACTGAATTATTGTTAGTGTTTCTGGTTGTTTTGATGAATAAAACGCATCGTTTTGAGAATATTTGGCCGAATGATCGCAGCACAAATTAAATCCTTCCCAAAGTCACTCGCTTCACTCGTCTTCGATCACTTGAACTATCAAGTCCTGCTCTCGTTCTGTTCATCATCCGAGATTGTTTCATGTAAGAATGGCAGGATTTCAGGTTGCAGGTAACATGCTTGAATCTTGTCTTTGTTCGAGTATGGCTGTAATGGAGGGCAAAAGTTTGGTAAAATTACTAAATGAAAGTTTAACAATTTGTTTTTTCTTCTCTAGAATGAGGACAATATTTCTGCGTGAAAGTTTAACAATTTGATCCTGTTTTTAGGTAGTCGTGGAATTTTTTTAATTGGGTGGATATCAAACAATTTAGTTTAAGGGTTCTGCTGGAATGTCGGAGAATTCATGTTTTATTGGTTGATGACTGAAACTTTGTGTTAATTTCATTTGCTATTGGTGCAAACTGGAAATTTGATGTTGTAGGCTGCCTGAAGAATACATTTTGGCAGCTGATGATTGCATATATATTGAAGAACCCTAGTCTCCTCGTGCTTTAGTGTCTCTTAATACCATTTTATGATATTTTTCTGACTATGAAAAATACAAGGCAAATAGGTGTAATAAAGTAGTAGCTCATGATTTGCGCTGGAAAAATGTTGTGTTTTATTTGTTTTTAAATTTCTTTGTTGATATTTGTGTATCTTCATGCTGGTTAGCTTTAATATGAGAATAACTCTTGGTTTCTTTTTCTTCGTTTCATTTGCCTGGGATGGTGGTTCTGATTGACACTTTTGGTGACTGAAGCTTAAATGCCACATTGCGTCAGTTTGGTCTCCGGCTCAAGCCTACTTAAGTTTGGCTTGAGTCCGCTAACTAGAGTTTCTCATGGAAAAAAAGGAATTTTGGTTTCATCATCCTCAGCTGGATTTCTTAGCATCCGAGCTGTGCAAGAGAATGGAGGACCGCGGAGGCTGGTTGATATAATCAGAATTGTGCCAGAGCTCTCGAGGAATTACTTTCGAAGTCCTTTTAGGAGGGCACTTTTTGGCGGAATTTCCTTGCTGGGTGGCTTTTATGTGGCACAAACAATCTCTCTGTCATTTGGAGCTCTAGGAGTCAATGATGTGATTGCTGCAGTATTATGTGTTCTCTTGACAGAGTATGTAACACGGTTTTATTACAGCCGGCCAAAGGTAACTTTTCCCATTGCTCTTCTCAACAACTTCAAGATGGGTTTCACTTATGGTCTTTTCATTGATGCTTTTAAGCTTGCAAGTTAATTATGCTTTGAAAAGCCATCTGAGCTTCTTGTCATGTAGGCATGCAATAACATTGTATTTCTGTGAGAATACACTTCAGAATTTGGTTTTCTAAATTTTTGTGCTCCATGAGTTTGCTAGAGTAATTGATAAGTTATATTTTATAAATTTATTTTCTTCATAATCTTAATATTTGGTATGTCACGCCCATTCATTTCTTTTCCTGCCCTTTCATCTCTTTCTTCTTTGATTTTACTTGCTTCTGTGGTACATCACTTGTATCATTGTAAGATTTCTCAATGTCTTTGTTTAGTAATCTCTCTCATCTATATCGCATTATGGGAGCAAAAATTTGTTGAATAGTTATTTATTTTCTGCAAGTTGCTATTGTAATCTAAAATATAAAAATATTAACAAAAAGATTTGTTCTTTTAATATGCATGCTGACCAAAGTAATCTGTTCTAACATGCATGCTGACTTGTTTTTTCGTGGTTAACCTTCCACAATCAATAACTGCTTTAGTAGCATATCCTTTTGCTACCTTATAAGGCTTTGCCACTACAAGGATGGAATCGAAACATTTTGAAGATGAGAATTGATTTAGAACCTGTGTAAGATACAATATTCCTTAGTATGGTGTTTAAGGTTTTGGGTATTGTGGAATGAATTGTCCCACTAGCGATTGCTCTTTAACGTCATCTTATATTAGGGGTTTATTAGCATTTTTTAGAAGTACTCATTTCTTTCACATTGTTCAGCTGCCAAAATATTACCTTCATGCCGATTTTTTGCCACTAACGGTTAATGATCAGAGTGTTTTCTGGTATGCCTTTTTTGTAGTTCATTGTGGGGTTTCTAAGCTGTGAGTGGACCATACTATACTGATTTTGGGTTGGCTTTTACCTATTAAGTGACTGAAACTGAGGATAATATATTTCACACCAGTTGACATATTATAATTGTAGTTGGTTTTTGAGTGTGGGAAGCTGATGTGGAAGAACTGTGTACTGTAGGGTAGCCTTGCTTAAACCACCCAACCATGCCTCCCCATTCTAGTTGCATACTGTTCACAGTTGCTTGATTTTTTACCTCCTCTCTTTTTTGAGAGACATTTTCTGCCTTATTAGTATGAGTGAAGACGGGGATTTGTAGCTAACGGAAAAGATGATGTTTCATGCAGCGAGGAGTAACCATATTATAATGGCCTTCATTGTGGTCAGAAAAAAGGAATAAAGATGTGACTTCACATAATTGCGGTTTGTTGGCATCAAAAGAGATATATGAAGAGGGTATAACTCCCTTTGGCTCTGTCTTCACATTGACCATGATATGCTATTATTTTAGATTCTAAGGAAATGACCAAATGAACCATTATTTGTCTTTGGTTTTTATTCTGGAGACACAAACGGTAGTTAACCTCATAAGTTTACTTATAAATCCCGCACTCCACAATATTGTTAACTATGCTTTCAGATTTGCTCAGTTCTTCATTATTCGAGTCTGATGCTCTGTTCAGTTAATATAGTACCAGCTTCAGTGACTAATACAGCAAAACTTGCTAGTGTAGCAAGATTGATAGAAATGTGGGTTTAGATTATATGCAGGGAAAAATGTGTTCAATCTTTTTCCTCACGTAAATGTTTCTTCTTTTGATCATTGCCCCTATCATCAACTGTTCCATAGTCGAGAAAAACGAAATAGATGCGAGAGAAGCTCTGTAAAATTGTGAACTCAAAGGAAGCACTGTATACAGGCATGCTTCTACTTAGTATAAAAATGATATTGCTTCTTTAAGAAATCTCATGAGCCCAAATCACCTATACTGCAGCTCTGCTCGCATAACCTTCTGTATGCTGCATTGCATTGAATATGCAAATGGTGAGATTTCAAGATAGTAAGCCTTGTGGGAAATTGTTCAAAAGAGCCAAATGAATCGGGTTTTTGCTTCTATTCTGGTGTAAATTTGTGAGTATAACATATTATAGTTATTTTTAAATCTTGTTTCTTGAATCGCAATTAACAAATTAAAAAAAAATTAAAACCCCTAATAAATTTTTAATTAAATGATTTTATTGAGAATCTACAGGGCTTTCGCCTCTCGCAATCAGTCAAAGACACTGTTAGCATGCCGGAGAAATTGTGGCACGTGCAGCGTTGTTTCATGGCATTATCGTAATTACACTGTTTTGGTAGAGCTGACGCGATTTTCCCTTCGTACCCTCCCCGGTCCAGCAGCCTACGGCTTCTCCTGCTCTGCTTCAATCCATTTTCACGGAAATCAGAAGCACAGTTTTCTTAATACACACTGAAATTAAGACAGAGCACTCGTCAACAGCTAAATCGGATGTCTGAGATATAAATTACCTGCGAATTTGAGCGCGGAAGAGAGAATTTTCCAATTTTGATAGGAAATTATCATTATCATTATTATTATTATTAGGGTTTTTGTTATGATCAGATTCGATTTCAATCGGGCATCTTACGTGTCAGATTGGAGCAAGTTCAAATTGTCTGATTCTAGCCAACTCATTATTGAACGTTATTATTTGGTTGCTAATTGGTTATGGATTTAGACGCGCACGGAGGCAACAAGCGCGTGTTCCAGCGACTGGGAGGTGGGCCCTCAACGGTCGACAACAAGCAGAAAGTTTGTAACTTTTGGCGGGCGGGCAACTGTAACCGATTTCCTTGTCCGTACTTACACAGAGAATTGCCGCCTGCACCGGGAGCGGCGGCCAGTGGAACTGCCACGAAAAGGTTTGCGAATAACACATGGGGTAGAGTTGGGACCAATAATAGGCCAGTTATAAAGACGGAGAAGTTATGTAGAAATTGGGTTCAAGGGAATTGTGTGTATGGAGAAAAGTGCAAGTATTTACATTCTTGGACTTTAGGGGAAGGTTTCAGGCTGTTGACTCAGCTTGAAGGGCACCAAAAGGTACTTTTTATCTTTAAAAACAAGTTAGTCTGTTGAATTTTCTTTTTCTCGATACATTTGGCGATTCAATTGCTGGGTTAATTTGGAATAGGTTGTGACTGGGATTACACTGCCATTAGGTTCTGATAAGCTTTATTCCGGTAGTAAAGATGAGACGGTGAGAGTTTGGGATTCTGCTTCTGGACAGGTTTGTTATTCTCTTTTCTTGATATAATAAATTTTAGATGTTTCTTAAGTCTGATTGCTTGTTGGAAAGTTAGATTTTGATTTATTGGTGAAAAAAAGAAGTCTGAATTCATTGGTGTTGCTTGAGAAAGATCAAAAGAAAATAATAAATTGCTTGCGAACAATACATGCTTGATGCATTTTATGCCCCAATTTTTGAGCATTGACGACTGGTGCAAGTTCCCAGAGGTTTTTTACAGCTGCAAAAGTGCTGTTTACAATTTGCTTTGCCGAGCAGAGTTGAAATATTTGTACCTATCATTTTCTTTTTCCTCCTTAGTTCTATTTGTATCTCAACAGAGAAGCAATTGTTTAACGGCTGATGTTCTTTGTGTAGTGTGTGGGTGTGATTAATATTGGAGGTGAAGTTGGTTGCGTGATCAGTGAAGGTCCTTGGATTTTCATTGGTGTAACAAATTTTATCAAGGTAAATCATAGACCTTTAGTTTTTTTTCGTGAATATCAAATGGTTATGCAAGCTTCAAGTAGTTTCAGTATAATGATATATTCCATCATTGGGCATATGATGATGTTGCAGGCTTGGAACACCCAAACTAATACTGACTTGAGTCTTAGTGGACCTGTAGGACAAGTTTATGCCATGGCTGTTGGTAGTGATCTGCTCTTTGCTGGTACACAGGTAATAAGTTTTACAAGTAAGATTATTCATATTTTCTTTTTGAATCTTCATGTTTATAGTTTACTCCTTTTGTTGGCAAATTGTTTCTCTTTGATGTTTCTTGCTTGTGGCTTCCATGGGTGGACTGTGCAGGGTTGTGATTAATCATTTGGAAACCATGTTATTGAGGAAGGACATTGTGATATCCCAAATTTTAAAATGATCCTACAGTTTTGAAGAGGTTTTATTGCATGATATGTGCTCACAATGTTATGCATAATCATGTGCATCTTTTGTTTTTGCACTGTTAAATCTTTGTGCAACGTCAATCATGCATAATGAAAGCCCCTGCACAAGTTTGCCGTGTGCTTTCTACATCTCACATCATCTCTGTTTCCTTCTCTGTTGTCTCTGTATGTGTCTGTATATGTTTTAAATTACTATGTATTCCTGAAACTAATAAAAAGACTTGCTTTGGTGCAGGATGGGGCTATATTGGCATGGAAATTTAATGCTACCAGCAACTGTTTTGAACCTGCTGCATCACTTAAAGGTCACACACTACCAGTGGTTTCTTTAGTTGTTGGAGCGAATAGGCTTTACTCTGGCTCCATGGACAATTCAATACGAGTAAGTTGGTTTTAGTATCATGTGAATTCTGCTACAAACTTTTAGCTTTTTAGTAAATTATGTGCAGACATTCTTCAAAGAACCATAGTAGTATATTTGGTTAGGCAATTCATCCTTTATTATACCTTTTTTCCCTGTGTTTTAATTTTTTTCTTTCACAATTCTTTTAGGTGTGGAGCCTTGAAACTTTGCAGTGTATACAGACTCTAATAGAGCACAGTTCAGTAGTGATGTCCCTTCTTTGCTGGGATCAGTTTCTTTTGTCATGTTCACTGGACAAAGCAATAAAGGTTTATGCCATTATGATGCTCATTTTATTTGTTTTCTTTGGGCTCAAGTCAAAAAGTTGTACCTATTTGGTTTGTTTGTGCAGGTGTGGGTTGCTACAGAAAGTGGAAACTTGGAAGTAACATACACTCACCATGAAGAACAGGTATGTAATTTTCTGCAAATCTGGTCATCTGATTTTATGCATAGCATTTTAATTCGTGATTTTGAATTTGGGTGCCAATCTTGATAGTATTTATATTCAAAGTAGTTGATTAATATTGAACTTGCGATACTTTGGATAATTATAGTCAATGCTGCCCAGTCTACTAATCTGTTTGCTCCTGGGTTTGGTCCAAAAGCACAGACGCTAATGGAAAGAAGCTTTTGTTTTGAGTGTATGTGTTATATTGCTCCATAGGTATTCCTTGGTGTAAGCCTATTATTTTGAAGAATTAGGCTCTGAATTATAAAAGTAAGCCATCGTCTTCTGCATGCCTGTAAGATTTGCATCCATTAGTTTTTCATTCTTGATGTATAGTCTCAGTTTTTCGTTCTTTAGAAAGAGTGAATAGTTTCACTTCTAGATTTCACTTGCAGTGCTATAAAATTCAATTTGCTATTTTTTCATTTTAATGGTTGGTTTAGAATGTGGGAACATGTACAATACAAGTAGTTTGTGACTTTATGTTTTGTACGCTGCAGGGAGTGCTTACCCTGTGTGGAATGCCTGATTCAGAAGGCAAGCCAGTCTTGCTGTGTTCTTGCAATGACAACTCTGTCCGCTTTTATGATTTGCCAGCGTGAGTTTTCTGTTGCAGCCTACCCTTTATTTTGTTATTTTTGTTAGCCCATTTTGCTCTGCACATGTAATTACTGTTTTCTCTTATTATATTATGGTGTAGGTTCACTGAGAGGGGTAAAATTTTTGCCAAACAGGAGATTCGAACCATACAGCTAGGCCCTGGCGGTCTGTTTTTTACCGGTGATGGGACTGGTCAAGTGAGAGTATGGCAATGGTGGAACATATCAACTGCCACTTGATGACTGGCGTGATATTAAAATCACCCTCACGTATTTTGCATCGAGATTATTTCATTGCATTTTGCTTAGATGTTATTTTTGGGGTTCTATTCTGTTATGTAAGTCTGTTTGCGGGAGAAATTATATGTTGAGAATGCCAGTTTTGGCTTCCTAGCCAAAGGGGTTTCAGTCCCCTCAATCACCTCTGCGTGGCATAGTTTTATATATAAAGTTCTCATGGCTGGTCTCAGAAATTGTAACAGTTCCAACTCTCTATATAAAGAAGTTTATACTCGTAATGTTTGTTGCTTTTCATCAATAATACATGCATTGTGACAAAATCCCACTACTTTGTGCTAAGAGATGACTATCAGTTAGTTCCTTTTCTGATCTTTTGTCTTGGGTACAGAAGAATCAAGCAGTATCCTTCAATTGCATGAACAAATCATTTCATTAAGGCAGAGGCTACTCAGACAAGTGCTTACAACTTAATAAATCAAGCAATCCCGGGATTCAGTTCCCAAAAGTCTGGGATTTAAAAGAAAACTACCTTTTTAACTTCTACATTCTCCGTGCACCAACGGTTAAGGTAGCTTCAGAATGCTTGGTGATGATCGGTTTCTCAGAATAACAGAATGATCAGTCATAGAACCCTGTACAATGAGATAACTACAACACAGAGCAACTCCAGAAATTTATTATGAAAGTCGGAAATGAAGTTGCATGCTCAGTTACAGTGCTCGTTCAGTCGTATTAGTCTCGACAATTCCAGTTTATTTATCTTTTTCTAACTCGTTCGGATACAAACTGCAATTACAGATTAAACATGACCTTAATGGCAGAACCACCGCGAGCACTAGTTTCAAAGGCTTCTTCCACCTCTTTCTGAGAGAAACCAAACCTGTGGGTGATAAGAGGCTTCACGTCAATCTTACCACTTCTTAGAAACTCTAGACACAGTGGCCATGTGTTCTTGTAGCGAAAGCTTCCAATCACATCCACTTCCCTGCATTTCACATATACTATTAGTGCACAAACATGAGGGAGAAAAAGAATTAGATGGATTGGTGAACTCAACTCGTGTATCAAAACTTTTTCACCATCGTTTCAAAAACTTTTTCCCATCTAGTAAAAAACATATAGTATGAGATGGTTGAGAATGTAGTGTTTGATAGACAATAGTCTTGGAAGGAAATACTAACAAGCATAACGATGTAATGTACATCCCGCACTGTTCAGACTTTAGATTCCATACGCCCCAACTTTTGTTCAACAATTCCACCGATCATTTTTCAAGTTCTCACAATGATACTGAAATGATGGCCTATATTCATACTGTGATTTTATCTGATTTATCGTTTAAAAAAAAATTAAATCAAGTACCTTGCAGCAGTCGGAGTCAGTGGGACAGTCATCTGGTGATGGCCCATCCCCACCAGGCAAACTTTTCCACCTGGACAAGTGGCACTCAGGGCTGTTGACATGGTTTTGTTAAAGCCTGCACAATCAAAGCTCACGTCTACTCCTGATCCCATTGCTTTGCCTATCTTTTCCACGTCTGCTGCTACGTCCTGTAAAATACTGAAGTTTATGCATGGCACTTGATTTGAGCAGGGAAGAAAAGAAGATCCATGAGAAGTACATAAACACTGCTCAAATTTCAAAGCTTAAGCTCTTTCCCTACTTTCAATAACAAGAATAATTTTGATGACCACTGTAACCGTCACCAGTAGGGTCACAATAGCGAACAAAATTTTTCCAATGTTAAACTTCTCTCAGATTGAAAACAAAGAAACAAGTAATTCATAATAACAACAAAGAAAAGCAAGCATTATACTGCAAAGAAATCTCAACTTCTAAACAGCTAACAGAAAGGGACTCAGTACAAAAATGGACAATCGGCTGGTACAAAGTCTTAGTACAATCAAGTTGGATGAACAGAACTATTTTTAAATAATGATGATGAAAAAGGGAATGGTTCTGACAATAAATATTTAAGAAAGTGAATTAATTTTCAAAACTATTCCTGCTAGGAAAAGGGTGAGAAATTAGGACATATTATATACCTGCATATTGGTTGATACTTTAACAATATTATCCGCACCAAGTTCCTTTGCAACAGATAAACGATAGTCATCCACATCCACGATCACAATTCTAGGAGCTCCAAAAGCGCGGGCAGCTAGCATTGTGACAAGGCCTATGGGCCCTGCTCCCATGACAAGTACATTTGTTCCAGGACCAATATTAGCGCGGCGGCAGGCATGAACACCAACACTTAAGGGCTCACACATAGCCCCTTCCTCCAAGCTGACATTGTCTGGCAGTTTAAAACATAGGTCTGCAGGATGCACCACCTATTATGCACAAGAAATGCATCTTAATCATTATGTCAAGTTGCTAATCAATTTTATCACACCCAATTGCATTTCAAATAAATGAAACCAACAATGGAAGCAACAGAAAAAATGTGCGACATGAGGAATAGGTGTACTACATGCAGTTCAGTTTGGCTCAATCCAACTACAAGCATCATGACTTCTTAAGTCCTACCATCCGCTTACTGCCGAATACAAAGGCAATCATGTCTTCGCTTATGGCCTCCATGATATCAATGTCCCGCAAATTCTTACATTGCCTAAACCCCATACACCACTTTTCAAGATGCTTATGTGCGCAAAGTAGAAAAATTATATAATTCTAGAGACAGCCTGCTTGTTAAATGCTTAATATGTACATATATGCATATTCAAGAGGAACACAAAAATATAAACAAAAGAATGTAGCAAAACTACAAAAGAATGGGCATGTTGCATCATTCTGTTACTGCCAGGTCTAGCAGAATCAATTAAACCCCACCCTTTTTTTTTGAGCAGAGGATCATTATATATGCTGACAGATTAGCACACAACAAATATCAAAATCTAAAATCCCTAAGATAGTGAGGTTTAGGTGAAAATTATAAACTAAAAGTATCATTTCTATCAACCTGATTGGCGAGAGAACCATGAACTGGTGGGGTTGCAAAAAACTTCATCTCAGGACACAGATTGTATCGGCCTCCTTTGCAGTGATCACATCGCCAGCAGCTGATCCCCGGTTCCAGGGCCACACGGTCACCAGGTACCAATGTCTTCACCTCAGTCCCCACCTCCTCAATTATTCCAGCGCACTCATGCCCAATCACCATAGGATCTTTCACCACAAAATTAGCACACCTCAACGTCTGCAAATATACACAACATTCAAAGATTTTGTGAATAGTGATGTTAAAAGAAAGAAATCAAATTATGAGTCATGCATTCTGTTTTAAGTGGTTTAGCAGAGAAAAGAGGCTTATAACTGAGTCCAGTCAAATTCTTTTACAATAATCAAGCTACTGAAAATGTTTCATCTATAAAATATTCCAGCAATTCGACAGAGGCAATGGAAAATAATCAAAGTTTAATAGATTGATTGTTGAGCTTTGATTGATATTTCCTTTGATCAGACAAAACAAAGACACAAATTTAATTAATACCAAATGGCTGATAGGCAGTTGAGGAGGGATAGTGAACGTATACCTCGAGATAGTGAACATCACTCCCACATATGCCCACAGCTTTCATCCTAACTCTAACATCATATGGTCCTGAAAGTATACAACGGACAACACAGATATATAACTAATCAGTTTGAAATCTCATTTCCTTGAGTATAAACATACAAATTGATTGAAAGAAGACTGTTAACATCCACAGTAAACTTGTACAAACAATAAAAATGATAGAAAGATAAACAAACCAAGAGAAGGTAGTTGGAAAGGCTGAATCTTGAGGGTATTGACACCCACAAGCCAAGCTGCCATGTTCACTTCTTCTCCATCATTTTTCTCTCCATGTGACATACCTCCTTTGCCCATATGTGCTTTCCTCTGCGACAACATAACACAACCTATAGACTTTGAGCTCTGAAGCTAAGCTATTATTTTGATTCTAGAAAGTGTGAGGAAGAATGGTATGTGAAATTATTCAGGAAGAATATTTTAATGATAAGTCGGGCATTTGTATCTGTCGCGTGTAGATAAATATGATTGATTCCTTTTTTTTTCAAATTTTATTTTTAAATATTTCCAATTATTTGTGATGGTTTATGATAATTTGTAACGGATACTCTTCCTTGAAGATAATTGTTTCCGCATTAAGCTTAACTGAGGCTTGCGGGTTTGCGGATTTCACAACTGTTGGTAGACAGTTGGGATTGCATCTATATTTGTCTGTGTCTATCCTCTTTTTCTTTTTTTTATAGTTCAATATTAACAAATTATTTGGGATTAGGGGTCAGTTCTTTTGGTTGTGATATCCCAAGTGTCGCTATTGTTTTGTCAAAAGAGAAATAAAATAAGAATTTGTAAGGAAAGTTACAGGAGAAATGAGACTAGGAATGACATTTCCCTCGTGTGGATGCAATTGGCATATTTCGTTATGGGAACATGCGGTCACTCTGCATTGAGAAGCGGCACGATTGACCTTAAACCGTTAATAGCGCACAGGTTCTGCATCACACAGAAGGGGTGTAGAAGATGCGTTTGAAGCCATTGCTTAAGGTGTCAATGCCATCAAATGTTTCACTGTAAACATTGCTGAAAATGGAGAGAACTGGTATTATGTGCTCTATCAAACATTTTCAATTCTTGTCATCGGTTATCTCAACAATAGCATATAACTATGCTATCTATTTCCTTCTTCCTGAATATATCATTCTGCTGCCTCTCCCAATCAAATAACTCCATTCCAAGGAAAAAGAATTGCATTTTCATGAGCCTCCATGAGGTCTTCTGTAAAACAATTTTGACAGAAGGAAAAGGGTTTTCACACCAAGAATAGCCAGTACAATGGTCCTTTCAACCGCCAAGGACCATTCCATTTTCCACACTATAACAAGCTAAGAAACAGAATTTTTAAGTTCTTTTGTCTGCCGGTCATGTTCTCTTTATTCTTTTGCCCGGCCTCCTCACCAGCCCAATAGTATAAATTTTCTCTGTGAAATGCGAAATAGATATGCAAAACAAAAATGCAAAAGTATAAACAAGTTTGATAAAATGATTACCTATATTCTCCGGCACCGCTGAACCTTCATTATCTTCAAATGGAGCAAATTACAAATTTGGACTACACTGTAAAACCTAAAGACAAATACAAGGAGAAAAGCTTTCAACTATGAGGTCCTAAATAAAATTAAGTCCTTGAAAACTCAAATAAGAATATTACAAGAACTCAAGTGATATATTCTCTTACAAATCTCTCCTTCACATTCAACACTTACCAAAACAAACATATGGACTTCGTTTTTAAGCCCCCAAGTCCACTCTTAAAAAATGAATTCTTAATGTGGGATTTTTAGCAAACATGCCAATATCAACACTGTGCTTCGTTCTTTGTCACTTTACACGAAACCCTTGATTAGTTTTAAGGACTCTGCCTGTGGCATTCCGAGGCCATGTACTTGTGGTGGTCTATAAATGGAAAATACAAAAGCTCTCGCTATGTTCTTCAACTTCGGTTGCAATTACATTCTCATTGAAATGAAGATAGACCTAAATAAGATGATTATTCTCCACAAATGCAGGACCTCGCAACGGACAATTGCCTTGAACTTAACCAATAAATTAATTGTTTTGCCAGTCATCCACACACAAAATTTACATCTATTTATGTTTTGGTTAATAACATCCTTCAAATGTTTTCTATGCTCTTAAGTTGCTGCTTTGCTGAAGACCAGTTCTCCTTCCCAACCCAGATTATAGACCCCCAATGAACATCTAATACACCTTTTGTCACAGCTTTCCAAGCAACAGAATTTTCTCCTGGTACAATTCTCTTGGTCTTTCAATGCATCACTAGAGCTCTATTCTCTCCTAAAATCCCTATGTTCCGGCCTCCATCAGAATTCATTTTCTCAAGGAATCCAAAATAATCCAAATGTTCTTCAATACCATGAATTTTGGCTGAAAACCACCAATAAAATTATCCCTAGGCCAATGCCAATCTGGTTGAGGTGAAGGTATTGCTCATTCCAGTCTTTTCAGGGCTATGGCTCAGGTACCAACTAAATTCATCTTGCAAGCAGTTACATCTCCCAATTGATTCCTCTTCAGTTAAGACAAGATGTGGTCCCTAGAATTATTTGGTGCTATCCTATTCTCTTCAATTGAGCTCCAACCCGATGGCTTATGCACATCACCATCCATCATCAGTTCTCTAATTCTCTTAGCATCACCCCATCTATCTGAACCTGCATAAGTATTAGACAAGAGAACATAATTCCCGCTGTTGGAAGGATCCAATTCGAGAAGCTTGTTGGTAGCAATCTCAGCTAGGAGCAAGTTCCCATGAATCTTACAAGCACTCAGCAGTATTCTCCATACTACGACATCAGGAACTATTGGCATTGTCTTCATGAACTCATAGGCTCTTTCTAGATTGCCAGAGCGGCTCAAAAGATCCACAACACACCCGTAGTGCTTCATCTCTGGTGTTAGTCCATAAACTTTTTCCATACTTGCAAAATATTGTAATCCCTCATCTATCAATCCAGCATGAGTGCAAGCTAGTAAAATCCCAACAAAGGTTCCATGAGTTGGCCGAACACCTTCTCTCAACATCTGCTTAAAGAACTCAAGGGCAGAATCAGCAAGACCATTCACGGCAAGGCCAGAGATAATTGAAGTCCAGGAAACTGAATCCTTCTTTTCGATTTCATGAAACACTACTAGTGCCTTCTCAACTGCGCCGCATTTGCAATACATATCAATAAGCGAATTCACCACATAAATATCCAATTTGGTACCATGCCTCTGGATATAATCATGAATTGCTTCTCCCACGTCCAGTGAGCCCAAACGGGAACACGCTGAAAGCACACTAGCCACTATGATTTCATCTGGTTTTACCTTAGCTAACATCATTTCCCCGAAGAGCTTCACTGCCTCGGCAAATTGATTAGCTTGAGAGTATCCCGTGATCAAAGAAGTCCAAGATATCACATCCCTTCTGGGCATCTCATCAAAAAGCTGTCGTGCTTCAACCAAACGCCTAGCTTTTGCGTACCCGATGATCATAGCATTCCAAGAAACCACGTTTTTGTCATGCATTTGATTAAAAACCTCTCGTGCCAAATTCACTAAACCGCGCCGTCCATACATATCTATCAAAGTGTTCCCCAAGTAAACATCAATCACAATGTTATTTTCCTCAATACACTCAACCATAGAATCCGCAGTATCCCAGTTACTTAAACAAATACAAGCTAAAATAACTTTTACCATTGTCACTGCATCAGCCTTTACATTATCTTCTTGCATGGAATTAAACAAACCCAGTACCTCCTCAAACCTATTGCACTGACTATAACCACAAATTAAGGAATTCCAAGAAACCAAATCTCTATTACTCATTACATCAAACAGTTTCCGTGCCAAACCCATATAACCGCATGATGCATACATGTGAATTAAAGCATTTGAAACAAAGAGATACGATTCGTACCCAAGTTTCAAAGCATGGACATGAACATTTTGACCATGATAAACATCTTTAACACGAGCACAAGCCTTGAATACAAAAATGAAGGTTAAATTGTCACCAGCTAATCCTTGGTAACACATATTCTTATACATATCAATTGCTTTATTTGGTTGGTCACTCTGTGAAAAACCATGGATCATATGATTAAAAACCAACAATGTGGGTCGTTCAAGTTCATTGAAAAGGAGGTGGGCTTTGTGCAAATAAGTGGAAGATAAAGCGTATGACTTGATGACATGAGATATTGAAGATGGGTCTGTCTGGAGTTGGGTTCTGATGAGGTGCGCGTGAAGCTCTTTAATGGAGTTAAGGGAGACTACTTTCTTGCTTACCCGCTTTAGTTTCTGGGTCGTCGTAGAGGTGCTGAAGCGACTTGTAATGGGTATAGCGAGTTTCATCAAGGGTGACTCTACTTGAGAAGAAATTTGAAGTGATGTTAATCGTAACACGCGATTCGGATGATGGAATCAAAGAACCTATCGCGCACACTGGTCGCGTGGGTGTGAGCGTGATTATAAACATGGTGAGTCGTGCAGTCCAATATCCGCAAAATGGGCCTACATCTGTCGCATCTGCTGGGGGGCAGAGGGCGATAATATACCAGTTCCGGATAGGAATGGCATCGCTTTGTATTTAGATGCGCCCAACAATTTCACTGTACCCACAGTCAAATGAGACTGTTTCCTTAATACAAACTAAATTCGTTGCATATACGTTACAATAATTCGATATATCACCATGCAGTTTATTTGGCCATGCAAATCACTGGTCACAATGATCAATTGGTTGAACGAATCACTTTGAATGTTCAGTAGAGAGTGAGTTCTTTTGGTGCTTGTGCATTGTATTATTAACTGTTAGAACAGGCTGAAGTTTTATTTCTTCCGTAAGAATTATCGAAGTAAGCCTCAATCAATTCACTGAAGACTTGTTAAAGCAAAAGATAAGAATATTGGAAAATCTAGAATGACAAAATGTAACTAATCAAGCTTTCCAGAGATTGATATGAAGAACCTCCATGCCTGAGACAAAGATTCACTTTTTCCTTTAAAGACATAATTCTGTCTCTAATTTCCTGACCCTCAGTCTCCACCAGAACTCTTCGAATTGCCCTTTCGATCTCTCCTCTCTCCAGCGTCCTCTCTAAATGCAACCCAACTTTCCAAACATCAGTAACATATCTTGCATTCACCATTTGGTCACCAAAACAGGGCTGGCAAATCATGGGAATCCCTTCACATATACTTTCTAATGTTGAATTCCAGCCACTGTGTGTCCAAAATCCTCCAGTGGCAGGATGAGCGAGCACTTCTTGCTGGGGAGCCCATTTCACAATATGTCCTCTTCCATCTAGCATTTCCAGGAAACCAAGTGGCAATGCGTCAATCCATTCTGCTCCGTGGACTAATCCTGGTCGAACCACCCACAAGAATGGCACTCTGCTGTTGGCTAGTCCCCAAGCTATCTCCAAAAATTCTGTTTCGCTGACAGCAGCAATACTTCCAAAACTTACATAAATTACAGATTTGGGTGCTTGTTTGTCTAACCAGGCAATGGATATTGGATCTTGGGATAATAAGCTACTTGAAGAGGCTGGAAAGTACTTGTGAAATGGGCCTATTAGGAACGTTGGAGTGGGGAAGTCCTGCTGAAATTTCGTTAGGGAAACTTGTTCAAGCTCCTGAAAGGAGTTCCATATGCATCCTGAAGAGACCTTCATCTGATTTGCCGCGCCGACTAGCGATCTTTGAAGAGTCTCTGGATAACTGGTTTCAATTACAGGAATGTCTTTTACTCTCAATGGTGGAAGCTCTGTCACTGCTGCTTCCAATTGAGAATCTGAGAAGAAAAAAATTGAAAAAAGAAGGAAAAATAACCAAAATATAAAAGTTAGAGAAGTTATTCAGATTTCAGATAACTGTATAATTATGATATGCAAAAAATTTATAAAACTAGAAGTAAATTTGAAGGAGAATCAGTAGTTCTCCAAAGTGTATAAAACGAGAAGAAGCAACTACTTGTGATGTTTGTACCTTGTACGGAGAGGTAACCCTTTTCCCTTAGGAGTGGAAAGGCCGCAAAAACAAGAAAGGAAGAGACACTATTGGTCCGTAACATGATCCTGGGAAGCTTTAGACTTTCTGCAACCGCTTGGGTGAAATACCAGACAGAATCTGTAATTAAGCAGGCAATAGAGTCATCCTCCTTTACGTTCGACAACAACTTAGCCAAGCAGTCCTGAAATGCCACAGCACACTTAATATTGAGGAGCGAAAGAAGAGCTACGATATCCGCCGTGGAGGCTTCACTTTCTGACATTCCATGGGGGATTGAATAGAAGTCGAAATGAGGGTAGTTAGAAGAATTTGGAGAGTTGAAATTGGTGTGAATTATGGTAATTGAAAATCCTCTGGAATAGAGAATGCTTGCAAGCTGAAGCATGGGATTTATGTGGCCTTGCAATGGCAGTGGGAAGAACACCACTCTTCTTCCTTTCTTCTGCTGCATATTTGACTCTCTTTGGTTCTCGATTGAATCTTGTTTCCTGCTTGCTGTTTAATTTCTCACACCCGTTTGACTGCGCGCACCATGACCAATTAATGTGTTGTGGTGAATGGAGACAACCCCTGATAACTAAGTGACATGCACAAACGCCAACGAACTAATGGTGAAGCTTATCCACCACTGGTTACTCTGAAAATTCAAAGATGTAAAATGTGGACACTAGCTCTTTAAAAATCTGAAGTACAGGTCACATCCAATAAGCCATTGACCATGTCGTCAACACTCCACTAATTATATCAGAGAGAGAGAGAGAGTAAAAAAGGAAACTCATAAAATATGCTAGAAAAAACTGGCCTGCAATGGACTCTGGTGAAGTATCAACGACAAGTGGTGTCAATGGTGGAACCTCTGTTAGACTTATATCATGGCACGTATGCATCAGACAGATTTATATTCATTAATTGAGACGACAAAATATATATACATACAGTGACAACTCAACTCCAAATAAAGGCAGTTGAGATGGATATCTATAATTTAATTGCCAAGAGGGCTTGAAAGAAGGCAAAGCACTGACGGAATTACCTCGCAACTAAGCAAATTCCTTTTGGTTACTCTGAAACTGACATAATTCTACCATAAAGAAAATCTTATTAACAATGATCAAATAATAAAATAATACTATTTTGAACCAATGATAACAGAATGAGTCCATTTCACTGTGTCCTCTTCCATCAAGCATTTCCAGAAGCCCTTTCAACAATGGTTCTAGCCATTCTGCTCCTTGGACTAATCCTGGTCGAACTACCCACAAAAAATGGTTGCCTGTTATTGGCTAACCCTCAAGGAGCAAGGCTCCCAAAACTTGCATAAATTACTGACTTAGGCGCTTGTTTGTATAACCAGAAAAATTGAGGTTTTGTCTTGTGAGAGTAAGGTGCTTGAAGAAGCTGGCAAGAATTTGTGAAATAGGCCTATTGGGAGCATTGGCATGGGAAAGTTGTGGTGTAATTTGGTCAAGGAAGCTCGTTCAACGTCATCAAAGGAGTTCAGTATGCATGTTGCCAATCGGTGAAAAGTTTCTGGATACCGAGTTTCAACCACTAGAATGTCTTTTGACTCTTAGTGGTGGAAGACTGGCGCTTCTGACGGGAAAAGAAACACAGGAGTAATTAGAACCTTGTTTTCTGCTGGCTAATTGCTTCTTAATTTCCCACTCCACATATTTTGGCAGCTAGGTATGCAATGTAATTCTCCCATGCCAGGAACGCATGCATTGAATCTTACGAGGTCAAATGTAGCAAAAGAACCAGGAAACCACCAACTAGGCCGGTAGTGGGGGAGTTAGTAGCTCAAGCTCTAACCTGGTCACCATGAACGAAAACCCAGTTCACCAAATCACGGCCTAAGATTGAGCTTGCCTCTGGTATCAATTTGTAAGAAGATCATGGCACCCCAAATCGCCGGGTTAAGTTTATGAGATAAATCTTTTAATCTAATTCAGTCCAATGTGTTAGGCTTAGTGGTTACCTTAGTCAACTAGAGGCAGCTGTAGAAGCATGCTTATTCATGGAATGCGAAATTGGCACTTTGAATTTGATGGCAACAAAGCTATTTCGTTGTCACTTCCAATAGTTCCAGTACTGATAATAATTAATGGGACTGCAAAATTTTCACTGGTTTAACAAATTCGATTGCAAAAGTTAGGCCACTGATTCATTATGTTATTTGTTATTGTAATTCAACCTTTGTCGATCACTTCATTTTCAATAGTTAGTGACCGAAATTCAAGGTCATTGACCAATTCACAAATCTTTTAGCATAAGAAACCTCTTCCTTTCTAATCTTTTGACTTATCTCTATGCAAAATTTAAAAATAAACATTGCTTTATTATTATTGAAGATAAGAGCTTAGATAAAGAAAGTAATGTTATGATTCTCTGAATAAGGTATGTTGATTCTAGTACAAGTAAATGCCTTGTAGGATTAATTTTAGATAAAGATTGTAATTATTATTGATGTCATGTTAGAAATGCATTATTAAATTAACTTACCAAACTTCGATTGTATTGTCCAAGTCTAAAGTTATTGGGTTGATAATTATTTTTGATAATATAAATTAAACTTTAACACAATAAAATTCATGCCTTGTGATAGGAGCTGAGCATCTGCTATCGATCTAAATGACTAGTCTTGTAAATTTTAATATAAAATGTAGTATTCTTACTTATCTAATTATATAATGCCATCGTCACCTTAAATTCATCTATCATGATCTTACTTAATCTATATTATTCATTTGTGATATTTGAGATAACATGTATCTCATGTAGCAATCTCTAATAATAGGGCAAGGTGCACATACGTTAATAAGACCTTAATCCTAGAATGTAGGTATTTGAATTTTCACATACAAATAAAAATTTTGATATATACTTTAGTACTATTGTATTATCGGTTGAGTATTTAGTATTAATTTAAAAGATTAATTTATTAAGTAATATTATATTTTTATAAATTTAAAATCAACTCATATTCAATGCGACGTTGGAAGTGACATTTGGATAGAAAGAACAATTATGTAAGAGATTATACGATATTATTCTATTTATTCATGCATGAGAAATCATTGCCCTTACTTGCAAGAAAGGGTAAGGGTTTTTTTAAATAAATATGAATGTGACAATCACGCATTATCATCACGGGCAGTATAAATAATTGTAATGATATGTAACAATGAGAATGAACATTAAAAACTCTTAATATCTATCAATACATGGACAAGTTTTGAGAAGTGTCAAGGGTTCATTCATAGCACGTGGTGGCGACAACAATGGCACTTATTGTAATAATTACAATAATAATAATGTATAGAGAGAGTTTTATATAATTACATAGATATATTTTAAGAAATATTTAGAGTAAGTAGATGTTTAAACAAAGGAAACTTGCCTGCTAAATCTGTATATATAGAGGATATGGTTAGTAATTCAGAGGTCAAGGAAGAGCAAATTCTACAATTAGAACCGTGAAACTTGTTTAAATTAACGAGAGAAGATAGCGGCCGCTATACAGTGTCGTTATTATAATCACAGGTTTATGTTGTTGAAGAACTACTAACCACATGTAAGTGATTTTGGGATTATATAATGTAATGTTTGACTAAACTAAAGAATGGAATGACTTGTTAAAGCAAAAGAATATTTGAAATATTTTCTACCATGTACACTTGGTAGATTTATTAGGACAGCCCATGTGTTTATTATTCACTTGGAAATTTCTTCAGCAATAGTATAATTTAGTTGAAGAACACAGCCTCCATCGATGTATCTAGTTTGGCCAGTTAGGAATTGAAATTAGAGAATGTTAATTCAAAGTTCACAATTTAATTGATGGAAAATGTTACAAATTTAGTTATATCTCATAAGAAAAACTTTTAAATGGTCTAATTTTAAGTGGGCAAGAAAGAGTCTTTCTCTTTATTCCATGATGGAAAATGGGTCTGGTCCTGCGGCCAAGTAGGAGGAAGAGGAGGAGAACGTGGAACGGGGACAATCAAGGTCTAAAAGGTCTGCAAAAGTCCAAAATTTCGGTCCTAATTGAGCGAAGACAAGAGAGATCAGATCAGAGTCAGCAGCAAATTATTAACCACAAAAGTATAACATTCTTGTAAAGCACGGCTTGTAATGCATTGTATTAGTTCAATCTGGTGGGAGGTTAGTTTTAAGTGGTTGGGGTTTTGATGGTTACAAGGTTTTCAAAGGTGGGGAGTGGGGAGGAGAACCCACAATTTCTTCCCCCAATTTCCCGTTCTATCGAGCAGGTCGTCTTTTGCTATATTTTTTGCATACACGTACGCGTACATATATAAATAAATTTATATAAAAATAATATTTATTTTTAAATTTAATTTTAATAAATAAAAAAATAAATTTATAAATTTGTACGAATCATCCAATCAATATTATTGGCATAGAAAATTTTTCAAAGGAATTATTCATAAACTTCTTTGCCATTACTTTAGGCTTTGTTTGCATTGCAGTCCAAGATTTTTATGTACATATTTTAATAAAAAAAAATTATTTTAAAGCATGCATATGTTGATAAGTGTTGAGTATTTTGAGACTATATTCAAAAGACATTACTTGACTTCAATTCTAGTGCATGGTAATATTGTGTTGACCTTTTCAAATTTAATCGATCGATTTAATTAAAAGTTAATTTTAATAATTTATTTTTAATTATGTCGTATATGAATATCTTTTAAAATTAAGAATAAAAATAATTATGATAGAATTTTAATTCTTTAATTAATTGACGATCGATTATGAGTTCGCTCAAAATCGTACTTCATCATGTATAAAATATATTGTGGAATTCTATTACTCTTGTGGTTTGTCAAAATTTGATGATTTAATGGTATAATATTCAAAGAAAATAATTAATTAATACCTAATCTTTAATTAAAGAAAAATTAATAGGGTGATTCAAACAAACACAAAACCTTTTAGATAATTTTATGGGTGAGGTTGGAAGGTGATTCATATTTTCTACTTTTCAACATTATTTCCCAAATTACACGTCGCATGTGTCGTTGAACCCAATTTCCTCCCCACGCACAAGTCCAGAGTCTTCTCTCTTTAACTGTATATATGCTCATGGTCTTTAGACTCCCCTCTCAGCACTCCATCTTCCTTTCCATTTTCTTCTGCTGTTAGTTTCACTGAAGCCCGGTCTTTTGCCTCTTATGGCTTCTTCTCCTTCACCCAAGGCCTTGAAACCTGTATCGATGAGCATAGTCGATGCAGCCTCGTGGTACTGTGCTATTGTTTTACTGGCCTTGATTCTGCTGGGTTCCATCAGAGAGAATTCTCTCGCGGATGAACCTGTGAGAGGGAACCAGATTTTGGACCGGCCCTGCGATGAAATATACGTCGTCAGAGAAGGCGAAACCCTCCACACAATCAGCGACAAGTGCGGCGACCCGTATATCGTGGAGCGTAACCCACATATTCATGACCCGGATGATGTTTTCCCCGGACTTGTCATCAAGATCACTCCTTCAAAATCCAGAAAGCCGCTGAGATAGCTGTACTAACGAAGAAATCGAAAACCACCTAGTGTGCTGCTTGAATTATATTACTTTTTTTAGTTTCTCCTTTTTGTAATCTGTAGATTGAAGGACAGCAATAGTTTCTGATCGGTATAGAGAAAAAGGTTGTTTCGGATACAGGTTTGTATAATAATATCACAAGAAGAATAACATATTTCTCTACAGAATCAAAGATTACTCTTTGCGTTTCCTCTATGTACAGCGCAACACGGGCTCCCCCATGTTTGACTAACTTCTTAACAAGAATTAACTACGAGTTAGGTAACACACAAAGACTTGTATTCAACCTAAGGCTTGATGTATGCAACACCCGTAAACATTTGGTTAGAAATTATGATTCCCTCCATATTTGGTCTTTAATCTGTGTACCACTCTTTTGGATTATCCTTTTACTTCTTTTTCCTCTACCAAACTCTCTTTTTTTCTTATAGTAATTAATTATCTTTTCTCTCAATTTCGAGATTGATAATCTATTGAGAGTAACGGTTGATTGCTGATGGAGGCTTTAGAGAAGCGCCCATCAGCTTTTGTCTTTAATGGGAAAAAGGCTTTCAACTGCTTTGGCGATACAAACACAGAGTTCGTTGTGCATTTAAACTACTTATTCAAAGATATATATATATATATATATATATCTTTGAATAAGTAGACTATAGTTGACCTTTGTGTAAATTTTTTAATTTCATTAATTAATCTCACATGCTAGCGAGAATAACACCTTGTTATCGGCAAAACATGTGTAACACGACTTATATTGGTACGAAACTTAAATTAAGCAAACTTGATTATATAAATCAACGGATTTGAGAATAGAATGATGCATGGTAATTTTGTTCCTGCTAGCCCATGACGACACTTTCGTGTAAAAGAGACCATGGAACTACTTCTTATCCATGCCCAAAATTACCTACAAATGAAATTTGAAGGGATGAACTACAATCAATTGAATACATAATTATTGTGCATGTAAAGTACATGGACTAAGTTAACATACGTCATATGCATCTTACGTTTTCAAACAAAAAAAAATTGAAATATAAAATATAAAAATTGAGACAATTAATGTAAAAATTTTAAAGTATAAATAAAAAATTTAAAATAATTAATGTAAAATATTAAAAAGTTAAATTCAAAATATAAATTAAGAATGTCCTATCGCTAAATCTTAAATATATATAATAAAAGAATAAGAAATATTTAAATTACATTAAAAAATTAAATATTATGTTTATCGAATAATTGGTTTAATCTAATAAAGGATAATTAAAAAGACTGAAAGACCAAGAATGTCACTTGTTTCTTTGGCATTTTCCTACTGAGTTGACCTACCATAATTGAAATTTAACAATGGATTTCCTTACCCGTCCTTTGGTCTTTTCTGTCTTGTTAATTGCCACATTACATCCAAATTAATGAAGCTTGAAAGCCCCATGAGAGCTAGGCGGTGATGAACATATGTAACAAGATAAAACAGTTCTTTTAAACGTTAGATTGGTTTGGTTTATGAGATTATTCTAACTCAATCGGACACTTCTAACAGAAATATTTTATATTTAATGCTCTCTCTCTCTCTCTCTCTCTCTCTCTATATATATATATATATATATAATAATTGTGACTTAAGAATTATCGTACTTTTATGTTAAACTAAGGTATTATTGCAAACTTGATTAATAATGAAATGAGTGACGAAGGAGAGCACTGAATTATGGGTAGTGCTTTGTTATTTTCTGGGATGGGGTGGTGGATCTTTACCTATTATGCGATTAGGTGACGGTGTAATAATATGTGGTGTAGGGGTGAGGGGTTGGTGGTGGTGGCTGAATGGAGCAATATATCAAGACATAAACACTTTGCTTAAAGTTGAATGTGACATTTTGGGTAGGCGCCAAACCCCACCAACAATTGTATGTTTGATTGATGCTGTGGTTCATCATCACTTGTTCTATTGCCCATTCTTTCTGCCTTTGTAGTCATACCTTCTTTATTAAAATAAGAATAACAAGAGAAGGAGAAACTTGTATTTGCAACAATGACATGTCAGTTTAACCTAATTTTATAAATTTTATATTCTAAAATGAGTGATCGTAAACCTCTACATGAAATCGTTGAACTTTCCATATCAAATCATGTGATTGTATCAATACGATTAGTATACGTGTACAACATGATTGGTATGCAAATCAAGGAATCGTTATCATAGATTAATCAATAGGTTAATTAATATTGATTAACTTCATAAATCGAGAAAGATCTGGTTGATTGTCCGATTGAGAGACTAAAACAAAAAGAGTTCATCTGGGCAAGTTATCGTCTTAAGCTTACCAAGCCAATCTCACTCTCACTTGGTCAAAGAATTATTATTTAAAAAAAATCTTGGTTTAGGTGTTAATTATTGTTCAAAATCAACAAGATATGATCGTTGAAAAATTTTCTCCCAGGACCTGATTCCTTACCAGTTGCACCATCACCGTCACTGTATACAATGAACACCTCACTTGACAATGTATACAGGGATAGACAGTTGAATTCCATTTCCATTTGAGTCAATTTTCAAATTTAACTAAAATTATTAATTTTAATTTAATTCAACTCAAATTAAATAGAATTGAATCGAATCAATGACAAAATATAAATTAAATCAAACTTAATTAATAAATATTAATTCAATTCGATTAAATTCGATATAAATTTAAATAAAAAATTAATTTAATTTAGTTTAATTTAAACTAAGTTTAAATAAAAAATTTAATTGATAATTATACCAACATATTTTCAAATCGATCTAAACCAAATTAAATTATTAATTTAACTAGTTCAGTTTAATTTTACTCACCTATATATATATATATATATATATATATATATGATTAATTGACAAAATAAATTTGGTGACAAAAAAGTATGCTAACCCTAGGTTCTTGGATAACTTAGCTTGGTCAATGCCTCTGTCTCTATTACAATTTTGTTCCAGTTAAAATGTTCTTCAATATTTAGGCTTTTGAGTTTCAGCTATTAACACTACGGGCCCCTAATTCTGCTTACCAATGTTCATCTATTCGCCAGTAGAAGCTTCATTAAAACCAAACCAAGCAGCACTGTCAGAGGAAAAATACACAAGTCTAGTATCAGAGTCAATGCAATTCAACTAAAACCTCTAAAGCAGTTGATCTACTTGAGAAATGCTTTCTTCTCCTTCGTTGAATCAATCTCATATGTCACTGAATCATAAATTAAAACGTTACCGCCAAGAGATAGTGATGGATGCTCGTCATAATAAGCCTTTTTTTTTATTCTGTTTCAGTAGGTAAAGATAAACAAGATATGACATTAATGCTTCCATGTTTGTTAACATTACTATGAAAATATTTACAGCAGCCCCACTCCGTAAGAATTTTCCTGTAATGTTGTCCACACGTTATGAAATTTAAATTTTATGTTAAACGGTAATTAATAATTCTAAATAATAATCTATGACATTAAATTTAAATTTTACAATGTGTCGAATGTCTACATTGAAAAACTTTTATCATAACTTCCATCTCGAAATTCTCAACACGGGTAATGTATTTTCTAGTATGGCATTGTCGTTTTGTGTCATTGATCACATAGAAAACAAGAAAGAGAGAGGAGAAGAGACCGGTGATTAAGATTTGAGGGAGTTACACACAAAAGGGAAGAAATCAAATAATTAGCTTAATTTGTTTTGGTAGAGAGATAAAAGGGAAGGACCGGTTAGTGTCAAATATGAGGCATTTTGACGAGGATTACGGACATTGTTACTTTACATGAAGTGAGGCAAAACTTAAATGTTGTTCAGTAATAACTTTGATTAAGTCTGTCTTAATGCAAAAACATCGGGACTCTCTGTACACACAAATGAATGGTACACCGCTTAGACCGCGGGGGTTTTCAGCCCAATATTTAAAGGTGGCAGATGTGTTCCTGGTTGTGTAAAAAAGAAGACCAAGATTGCAGAATTATAAAAGCTATTAGAAAAACATGGGTTTGGATTACTGGAGATTTACACCTCTTGTTGCTCTGATTTTCATGTTTCATGGCTTCTGTTTCTCGGAGAAAGGTATGCGTGACTATTTCTCATTGGTTTTCCCCTCGCATGGACACACAGATACAAACATACTCTAGTTTATTATATGTTTAATCTTAAAGGCTTTAATAGATGACCCATAGTCTTAACATTATTATATGTTAGGAAAACTATGTTGAATGGTACAGAAATGGGTATAACAGATCACTTCTTTGATCAGTTGCATTCTCTCTTATAGCTGGGCACTACACATTTGTAAATGAAGCAACCTCAGCTCCGGCAATCTCATATTATGACTACATAATCATCGGCGGAGGAACCTTAGGATGTCCCTTAGCCGCAACTCTCTCAGAAAAGGCAAATGTTCTAATCCTGGAAAGAGGTCTCTCTCCGTATGACAACCCTAACATGACTGACATAGGCAATTTCGCCTCCACTCTTACAAACCCCTCTCCCAAATCACCTTCCCAACAGTTTATTTCCGAGGACGGAGTCTATAATGCCCGTGCCCGTGTTCTTGGCGGTGGAAGTGTCCTTAACGCAGGGTTTTACACGCGCGCCAGTACTGGATATGCAAAGAAAGTTGGCTGGAATGAAGCTTTGGTTAACCAGTCTTATCGGTGGGTTGAGAAGAAGCTGGTGTTTGATCCTCCGATGTTGCAATGGCAATCCGCCGTGAGAGATGGATTGCTTGAGGCTGGGGTTTTGCCGAATAATGGATTTACGTATGATCATATTTATGGTACGAAAGTTGGTGGAACAACTTTTGATAGGGATGGCCATAGACACAGTGCTGCTGATTTGTTAGAGTATGCTAATCCTGAGAAAATTACAGTTTATTTGCATGCAACCGTGCAGAGAATCTTGTTTACAACAAACGGTAAGCATATTTGTTCCCCGAAGCTCCGTTTGCAGGCATACATTGATAATTTGATTTTTTTTTGGTTGCAGGGAAACCCAAACCCATAGCACACTGCGCGGTTTTTATAGATGAATTTGGAAAAAGGCATAAAGCGTGCTTGGCGAACAAGAAGAAGAACGAGATAATAATATCAGCTGGTGCAATCGGAAGCCCGCAGCTGTTGATGCTGAGTGGCATTGGACCAGCCAATCAGCTTCGAAAACATGGCATTGGGGTATTGGTGGATCAGCCTATGGTGGGTCAAGGGATGTCTGATAATCCAATGAATGCACTCTTCATTCCTTCTCCTTTGCCTGTTGAAATATCACTCGTTCAAGTTGTGGGTATTACGAAGTATGATAGCTACATCGAAACGGCAAGTGGAGCGAGCTATGCTTACACATGGGCTCAAAGGCTCTCTAAAGACCACGGCTTGTTCTTAAACAAGGTCTTTATTTCTTCACCCACTATTTGCATTAATTCTAATTTGGTGATACTTACGGGCCAATGAGACCAACCGAAAATGTTTTGAAATTGGTAAAATTGAAAAATAACTACTGAAAATGAAATTGATAGCAACACAAGTCCTAACGTGTTATGCTCTGGGTGTTAAAAATGCATATAGACCAGCCTGCCGTCCCTGGTGACACCAAAAACAGTTGCTAAAGCTGCAGAAACCATAAAATCTTTCGTCAATGGAACACTAAATGCAGGAGTCATTCTCGAGAAAATCATGGGTCCAGTCTCCACAGGGCATCTCAAGCTCCGAAACACGAACGCGGACGATAATCCATCTGTCAGATTCAACTATTTCCAGGAACCTGAAGACCTGAAAAGATGCGTACAGGGCATGCGCACAATCATGGACGTTGTAAATTCCAAGGCGTTTTCCAAGTTCCGATACCGCCGTATGTCTGTGCAAGCATTAATAAACATGATGGTGAGCATTCCTACTAACTTGAGACCAAGACATGTCAGAACTGCAAATTCCCTGGAACAATTTTGCAGAGACACTGTCATGACACTTTGGCATTATCATGGCGGTTGCCAAGTCGGAAGGGTGGTCGATCGTGACTACAAAGTACTTGGCGTGGATGCTCTGAGGGTTATCGATAGCTCTACATTTTATAATTCTCCAGGAACTAACCCTCAGGCTACTGTTATGATGCTTGGAAGGTAATCTTAATCGTTTAAATTAAATGGTCAGTGCTGCAATTTGGACTTTTTAAATTTTTGGCAAATAATTTTTGTGGCGTAGGTACATGGGATTAAAGATTCTACATGAGAGGGACAGACTTTCCAAGCCGAAGAACTAACGGGGCGTCAAGCATTGTCATCTGTAGATTCCAGTTTTAAAACTGCTCCGCCATTGACATCATTATATAAGTGGGGGAAACATGCAGACTTTTCTTTCCATGGTTACCTTCCTTACTTCTTTTCTGTGTCTTCAACAAGTACTAAGGCTTAGAATATTATTGTAAACACCTACCTTCACATCAATTTATATTTTTATTCTTTCTTCTTTTCTAACTTTAGGGCTTTGCGCAAGCCTATGACAATCGAACAAAATAGGAGCTAAGTTGACTGAATTTGAACAATAAGAAAAGAAAATTATATTCAAACAGTAAAATGCTTAGGATGGAGCCAGATATGATTACAAATGTTAATGTTATCCATGTGAGCTTCTTCCAGCTTTGCCTTTTTCACAAAGAAGATCAGTATTCAATCTTCACTTTTAATAACAGTTGGCTTTGCTCATCATAATTTAGCCATGCTTGGTCCCATTCTCAACCTCATAAATTAAAAAAAAATTCAAGTCAAAATATGAACAAACATGTTGGAGTGAAATTTTTGATGTATTATTTATTATTAATTAGTTTTTTAATTAACATTGAGTCACACTTCAATAAGCATAAAGTTTTTTAAAAAATTAAAATTATTTTTAATATAAAATATAATTTTAAAATTTTTAAAAATTTATTAATAAAAATTTTTAAAATAATTAATAAAAAATGTAAATATTTAAATGTATGTTACTTGCAATTTATGGTAGGCAAAGTCATTAACATGCTCAGACGGTAATAATTAAGGATCATAAACCGCTGTCAAAAGAAGAATAAAATAATAGAGCATAATCAAACAAAGTAACCGATGTTGCGGAGTGCTAATAGGGGGAGACGTGACATTTGGCAGACAACCATTTGACAGTGCAGAAATAGAGCTGGCATTGCATTGCAATTAAGAAAAACTTCAACATTAAGCAATTGGGAAGAAAGATTCTGATGAATGCTTTTTGGACAACATTGCGAGCCTGTCCTGTCCTGTCCTGTCCTGTCCGGCCAACATAAAAGCGGCTTTTGTCGTTCAATCCTGCTTGTTGCTTACTAGGTCCGCCTCCTGCCGTTCAAACGACTGGGTTCTGAATGGCCTTTTTCAACAACCTTACCACCCCTTTGCTTTTAATCGTGTAATGTTTAAATAAAAATATATATCTTGTTGAATTCGTATAAATTAATAATAACGCGCGAACAAAAAAATCCAAAGTAAAATATTTTATATAACTAAGAATATCTGCCTAAGAATCTATGTTGCAAGAAGTGCACAGGGCTGAGGCATGATTGATGGAGAGCCAATTTTGCAAAATGTGGGGTACAAGGTCAGCTTTATTGGACTGACTTGTTCAATGTGTTTACGCCAAGCCACTTTCATCTACTCAGCCCGAAAACATTTAAGACAAAGAACAACATACGCTCTTCTCAAGTCAAGACTTGAATAAATTAATATTGCTCCCTGTAAGCCATGGAAGTTGTTCACAAGAAACTCGAAGAAACAGGAAGGAGGAACCGATGAGAAAACAACAAGGTTGTTGAGGGAAGAGGAGGGGAAAAAAAAATGCAGTCACTTTGCCAGAAAGAGGTCTCCCAGCTATGCCCCCATGGCTGCTGTCGAACCACTTTCTTCAACTCGCCAGAACCCCTTAACAAAGTCTCCAAACCTGTAAGCACTTTTGCAGATCATCGTCGTGACTTTGCAGCGACGACTGCTTCCTCTGTCTTCCCAAACGCCCAATTCACCAACCATGAATCCCTCCCGACTTTGCAGCAATCGTTCGCTGAATTCACAAAAGCCTTCCCACAGTATCTTGATACATATCAAGTTGATCAAATAAGATCGAAAGAATATTATCATCTCTCTCTTTCCAACCATACCTGTCTTGATTATTTTGGTATTGGCCTCTTGTCCTATAACCAGTTGCAGAAACAAGACTCCCCGAGCTATCAAATTGTATCTTCTTGTTCTTCTTCCTCTCCTCTACCACCCTCATCACCTTCTCGAAATTTCGATATTCCCTTCTTTAGTGTTTCCTACAGGACAGGTAATCTGAAGACGCTGCTACTTCATGGAGGCCAAGAATCAGATTTGGAATCGGCTATGAAGAAAAAGATCATGGACTTTCTCAATATTTCTGAAAAAGATTACAGTATGGTTTTTACAGCAAACAGAACATCTGCTTTCAAACTTCTAGCAGAATCTTACCCCTACCAGTCCAGTCGGAAGCTTCTGACGGTCTATGACTACGAGAGCGAGGCGGTGGATGCCATGATAAATACCTCTGAGAAAAGAGGAGCAATAGTCATGCCAGCAGAGTTCTCATGGCCAAGACTGAGGATTAACTCGGCACAATTGACAAAGATGGTTGTGAGCAAGAGGAAAAAGAAAAGACAGAGGGGACTCTTTGTCTTCCCAATTCACTCTAGAATAACAGGAGCCAGATATCCTTATATGTGGATCAGGATTGCTCAGGAGAATGGTTGGCACATCTTGATTGATGCTTGCGCTCTGGCACCAAAGGACATGGACAGCTTTGGCCTCTCCCTCTTTCGCCCAGATTTCCTCATTTGTTCCTTCTACAAGATTTTTGGGGAAAATCCATCCGGATTTGGATGCCTGTTTGTTAAGAAATCTACCGTACCAATTCTGGAAGCTGACACTAGTGGAGGGATGGTTAGCCTTCTACCAGCAAAGAAGCAGTCATGGCTAATGGAAGAATCTTCCAGTACCGACACAGAACTTGAACAGACATCTAAATTTAAGCTACAAGAGGAAGAAGTAGCTTCACCAAACTCTTCCTCGGGTACTATAGCCATTGAAACAGCACAACCGGGCAAATTGGAACAAGTAGACATCTCTGTGGCTCAAAGGGCTGAAATTACCGCAAAACCAAGAGAAGTGGGAGCTGCCAAAGTTTTAAAATCTGGAAAAACTGCTGAATTTATCCAACAGAAGAATGTCAAAACGGATGCAGATGGTAGTTCAGAGATCGAATGCAGGGGTCTGGACCAGGTAAATGCATTGGGACTGACCATGATTAGTACCAGAGCAAGGTGCTTGATCAATTGGCTGGTAAATGCTTTGTTGAAGCTCCAGCATCCCAACACAGAGGGGATTGCGCTGGTAAAAATATATGGACCAAAGATAAAATTCGACCGAGGACCTGCATTGGCATTCAATGTATTCGACTGGAAGGGAGAAAAGGTTGAACCTGTTCTTGTGCAAAAGCTAGCTGATCGAAGAAGCATTTCTCTTAGCTACGGGTTCCTGCACCATATTTGTTTCTCAGACAAGTACCAAGGAGAAAAAGACAAAGTCGTCGAGAGAAAAACCGGTGAGGCAAACAGTAAGACAGATAAAAAATGGAAAGAAAAAAGTAATCTGGGAATAACTGTAGTTACAGCTTCACTGGGGTTTCTGGCCAATTTTGAAGACGTCTACAGGCTTTGGGTTTTCGTTGCTCAGTTTCTGGATGCAGACTTTGTGGAGAAGGCCAGATGGAGATACACAGCTCTTGATCAGAAGACTGTTGAAGTCTGAACAAACAGATATTCTTTCCCAGATTATGGAGTTCAGATAAATCGAAGCCCACGCAGTCAATCTGAATTCATTAAACATAAAAATGTAAATTGCCAAAAGAACAGAGGAATCAGCTATCCTTTCTGATTCTGGGTACAGAGTCTCAATCCTAGTTTATGATCTCACAGAGACAATCCACTTCATTGTACGATTTTCTGTTCAATTCAATGCTTAATTTGATTCAAGTTTCTCTGGCAATTGAACAAACATGGCTTCTCAAGCAAACGCCCGTCGAAGCATGCGACCCAAAAAAAATCTTCAATTGTAAGCATACACTTGCGTGCATTATATTCATGACTGATCCATTCAATTTAACTTAACCTAATTTCCCTTACAATTTTTCTATTTCTGAAACTAACTGAATTTGACAACTGCTATATTAATTTTTAGAATAGTTGGTCATTTAAATAGAAAGTTGTTAGATATTAATAAATAAATTATATTTTTTATTAAAATAATTTATCAAAAAATTTTATATTAACAAAATCTTATCTTTATTATAACCAATGAAATATCTACACGTGGGAATGTATAATTAGCAAAATATATTTAGTAGTAATCATTCAACTCATATTTAATATTCTGTAAATATTACAAAACTCAAGTGGCGAAAATGAAAAAGGTTGGTCCCACAGTCCACTTGCCAGCCTCTGAAAATCGTATCATGTGTCTCCGCACTTCAAGCCCGTCACACTCTTCGCTAACACTCGCACGCGCGTACCGCCAGCTTCGTAAGCAAACTTGTTTTCTTTTCCTTCCCGTTTCTCTTGATTTTCTCTCTCATTTTCTCGGTGTGAAAGTGAAGGGAGAAAAAAAGGCTTTGCATTCGGAAAATGCAGGAATTCACGGTGTGGATATTTACTTCCCTCCTACGTGTGTTCTTCAGGTGAAATTTTCTCGTTTTCTTGTTCAATTTCTTTTGATTATGTTTTAATCGCTCTGTATACTGTTTGAACTAGATTTTGCATTCTTAGTAGTGTGTTGTTAACTGATATAAGTTTTCAATTTTCCGAGAATGCGGAAGAAAGAAAGAAAGAAAGAAAATCAAATTCTTGAGTCATGTGTTTATGTTCTTAAACTAATCTAAGCGTATTGATAATGCTAAGCTGCAGTTAATTGTTGTTTTAATATTACATACACAGTTACATTGGAAAAATGATCATATTCAAGACTAATAGATATTAATTTTTGTGTTTACTTGCCTTTTATGTTGAACTAAACTAAGCTTGATGCTATTTCTTGATGTTATGAATGTAAAAAAAAGTAATTAAATCCTTGTGCGTAGGTGTGGTTAATCACGATCAATTGAATGGAGGCTGTGACTATTGATTTTAACGGGGCAGCTCGTGCAAAATAGTGAAATGTTTCACGTTGACCAAAATAGAACAATACATATGCAAGTAAAGGGAGGAGGAACTGGAAAGGTTCTCTATGGGGATGTTTGTGAGTGTTCTTGCAAAATGATCTCTTAAAAGCACGTGAAAACATTTTCCTTAAGAGCACTTGAAATCTCTTTCTATATAAGCACTTGAAGTTGCATTTTAGTATAGCGCTTACTGGCTAATGCTTGACAAAGCACTCTTTAGTTGTTTTTCTAACTTGCAACACACTTTTATTCGTCTTAATCAAACACTACAAAGTAGATACAAAACTCTTTTAGTTATTGAAAGCACTTTTGATGGCGCTGAATGTAAAAACAAACACTGGTTAGTTCTAACGGAATGTTATTTAATGTATTGGTTGTTTTTACTTGGCACACTATTTAATAACTAGTTCCATTGTACAAGCAATTGGAATGCTCCTATTTTTCTTTTTAATTTTAATTCATTTCTTGTTTTGATTTTTCTTACTGCTGTCATATTAAGAGTTTTCTCATTTATATCGCTTATTGCTGCATTATCTTTTTCCCCTAATTCTTGTGGCGTTTACATGAAGCGTTAGAGGCTTGTGATGGAGTGAGAAAAGGGAAATACACCATAGGGCTTGGACAAGATATCATGGCATTTTGTATGGAGGTGGAGGATGTCATCTCAATGAGGTTATTGATGTTCACTCAACGTTTTAGCCATTCTTAGTTGTTTACTAACATTTACAATCCTGTGGAGGCAGCCTCTTTCCATGCGTTGCTTGCCTGCTTGAATATGTTATTTTTTACCCATTTTACTTACAGCATCCCTTTTTCGAAGGCATAGTGGTGCGGACATTCCTGGATTATAGCAATACTTTATGTTTATTTGGGAAGTGATGATCCACTGTTTGAACAAATATTTCCAAGGAAACAAAAGAAAGAAAGAATCAGATTTGATGATAATCATGAAATGAACCATTCAACTACTTATTTCTTTTTTAGGAAAGTTTGCTTGCTCTAATAGTTAGTGAGCACTGAGCACAATATGATCATGTTTATTAAGCCCCTTAAGATGTTCCTCTTTTGCTTCTTTTTGGTAGTGAAGCAAAAAGCAAGATATCTTTTACTAAGACAATTATTTTTATTACTTTGTTTGCCACGATCAATTTGATGATTGTATTGTTGCTGTTACTAGAACTTCACTCATGACCACACTGATTGAAATTTTCCGTTTCGATGATTTTAACTGCTCTTGGTTATTTGAATTGCTTCTAATATTGTATCTTTAGATACCTGATCATATATGGAGCACAGTCTGTGTGCATTGCAAAATTCCACCAGATTGTACTTTCTTTTCTTTTCAATGTTGGATTTGGCTGGAGGATGTTGGTCTTTCCATGCCCAAGAAACTTTGCTTGTTGGGACTTTCACTAGTCATTAATATCTATATTTTCTTTGGTCTTTGTCTTTCAACATGAAAGTTGTTATCTCCCTTCTTGAGAAATATAAAATTGATCCAACTCAAATCATATGCCCTGAAGTTGGCAGTGTGACTGTGATTGATAAAAGAAAATCCATTAAGACCTTCCTAATGCAAATTTTTGAGTTAGTTGTCTCTCTTTGTTTTTATTTTTCATTTTTCAGGTTCTTCACGTTAGGAGCAACTTTTGGCACCTGTTTAGGTATTTAAGATGAACAACTTCTTTAACTACAGGCTTAAACATAAGACAACCTAGATGTAAGATCTTGAAAAATGACATCAGCTATCATAATCAAAGTACTATATTTATTGCCCAAAAATTGGATTCCATGTCTGCAAGCATTTTAGCATGGTGGGCTAATAGGGTGTGTCTATGACTAAGCTTTTGGTAGGAATATGCTTGCTGTGCTTTCTATTAATCTTGAAGTACCTTTAAAAAGTTAACCATAATACAACAGCTCTGTGAGAGATGAAAGTTAGAATCTTTTTTTTTCATTTATTTTGGTCTGAAGTGGATTATGCACTGTGTGTGCACTCCTGTAAATAACAGAAATATAGAAACACTGACATTGTAGGAGTTGACTCAACAAATGCATGCTATGGGGGAACTGCAGCTTTATTCAATTGCATGAACTTGCTGGAGAATGCTTCATGGGATGGATGCTACGGACTTGTGTGCACAGATAGTGTGGTATGATCTCTTTGGAAATGCAGCTAGACTCACTTATTTCCATTTAAATTAAATCTAGAGAAAGAAAGAAAATTACAAGGTTAGTGTTAGTTGATTCCCGAACTGGGACCTTATTCAACCCACCATTCAGCATGTGATGAAGGAACAAGTTTCATAAGAGGCTTGGACCCTGATATTCAAATGTTTGAAGACATGAAAAAATTTGATCCATTTCGTTGAAGTTTCACTCCATGGACATTTAAATGATTTCATGAAAATTAGTTATGGAAGAATGGATATATTGCAAATTTTTAAAATGCATAATTGAATGCTTGATAGCTTCTTTGAGGGTCACCTGCATTTGGAGGACCTGAGTTACTCCTAATCTAAATCAAAATTCTGTGCACAGGTTTAAATTCTTTTCCTCTGTATTCTTGTAATTTCACTGGGACCATCATTGTTTAAGTATGCAATGAGTTTTAATTAATCTCAAAATGAAGCCTGGGAGTATTGGCTGTCAGTTAGTTGACTTTAATGTGATGCATAGATCTGGCAATTTGATACTTTTTGCATAATCTACATCTGTAAAATGGCCCCTTTGTTGCATGTTTATGCTGAAAGGCCAGCTCGGGCTACTGGAGGAGCAGCTGCCATTGCAATGCTGATTGGACCCTTCCTATTGCTTTTGAAAGCAAATGTAGAGGCAGTCATATGTATCATGCCCATGATTTTTTCAAGCCCAACCTTGCCAGCGACTATCCAGTAATGCTTTCCTGAATCTCTCAGTGACTGACCATAAATAGATTGGATTTGTTATCTACCTTTGCAATTTTGCATGTGTTCGTTTCATGTGATATATTGTAATAAACTATATTTTGTTAATGTCCATTGTTGTTACATTCACAAATTTTGTGTTCTGTAGCCAAATTAGTCAAAAAATATATATACATAACTTCAAATCATTCATGAACAGGATGGTTATATGAGAAATACCACCTTATATAAATGTCTGGTTGTCTTGGAGTTCCTGTAGCAAAAATTTGGTTGTGTAATAGAGCAAACTGCAGTAGATGGAGAAAAAGAAAATGTTGTGCTTGTCAAATGAAACTTTCATCATCTTTTGTTACAAAATTCTATTATTTTGTGAATTTTTCACACTGCAATAATTGGTTTTTCTTTGAGGAGTGTGGTTGATAGGTTATTGATGGAAAGCTGTCGAACTGGTTATCTCATGGCACTTGATTGTTGCTACTGGTGTTTCTGTCAGAATTCGAGCATTTATTTATGTAGGAAAATTCTCCGATCTAGCTGTGCTGCTAGAAACTTGTAAAATAGAGCTCTATATATGTTTGAGAAATTGGAGGGTGGGCTGTTTTCAATGTTGGATGCTGAATATTTTGTCTTCCACTCTCCATCTGACAAGGTGATGCCGTTTTGACACTTTTGGTAATGGTATTAAAATGCTTTGGCGCATCACATATTACAAATTTTTAAGATTCTTAATTGATATCTTCTTTCTGGAACTTGTACTGCAGCTTGTACAGAAAAGTTTTGCTCGTTTCTACTTTTCCAATTTCTCAAGGAATACCAGGTTTTGTATCTCACTTTGGTTTGTTGATATTTATCCAATCTCATGTAGAGAGTGTCGAAGTTCAAATTTAAATGAATTGATTGCTAATTCTTTTAATAGCATTTTAACTTCTAATAACACGTGAACTTTTCCTATCCTTTTAATAAGAGATTGTTTTGAAGGAAACTGGCCTTAAGGAAACAGAGATTGTTCTGAAAAGTCAAAGAGATAACAGCTATAGAATATCCTGATGCAGTTTATGAAATGGTATTTAATATATTACTTAACTGATCTTCTTTTCAGGACTAATAAATGACATTGAATAACAATTTGTAAATGAGTATATATATTTCGTAGTGAACCAAAAGATAGTTCCAGACTTATTCAAGATGCATTATAGCATCACCATGAGATATGTGGATTTATCCTATTGACACTTGTCAACTGTTTCAATTATTTGTTAGAAAGCACACCAGCTCTGTTGATGAGGTTTTAAGAGAAAAGCTGGCCCCTTAGCAGCCCTATCCGGTGATGAGAGTTATCAGAGACGGGATCTTGAAAATGTGAGTTACCATTCTGATTGTCTCATTAGTGAGGTTTGTGAAAAGTGGGTTTGTGGTTGCGCATGTGAATTTTGCATTGATGATTTCTAATTTTGTTTAATCTGTGGCAAGTCAGCAAGTTGTAAAACAACTTTATGATTTAAAGTTGTAACCATCCACCCTGATACCAAAGCGAGTCGGTAACATGTACACTGCATCTTTCTATGCGGCATTTGGATCCCTTATTCAGAACAAGCATGGCTCGCTGCTATTAAGCTTTTGACTATCTTATGGATTTAGTTTGCCTGTCATATTTTTGAGAATAGTAATTTTTTATTGGATTACTTCCTAAATATGGTTGTATTATTGGATTTCAGGCAGGTAAGTGGGTAGTAATGTTTTCATATGGAAGCGATTTAACTGCTACCAGGTTCTCATTCCAACTCCAAGACGGCCAGCATCCGTTCAGTTTGTCAAACGTTGTGAACATGATGAACATTCCTGGGTAGTTAAAATTGAGAAAGGAGGTATTTCTTCTTTTTGCAGGCGATGTAAGTCCAGACATATCTTGGAAACCTTTCCTCCTGAAAAATGTGCATCTTTTTCAGCATCTTTTTCATGCAGTTTCCTCCTGAAAAATTTGCGGACACAATGAAAGTCACGGAACACCGATACAGGTCAAAGGGCTTCGTGACAAACGACAGTAGCCTTTTGTTACCAGGCACCTAATACTCACTGAAGTTGACTCAATGTACAGTCCATATTATACCAAGAAGAGGAGCCCTCCACTGCTTCAACCTGGGAAAATGGTTTGCTAGATAACGGTCTAATGTTGCAACACAACAAAACCGAAAACAACTTGAGGTCTCCAATGTTGGCTTCTCCTTACCCAGAAAGATGTCTCATCGTTAGTCATGTAAAGCATTTTAGACGAATATACCGAAACGGAAATGTTATGATTGGTGTAACGAGCATGATTGAAATTCTTCATCTCCGTAGACGTCCAGATGTGCACACGTAGGGAACCTGATTAAATTGCAATCGCATTGGATGTTATAAGCTAAGAATTGGTTACTGAAGGGAACCTTTTTCTCGGTTAATGCCGTCAACATTGACAACTAGAAGGGAAGTTCAATAACTTCCCAAAGCCGAGTGGCCTAAGAAGTAGTCGTCCGCCGGCTAACGGCCAAACTCCACGTCCTACTCCCTCAAATTCCAAACCCACACAAATTCCTGAGAGAAAAACACCGACCTTTCCCCCAATTAAAACTAGGGATATGGTCGTCATTTTTGAGGCTGGACCCGCCCACACGTGTCATCATCTCCGGCTTTATGAGTTACGTGAGACTTTTCCAGCCGTACATATTTTCAACCGTGAATAAATAGGGCTTCGGGGGTCCCCTATCTTTCTGATGGGAATCGCGTGAGGATAAGTGGGGCTCTCTTCATTTCTAGGGTTTGATTCTCTCTCCCTTGCTGTTAATTTTTCTCTATTCATTATTGTAAACATTTAAGATAAGAAAATATATCTTCCATGTCCTTCTGTCTCTCTAATCGTTTCCAAGTACGGGGAAAGATTAAAAATGCAGTCAACGTACCGTTTTTCTGTTCCTTCCTATAAAAATTTAGAGTTCCAATGTTTCCCTCCTCTTAAATTCCTGAAAAGTTCTGCTGGCCTAATTGTTGCTTGTTTATTATTTGTGGGTTTTGATCAATCTGTTCTGGGTCTGTCCAAATTTTTTCTGTATCACCGACTTGGTTCCTTGATAGGTTTTCGTTTATCCAACATGGTGGACTCCCAGCGTTTAGAAGAAGTTAACAACGAAGAGCAGAGCAACAACTCCACCAATACCAACGATAACAATTTCTCTACATCAGAAACATCAATTTTGGACCCACCAGAATCAGCGGTTCCTATGAAAGAGGAAGAATTAACGGACCCAGAAAATCATGAATTCGATCCCTCTTCTTTACCGGTGGGCCTCGTACAAGTCCCCGTGGCACCAATCAACCGCTCGCTCGTACCCAAACGCCCGTCCAAAGATCGGCACACGAAAGTCGAAGGCCGTGGCCGTAGGATTAGAATGCCCGCCACGTGTGCGGCCAGGATCTTTCAATTAACTCGCGAGCTCGGTCACAAGTCCGACGGTGAAACCATTCGGTGGTTACTAGAGCACGCCGAGCCTGCCATTATTGAAGCCACTGGTACTGGAACAGTCCCTGCTATTGCAGTGTCCGTTAACGGTGCGTTAAAGATTCCTACAACTTCTTCAGCGAAACCAGACTGCGAAGAACAGCCAAGAAAACGGCGTAAAAGACCTTGTAACAGCGAGTTCATTGGCATCAATGAACACAACCACCAAAGCTCGGTATCTTCTGGGCTGGCACCCATTAAACCAATGACAACGACGACGACAACAGCAACAGCAGCTTATAGTAATATCGGGGCTGCACAAGGGTTGATTCCGCTGTGGCCAATGGGTGCATTTATGTTACAAGCGCAATCCGGTGTTGTCAATGGCGCTGCCGGGTCTAACCAGGCTCAATTATGGGCCATTCCTACTGCTGCAACACCGATTTTCAATCTTCAGACTCGACCCATATCCAGCTTTGTTTCTGCTACACAACCAAGTGGGATTCAGGCTCCAGTTCAGGGTGAAACCCACGGTTCGAATTGTGCGCTGGGGTCTACTTCCGTACCCAGTTCGGGTTCAGGTGGTACGAGTGTTAGCGTGAATAATACTACTAGGATGCTTAGAGATTTTTCATTGGAGATATATGATAAGAAGGAGCTTCAGTTTCTGGGTAGGCCTGCTAATCAGCAAAATACTAGTTCAAAACCTTGATCCGATGATGATTACAAGGGAATTAGCATTAGGGTTTCAGGCTGATTTTCGTTAATCCGACTAAAGCAACAAGAACAGGTTTCTTCTCGTTTGTTAATCCGTTCGAGCACCTTTTGTACGCTTTTCCGCATTTTTGCTTTCTTGTATATTCTGTGTTTCTGTTCTGTTAAATTTTTATGTTTTTTTAAAAAAATAAGTTGTTGATGTTTTTCGGTGAGGGTTGCGTGCTATCATCCATGCACGGGCGAAGTGGGTCACAATGAGTGCGGGGTCCAAACTGATGGTCAACTGAAAAGGCATTGACCAAAACTCGTGGTTCAATGTGGACCACAATTTGTTTTCACGTGATGGAGGCACGTGCTCCTGGGGTTCTGAACCCACCTTTTTTTTCTGCTATCTGTTCTACCCCCAATGAATGTGGTCCCACTGCACTGTAGGCTCTAATTATTGTAAGAGGGGTGCTTGGCTGTTTGTGTGGGGCCCTTCTTGTTTGCCAAATGGACACCGTGGATTGATTATTACTGTGTGAGTTATGCTGCGTCCTTGTCCAGAAAGCAAATTCGCACGACGAGGGCAGGAATATAATACATGGCCAGAATACAATTAGTCAATTAATTTTGTTAAGGTGTTGCTATGAATGTAGCATGTCTGTAAAGTAACATGTACTTCTCTCATTTCCTTAATTTCACCCAATGATGTTCTTTAATCGTCCATTAATTGTGAGTATATTGAACAGTTTAAAATATGAAATGAAGATTGGGTTGTAAGCAATCGTCACCTGTAAGTGTGTAGTACTCTTGTTGTTCTTGTACGATAAGGGCTTTGGTGGAGACGTATTCTTCTGTCTCGAACACAGTAGAAACCAGAACCAGCTCGTTTCTTCATTCATTCATTAATTTGTTTTAATTGTAGTTGCATTCAGTAACTTGGAAGAAAATAAAATGAAAGTTTAATTTGTTAAATATTTACGTTTGATGACTGTTCATCCTATGTATAGTTTCATACCTCCATGAAACTTACATCCAATCTTTCAGCTTCCGTTTCTTCTCAGAAACAAAAATGGCTGCCAGGAAATTCATTTTCCCGATTGTTTTTCTTCTCTTAGTATCGTCTCAGCAGTCAAGAGCAGCTCAGAATGCACATTATTACGATCAAACAATGTCCACAAGCTGAGAAAATAATCTCAGATGCTATTGTTAATGCTTCGACGCATGACCCTACCTAAAGTCCCACCTAGCATTCTCATACTGTTCTTTCATGATTGTTTCATATGGTTACGTATCTTTGACCTGGAAAACTATCGAGCCTGTGCACTTTGAATAAGTTATCTTGTTGGTTTGATAATTATCGAATAAGTTACTGTATCGGGATGTGATGCGTCAGTGTTGCTGGATTAGACTCTGAAAAACCAAGTTGAAAAAGATGGCCCTCCCAACAACTCAGTTCCATCATTTTATGAGATTGATGATGCAAAAGCTAAGCTTGAAAATGGCTTGTCCCCACACAGATTCCTGTGCTTTATATAATGGATGTTGCAGCAAGAGATATTGTTACCATATTAATTTTATTCTCAGCTTGAATTGCTATAATTGATTACCCTTCCTCTCTTGTTGTCTTTCTCGGTCTGGAGGACCATATTGGAATGTACTCAAAGGAAGGAAAGATGGAAGAGTGTCCAAAGCTTTAACTTTATTGGTCTGGAGGACAACCAATCAAGCTTATGAAGTATCATTTTTTAACTTTATTAATGCCATCTTCCTTAAATTATTCTTTTGATTCATTACTGTGGTTGCTTCCTTGCACTTTTCCATATGAAATTTCTTAAATATTTCCTTTGCTTTTTTCATTTGACAAATTAACACTTCACATTTGCTTTGCTTGATTTCCATTCCAAGGTAGTCGTTCATTAGATCAAGATCAGTCATCTCAAAAACTAACATCATCTCTTGCTTGAACTCCTTAGTAAGTTTTATTTTATTTCCTATTACTAGGAAATCATTAATATAGAGCGAAACAATAAGAAAGTCACCTTTCTTTGTTTAGCAAGAAAGTTAAGTTTCCGATCTCATTGCTCATCTTCATTGAAATACACATCTCTACTGAATCATTTTTTTTCTATTGTTGGCTGATATATTTTGTAAGCTTTAGAAACAAAACTATAACCTACAAAGATGCCTAGAATTGCTCTTTTGTCAAGTTTTCATGCTTGATCTATAGAACATGAGTAACATACATACAACTAAACACTTTGAGAAAATTAAGTGAAGGTTTGTATCCATACCATGCTTCAAATGGAGTTGGATTTTGCAAAGCTTTAGTAGGTAAATGATTTTTATAGAAATTCTGTTGTATTGGCTGCTTTTGCCTAAAAATTTTTAAGTAACTTTTTTTCATGTAGCATACATCTAATTATCTTTATTATATATCTATTCCTCCGTTCACCAACTCTATTTTGCTATGGAATGTAGTGAGTAGTGATATGATGTTCAATATTTATTTCCTCGTAAGACAACTTACATTAGTCCAAATTGTATTCTTTTTTATTGTTTGACCTTAAGCATTTTGTAGTCCCCTTTAGTTTTCCACCATCTTCTTAGACTTCCAAAACACTCTAGCCACCTCTAATTTGTACTTCAAGAAAAAAAAATATCATATTCTAGTGAAATCATCAACAAAAATAATATAATAAGAACTACTTACTAACGAAATCATTCTTTGAAGACTAGTCATATCTGTGTAGATTAATTATAACTTATGTGAGACATTCCATGTTGATTTAGGAAATGAAATCCTATTTTGTTTGCCAAATTGAAGAGTATAACAATTTAGTAGATGGTCTATAAGAATTAGTAAATCTTTTGTCATTTTTTTTTCTCTTCATCCACAACCTTCCTTAAAGATGGCAATAACCAAGTCTTTTATGCTAAATATTAGTTATCTTTTCCTCAGTAGAATAAACATCATGCTCATCCTTAATTGGATCAAATGAGGAGCTTTTGCATTTTATTTTTATTCTGAAAATCTCCTATCTAGTAGCATCATTAATGAGACAGTGCTTGTTTTCAAAGGACATTTTAAATCCTTTTAATATAAACTGACCAACACTTTATAAATTTTGTTTAATATCAAGTACAAAGAGAACATCAAAAATTGTCTTTATGTCAAAGTTTGTTGTGATTGAATGGTATCTATTTCTTTTATAGGAATGTGATCACCATTTTCTATCCTGACCTTCGTAATTGTTATGGGCTTCAAATCCTTGAAAATGTTTCGATTATGTGTCACATGATTTGCATAGTCATTGTTTATCAACCAACTTTCACACGACTCCTTGCTTAAGAAATAGATGGCAACAAGAAGTGATCCTCCTTCTCTTGGCCAGCTACTTGAGCATTTGTTTCTTATTGTTAGGTTTACTTTTACAAATTAGTGCCTTATGTCTGAGATGGTTGCATTTGGTACACTTAGCGTCAAGGCTCCTCTAGTATTTGAATGAAGAATGTCTTTTTTTTTCATAATGATGACAAGGTGGGTATTTTCCCTTCAGATTTCCATTCTTACTTCTAGTGTTGCTCAAGTATATATTTGCACTATTTTCTTCTTGACCTTTATTATTATTTTTTTTTCCCAACATTGTGATGTTTTAGAGCCAGGGTTCTTTCAACTGTTGCATATTGACTTGTGAGCCTGTTTTGCTCCTGCTCCTGTGCCTGGAAAACATTAAGTAACTCTGCCAAGATAATTCTTGACAAATACTTAGTAGTTTCTATGATTGTAATGGTGGCCTCATACCTTTTTGGCACGATAACAAGAATATCTTCTACAATTCTTGAATCAGTTAGTTCAAAGTCAAGTAATCTCACCTTATTTGCAATACTAAGAAGTTTATCTATATAATCGTTGATTATTTCTAAATTCTTTCATTTTTTGCAACTTAAATTTCCTAATTAAACTCAACACTTACATATTATTTCAACTCCTATATATTCTTCTTTTAGATAATCTCATATGGCTTTTGCTATCTTAAGGGACATTATTTTGTAAAAATTGTTAATGATATTATAGCAAACAAGTATGCTTTCATCTTCTTCTCTTTCTGTGTTTTAATCTGAGCCATGGTGGAATGATTTTGCAGGGGTGGAAATTCATAATCCTCTTCCATAGCTTTCCAAAGATCTAAAGCATCCAAATATGTCTCCATTTGAACTACCAATATTTGGTTATTGTCTCCATCAAAAATCAACAAAGCAATTGGTGAGAAACTGGTTTCAACATTCATGTTACTACTTGAATTCAATTATAAATCGCTTAAAAAGAGAGCTTTGATACCATTTATTAGTTTTAAAGATGAAAACCAGGAGACTACAAAGATACCAAACAAGTACTTTTAACCAAAGAAAAGGAGATTGAAGAATAAAGAACCTCTAAGAGTTGTGTTAAATGGAATTCAATATTTAATTTGATTCAACAAACTTATATTTAAATATACTTTGAAAATAACGGAAAAAAAAATCATGGTCATACATTTTAACTATAAATTAAAATACGATGATAAACTAACTACTTTCTTAAAATTAAGACATGCACAAATTAAAATTCAAATAACCTAAGACAATGTGGACATGTTTCAGTCCTAAAGCAACTAACCAACACACATGGGGGCAATTGACTGTCTCCGTTAGATGAATAGACTATCTTATTCTTATGTAACATGAAAGTTACACTAGTCTTTCCCTTCCTCAGAGAAATTTGAGATGTTAATTTGCAACTTTTGTAATCTATTTTGAGTTTCTATTTAGTTGTATTACTAGCCGTGATGGCATTCAAAAAATGAGAAGATGGCTTTGTTCCTTTCCGGTGACACGGAAAAGTAATTGTCTTATGAGATAATTACAACTCAATTCCTCCAGGGTTTGGTTTTCAGTTTCAATATCCACCAAGTCATAATTAAGACGGAGCTCACAAAGTGTTATAGAATAATTAACCTGACAATGGCATTTATCATTGAAACAACCCGGCACAAATTTATGAAGGCCAACATCAGAAACAAGAGCAAAACTACCGATCAAAAATATATGTACAAGTATATCAGACAAAGGAAAGAAAATACATCTCCACTCTTCGGACTCTGGAATAGACATATGCTTCCGACAGTACGTAAATAAAATGGTTTACATCATGTGTGAATTGTGGCCTTGATGACAAACTGATATGGCCAAGGAATGACTTTGTGTCTAGTAAATACAGGTGAATTGCTGCGGATATATCAAGTCCTAAGCTTTGCTATAAATAGCCTGCAAACTGAACTCCAAGAAACACCCGGTAGATTAACCAATATGACCAAACTAAAGCTACTGTGTCTTATGAACATTTTAGTTTTAGCTGCTCTAGTATTTAAGTGCCATTCCCAAGAAACGAAGGTAAAATATTAACTCGTGCCCTTGAATCATCAGTCACATGTTGGAGGTTGCATGTACGTACCCTTGCGGGAAAAAAAAGTCTTAAATTTTATAGAATGTGCTAAATGTAATTATCATTGCATATTATGAGTTTGGTCGATAACCCTACTCGAAGGATAGTAAACAGGAAGAGATTTATGCTGGTGCATGTCGCATATATGGGAGGAAAACCAAAGGGAGATGTTCCAGTGGCATCCTTGCACCACTCGATGCTAGAAAGAGTTCTTGGAAGGTCATTTATTGCTAGTCCTATTATAATTCGAAAACTATTCCTTTGTTGAGACAAACAAATTAATATTTTATGAATTGTATAACAATTTCAACATGATTATATATCAACGGGCTCTTTAGTGCTCGATTTTCCCATGTTCACTTCAGAAAGTTGTGAGTTTTCTAACGTCCATTGTATTAACCACTTAATGTTTTGATCACAGCACGACATCTGCAAAAGAGTCTCTAGTTTACAATTATGGAAGAAGCTTTAACGGGTTTGCAGATAAATTATCAGCTGAAGAAATAGCAATGTTTTCCGGTCATATTTTTGTTAAAGTTGTACAAAAAGGTTCACATACTTTTCTGATATCTCGCATAACTTCCATTACATTGTGGTTGCAGAAATGGAAGGAGTTGTCTCAATTCTGCCTAACATATAGCTAAAGCTTCACACAACAAGATCATGGGATTTCATGGGTTTCACTCGATTTTATGTTGGAGGTTCTAAAGGAGGAGATGTTATCATAGGACTGCAGGATACAGGTTACACAATTCCATTGCCTTTGCTATTATGAAATTATTTTTTGCGAAAGTTCTTCACATGGTACATAAATCTGGTAAGATTTGGTTACGTCATAGGAATCTGACCAGAATCAGAGAGCTTCGGCGATGAAGGATTTGCTCTTCCACCTTTAAAATGGAAAGGAACATGCCAAACTAAAAACCTCACCCGCAACAAGAAAATTTTCCCATCAACTTACTATTATTTTGAAGTAAGTGGAAACTAATCGACTAGCCAAATTTCACAGCAAAGTTATTGGAGCCCGATACCACAATAGTGATGATAACATCATTAGCAATACAGACATTAAGTCTCCTAGGGACACAGAACATGGATCTCACTCTGCTTCAACTGCAGCAGGTAGAGAGGTGGCTGGAGCAAGCTACTTCGGCCTGGCTGAAGGACTTGCAAGAGGTGGACTCCCTCAAGCAAGGATTGCTGTGTACAAGGTTTGCTGGCAATATGGGTGCGCTGTTGCAGATGTTCTTGCTGCTTTTGTTGATGCAATTGCAGATGGAGTTGATATTTTATCTGTTTCCCTAGGTGCAGATTTCCCGCTCCAATATTTAGAGGATCCGATAGCAATTGGATCCTCTCATGCAATGGAACATGGGATATTAACCTCAAATTCTGCTGGAAGTATCGGCCCATGGCCACGTTATATAAGTAATTGTTCACCTTGGTCCCTAACCGTCGCTGCTAGCAGTATTGATAGGAAATTTGTATCAAAATTGGTCCTTGGCGATGTACAGATAATACGGGTAAGCTCCCGTGAGAAATGTTTTATCTGTTTCCCATTCATTAGAGCCTGTTCTTAGCTGTTACACCATTGTTTCTTGCTTTGAAAAATAACAGGGAGTGGTCATCAATAGCTTTGAACTCAATGGAACTTCATTTCCCATGATTTGGGGAGGAGAAGCTGCAAACATTTCTGCCGGTAGGACATCTCGAAGTTCATGTGATTTTCTTCCAGGGAATCTGGATTCACTGAAAGTCCAAGGAAAGATTTTTCTTTGTGAATTTCTTTGGGATGGTTTAGGTGTCCACATGCAGGGGGAGTGCGCATGATTATGCTTGCTCCATATTTCAATGACGTTGGCGTCACATTCTCCTCTCCAGCTACCCTAATTAAATATCAAGACTTCCCCAGAATATTAGAATATATCAGATCTTCTAAGTAAGAGATCAGCAAATCCATTTCTCTCCAGATTTTAGCAAAATTTTTCAGTATCATCCTCATTCTGCATCACTTATAAAGAATGATGATGAATCAAAACATTTCAGGAGTCAAATAGCTACTATTCTGGCTAGTGAAACTTGGAAAGACATTATGGCACCTACTGTGGCTTCCTTTTCACCAAGAGGTCCCAATCCCATCACTCCTGATATTCTCAAGGTAAAAAACTTCTAAAATCTTTGCATCTTTTCCATTTCAGAGACAGTTTATCTAACAAATGAAATCCCACGGGATCAAAATGATCAGCCTGATCTAACTGTACCCAGCGTTGATATCCTCGCTGCCTGGTCAGCTGTTGCCCCCTTCAAATTCGTAGGATACGGACAACAGAAGTGTTTAATACAACATAATTTCTGGAACATCAATGTCTTGCCCACATGCTAGTGGAGCGGCGGCTTATTTGAAGGCTACTAATCCAAGTTGGTCTCCTGCTGCGATCAAATCTGCACTCATGACAACAGATAAGAAGGAATAATCTGTTTAGCTGTTTATCATCTCAAACATTCTCTCTTAGTCTCTGTTTCCTTCAAAACAGCCTACGTGATGGACCCAAAAAAGAATGATGATAAAGAATTTGCATATGGATCTGGTCACATCAATGGAGTTAAGGACGTAGAACCTGTGTTAATTTTTGACGCATCCGAAGCAGATTACATCAAGTCCCTCTGCAAGCAGGGTTACAGCACCACCACATTATGAATTGCCTCGGGTTATGAAACTGAATGTAAAAGTACAGACAGGGCGTGGGATCTGAACCATCCCTCATTCTCATTAGCCATTGAAGACGGCCACAAGATCATGTGCATTTTGACTAGGATTGTTACCAATATCGGCCGACCAAATTCAACGTACTATGCAAGTATTTACATGCCCTATCCTCTCAAGATCACACTAGAGCCATCCTTTCTTTCATTTTCGGCTGTAGGAGAGAAGAAGTCGTTCCTGTGTAGGTTAACAAACCAGAGATAACTCAGCAACAAATTATATCAGGCTCCGTTGTCTGGAAAGATAGAATGCATGAGGCGAGAACACCACATGTGGTTTACACAGTCCTGCCATCAGCATTTAGCTTCTCCAGCAATTCCCCTCAACGTTTGAAGAATTTTGCACTGCAAGGCTCCTCCAGGTATCACAAAAATGGGATTCTGGAACGTCCCAACAATACGGTTCCGCTAAGTTACGTTACTAAGCAGAACAGCTGTCCAGCAACCGCGAAGACTTCATCAGGCATTAATAAAACTTAAGCGGTGTCCATCACCCGTGAGTGCAAAATAATAAGAGATTTTCTTTTTCAATTTCACTCTCTACTTCCATGAACAGCTGAAAGCAGAAGCTTGAAACCTTTATTGGACCATCATTTTCTTTCTTGTCTATTCATCTTATTCCGTAACAGGAGCATGATATCCTAGCAATGAAATTGAAGATAAATACTTCATGTTTGCCAACTCCAACTTTCTGCAAATTTGTTTCTTCAATGACATTCTCATTGCTAAGGAAAAAGAAATGGATCTTGTGACATTTGCAATATGGTCTGGTGGGATATTGCTATAAGATATTTTATAAAGTGCCATATTCTAAAATTAGTATCACTTTGTTAAATAATATGCCAAATAGGATCCACTGAAAGATGTACATCTGTAAGAAGCATTTTCTGAAAACAATGCAGCATCCACAATTTCATTATGTCACTATATATATGGAACAAGTTTGCTTCAAACTTGAGCATAGTAGAATCACTATATAGAAGATCAAGATTGAAGCATTTTATACTTTACAACAAAAAGGACAACAATATACTTGTAAAGGTTAGCGAGAGCTGTGATACAAGGATTAATATAAAAATTTGTATCACATTCCAACATTGTGGCGCCAGTGTTAAAAAATGCATGTGATATGTATATAGAGAAAATTGCAGTTGTTGGATAGCACACAGCATCTACATGAACAATCAAGTCGAGATACCTACTTAAGGGCCCCAAAGATCTTAGCATTTAGAGAGGTGAATTGAGGTTGCTTTATTTGCTTTACTGGCAGAGCTGCACAAATTCAACCACACTAAACTGCAACTTGTTCAGAGGTCATGTTACTGGTCACTCAAAAACAAACTTGCACTGGAAACCCCAAATCAAATTTGCTAAGCTGAGTTACAAAAGGTGTTTAACAAATGGAAAGCGTAAGGAGAATTATAGTTAAAAACACACCAAGCCTGCTTGATTTTCTAGATTGCTAGACTTCAAGCAAAAACTACATCTGAACGGAAGAGGTATTTGATGCCCTTAATAACATTCTGAGCTTCATGCAACATACACTTGTCACCATGAATGTGTAAGAGAGCCATTCCTTCAGTTGGAGCCACCTACAGAATTTGAATTGCGCAAATAGACAATTTTATTTTCCAGAGAGTGCAACTATACTACTCAAGCTAATCTAAATGAAAAAGAAAAGATCACAAGGGTTGTGCTTGTGTAACAAATAAATGATGAAGGGGAAAAGTTAAAAGGAAAGACAAATACAGAAAAGGAATTTACCTCAGCCACAAGATTATTCCTTGAACCATAGAAGACAGTCTCTCCTCCAACTAAAGGCTCCGAGGAAGAATCATTGGGACTCAAATCATTTTTACCCTTGGCTTTAAAACCACCACTCAAATATATTAACAAAGTATAATGGGTGCGCTTTCCATCTCCAAGATTAACACTTTCATCAATGTGCTTTCCAAAGCTCTGACCTACCATATACCTGAAATACAGAGAACAGAAAATATCCTGAACATCAAAAGAATTCAAGATTGATGGTAACAACACTTCAGGGGTTACACAAGCAGATCATAATGGAAATTTTAATTTGATGGAGATGCCTCTTAGTATCAAACCAAAATAATACTTTCTGATCTGATCAAGATTATCCCCATCTCAGAGTACAGAGAGATGGTTTATGATATGTGAATAAACCCTGTATGGTTATACAAATCCTCAATGTACTAGTTTGTAGTGTTAACTGATTGGCATGCTAGGTGGTCCAGTACTTATATATATTATGGATCCATACAAAAAAATGAGATCAAATTCACAGGGAAGAAGATTCAATGAACCTGTAGAATCTGATATTTGGATTCAAGCCAACGGCAACCTTCCCCCGAATTTTAATATCAGTGAATAATTTACTAAGTCCAGACTCCCATATTGCCTCTGCGAGAACAGGATCTTTTACAGAAATTCGATCATTATCTCTATAAGCTTCACCTTTTAATGGACCAAGACTCCCCTGGTGAACAAAACCTAATGATTCGGCAGCTTTGACAAATGCCTTTGATTCAGCAGATGTGAAGAAATTTTGCACCTGAATGTCATAAAAATGAAACTGTTAGAACTGAGAAATTTACAAGAAAATCATTGAAAAGAAGACATTCTTTTATGTAATTTAAACAAGCCATATATCCAGGAATGTCATTCGTGCCTACATGAGATAAACATTAATATAAAAGCGGAATATCATTCACACTCAACAAGTCAATTTCCTTGTCATTCACTTCACCTAAAACCATATTTAACTTCTATTCCCCTAATTTGCACTTGACATCCATCCTTGAATTCTCTCCACCATCTAAATCTCCACCTAATTTATTCTCTCCACACCTTCAACCTCAACATCATCTGCTGATTTTTCTTAGTGTATAAAAAATCTGCGCGTATGACCCAACTCCAGTAATTCTCGTCTTTGAGTGATTGATCCCCTACCTTTACATAAATAAATTTGCTCATTTCCTATCATTTCTGTCCCGACAACCATCCATCTCCATATTGCAGCTACACTTCCTATGTGAATATTTCTGTTTCCCAGTATCCAATGCAGCTATGTAACAAAAGACATGAGTCTGCTTGTCCACACCATCCTTCCCTAATTGCACAAGAAACTACCAGTGGATGACAAATCAATCTTTCAAAAATAAGACATTACTCAAGTTCAAAGTCTGCAGGTAAAAGCAAGCATAATCTTGAGCTTGTCAGTCTGCCAACAATCTCGAACTCCACTCACTCAGCCAGTCAGCCGCAAAACGAAATCAAACGGATCAAGCTCAAATTCTGCTTCTAGCTTGAGCAATAGCTCAATGCTTAATTTAAAAATTATTTTATCAAAATCAAATTCCATAGTAGAGTTTCAAGAGTAACTAAGCAATGCATTAAAATTGTTATCCTTACTCTTATACCTACCCAAATACCAAATTTAGATCTCTCCACAAGACTACATTTCTAAGTCAAAAGACTTCCAACTCTACACTCATAAGCTCACCCTAGTTTAGTAAATGAAAATTCATTAACAAGGTTCTAACAAAGCTATATATACAAGTAGCTTGGTTAATTTCCAAAAGTTCGCCCAGTAGAATGAAAATCCTAGCAACATGAACCCTCGTACAAAATTACCTCAAAAATGAAACCACAACATAGAATTCACCTTAGCACTTACAAATAAAGGACGGTGCAATCAGTATTATCAAAATTGATGACAATTAAGCTGACACATTTACATTGCTAAAATAAATAAATAAATAAAACCCTTGCATACCACCCATAGCAGAGGAAAATTAATGGAAATACAAAAATGGGAATAAATTGAAACGACATGCAAATAACTCCGCAGACATAGTAGAACAGAGTGATTAAAATTCCTCCCCGAAAAAAAAGGAAAGGATTTGTTGAGAATTTTGAACTGGGACCGTACAGTGAAGAGATCCGTGTCTTTGAGACGTGAAATCTGAAGATTTTGTTTGGGTTTAACAAAAGGCCACTTGATTGCTGTTGATTTCTTGTTATCAGCTTTTCTCCTCTCTCCCATTTTCCTCTTCTTTGTCTCCATCTCCGCCATACCACCAACTCCTCTCATTCTGCGTATCTGTTTACCAAACATAGAAGCCCAGCCCATTGGGTTAATAACATACAGATCCCTAATAATCTTATATTTTCAAAACCAACGCATTTTATTTTCATTTGTATCAAATGGTTGCTAATCCATATTGAATGACCAAATTACCCTTACAAATCCACTTTAACAATAAAGAGCATTATTATTGGCTTTTGTTTGCTCCCAACTCCCATAACACAAATTAATGCACATTGTGTCAAGAGGTTATGAATTTGAGAGTCTTCTTCATGTCTTTAATTAGTTGCTCAAAATTCAACTACTTGTCAATTGCAAAGTTTGGTTTAGAAAATCAATTCAACTACGTTCAATTAATGGCATTAATTTTATGACCAAATGCACCATTCATCATTATTCTATGGCTTGTTCTCGGGCCTGTTCTCATTGCTGGGGGGGGAGGGGGAATCGGGAAGGGTGAGGGTTATAGTAGATAAATATTCAACACTCCCTCTACACTCGATTTCTTCATCACCGTATGATGGGAAGAGTTGGCATTCCTTATCATACTCCATTTTGAAACATAATGTTTTTGGAATATGTGATGAGTTTAGAAATGTGTATTGGAGAGGAAACCAATACCAATAAGATACACTAGTTGTTCTATTAATTATTTCATTTGGGTAAAACTTCTTTTAACCAGTCATGCAAGAGATTTGTATTTGAATTTATGACACAGTATTAAAATATATTTCATATTTCTTGTATTTTTTTAACCTAAATTTTAAAATATAAAATTTATAACAATTAATATAGAATTTAAAATATACAATATGAAAAAATTTTTAAAAAATAAATTTGTATTAATTTTATTTTTATATGATAAAAAAGAAAATATAAAGATGAACCTCAATTATGTTCTAAAAGTGATGCAAGACAGTGATGTATCACCCACATACCAATTTCACTGTAAGGGAGACATGTCTTATAAAAGATATTCCCCATGTCTTCCATTTGCTATAAACTTGTGTTGAGAATAATATGCCAATTCTGGATATTCCCTTTGATTAATCGCACAAGTGATGCAACAATGTTCTCAGAACTTGTAAGAGAAATCAGATGCATATAGAGCAGCAAGTCAAGTCAATTCGGCCATAAAATATCCACCCACTTTAGTTTACATTTGTCTTTTTAAGTGATGGAGATATTAACAAGTTTACGTGGTCATCTTCATTACCGATGCTAAATGCAAGGTCTTAAGTTTTTAAAATTTTTTTTTATATATATTATTGTTATCAATGTAACAATGCAAGCGCAAAGAATAGTCTTAAAAGTATTTTATTTAAAAATTTCATAATAAGTGAATTAGAATTTATAGAATGAGTGAATTTATATAATTTAAAATAAAAATAATATTCAATATCAAGAATTAATGTTATGTGTATGAATTATATAAAAATTAGATTCAATAGAATATAATTTTTATTGAAAAGTTTTATACACGAACGTACAACAAATTCAATTTTTTATTATTTTATTTATAATTTTCATGATTTTAAGCTTTTTATTCAAAAAATTTTAGTCAATCGAGGAATATAATATTTATAAAACATAATCTAAATTTAATTTCAAATTATATAAAATTTTATAAAAATACAAAAATCTTTATGACATTTTAAGCAATTTACACGGTGTCATTAATTTGATTTTAAACTAGGAACAAAGTTTCTATACTTCTTGTTTGCATAAATACCATGAAAGTAACATCCAATAGGTGATTTATATGAACTATAATAAATATTTTTAAAACTCAAAACAAATAATTTAAAAAAAAATCCAATGAACAGTCATCGAAATAGTCTTTAAAATTGAGAGCAAATCATATCACATCTCTCAAAGAACTCTTGCATATGCATCAACAAGAAGAATTATACATCAACTAGATCCTACACAGAACATAAAAATAAAAATAAACACACTTGCAATAATAGTATTAATAAGAGAAAATGCACATGACACGTATGTATCTAATAAGAATGATTTCTTATTATTATTCAACATGTAATAGGCCACACACAATTATTCAATACTCTATTTTATATTTAATTTTAGACATTAAAGGTACACAATAGGTAGATAGGCATCATGGTCACTGCTACCTCCTCCTTCTTCTTCTTCGTCGTCGCAAAAGGATGCCAATTAACTACAGAAGGGAAGAAAAGAGAAAACGTAGGCCAATTCACCTTAAAAAGGCAAGTTCAGCCCCCACTATTGTAGTGATACAGCCAAATACAATAACACTTTGTTCTTTTTGGCCTATCAAATCAATTTCTTCTCTTGTAGTTATTCTAATTCCGTCACAATACCATCACTTAACCTATTCTTTTCTTAATAGTAATTCTAAGCATAACCGTAAAAATTTTAATCCGAATTCTATTATCGTTTTTATCAACTAAGTCCCTACAATTTTATATTTTCTCAATCTAAAATGTATTATAGTTAGATGTGATAATTAAAATAATCATGTATGATTAAAAATACTTAATTTAACCCATAAAAATTTTAACTTTATTTTGATCGTTAAATATCATCAATTTGATATATATAATTTCTAACGATTATATTGGTATTTTTTTTAAGTATTAATTAATTTTATTCTAAAATAATCAAATATCTTTTAAAAATAAGTAAAAATAACTAGCATATTTTTAAAATATAAAAATGATAAATTAAATTTATTAAAATATTAATTAGTTAATATAGATATAATTACGCAAATAATTAATTATATTATAAATAAATTTATATATTAAAAATTCTAAATTTGAACATGACAAAATTATTAATTATATATGATCATATTAATCGTTTAATAATTATATTATTTTATATTAATTTAAATATACAAATTTTATGTCATAGTTACGTGAGGTTGACAAATCATGTAAGAAATTGTCACCTTAATCATAGTGTTAAAGCTATGCATTGTTGCACGAATTGTCCAAATTCAATATGTTAATGGGATATTTATTTATTTTAGTAGAACTGTGACTTCTTTAACACAAATATAAATATTATATTGTTATTTGAATATTCGTATAAATTAGGGGCCCAGGTGATATGATACCGCGTTTGAAAATAAATAGTGAGGCAGATTGGACTCTCCCATCGAAACTACGCCACGTGACAGAGTCATACGCCATTGTTCGAAGTGACTGTCAAACCATGTTGCGTTGTCAAACATTAATTCGTTGGTTACGCACTCACTGTACGATGATGTTGACGAATTGCCTCAATCTAGTAATTGCTCTGTTATATTTTAATGCTTCTTTTCGTGGTTAAACCATTAATGTATCCTTTTGCATAATTAGTCATTCTTTAACCTTTCTCTTTCTTCCCTACTTTTACCAAAACAAGATATGCAATCGAGTTATGAGTGTCCCTCTGTTTTTTTGTTTTTGTTATTTTTCATTGATTATGCTTTGCCTTTTTTGTGGGGTAAGTTCTTGAAGGGGAAAGACTATGATAGCAAAAGACGACGACGATGATGAATAAGGCAAATAACATTTGCTCGTGTGTATAAAGAGTCATACATCAACGACGGAAAGATCCTCTGCGTTTCATCTTTAGGGTTTCCATCTTTTGTCATTTCTGTGCCTTTCTGATTCTTTTTTGGTTCTCCACTGGGTTAGAATTTTCTCGTTGTTTCTCTGACTGTTTCCAGGAAAAATTTTGACATTCTCTCCCGAATTTCTCTTTAAATTTTTTGATATAAATCTCTCAGTTGGATTTGGGTTGTCAGTCTTCTCATTCAATCCGGACAAATAATACTTTTTTTCTGGGCATTTGATCGTAAGTTTGCTTGTAAATATTGAACTATCAGTGATTGATAACAATATCTCTGGGTTATTGCCATCTATCGGTGAGTTATTTTACTATTAATAGATGATTATATATGATTTTTCGTTTAGGGTTTCCTCGAACTGTATAGCTTAGTTCAATTTCTTGATCAACTAGGTCATGGTGAGAGGAAAAATCCAGATGAAGAAAATCGAGAATGCTACAAGCCGGCAAGTGACTTTTTCCAAGCGTCGAAACGGGCTGCTGAAGAAGGCTTACGAGCTATCGGTTCTCTGTGACGCAGAAATTGCTGTGATAATCTTCTCACAGAAGGGAAGACGCTACGAGTTTTCAAGTCCTGAGTACGTTTTTCTTTCCTTTAAAGAAACAATTATAAAAGAAGGTCTCCAAATATCTCCCTTTAATACTACTTGTGTTGCATCTTAACGAGCATCAAAATATTGTTGAGCATATTAATTTAGGTCTTTAATGTTTGTGTCAATTGACATGTTTCTGGTGTCCCTCATTTGGTCTCAATCGTATCTAGCTCCATGATTCTTTTTTATTTGATTTGTACGACATAGATTCTGAGGAAAAAGAAAAATCTTTATAGATTTGTGTACCTATTGTCTGTTTTCCTCCATTGATACAACCTGTATTTGCAATATCTTTATTCAGTCCTTGGTGCGATAAATCCAGATGAAAGTATTTGGTTTTCGTTGATCATGGCGTGGAAACATTTTGTTGCCATAAAAATGTCTCTTCGTGTATTTGTGTGTTCAGGTATTTGTATTGTATTTCACGTCCCAAATTATATATTTTACTTTAATGTTACAACTCTTAATGTACTTATCGCAAGTTTTGTATTGGAGTTTTCAATTTTTATATAAGATGCTTCAAATTTTATGTTGCCAATGCATCCAATATATTGTAGTTAATTGCGTATATTTTGCTACAAATTTCTGAAAAGTATAACGATTGGCTGTAATTAATTGTCATATAATTCAAAATCATTAATTGACTAATGAATTAATGAGGAATTAAAAGTACACCCAGAACATAAAAGGCTGTTTATATAGTAGTAACATTCAAATTCTAGAATTACTGGTTTGAATGAATGAAAACTTTAAAAAGAATATGAACTTTAGAGGTAGCGAGATCTTGATTGGCAAACATTGTTTTTCCGTGCTTAAAGTAATATTTCTCTCATGTCGGTTTATGTCATATGCTTTTATGATCTAGAGAACTAGAAGAGATGCATATATTCATTGTTCATATATGTTCAAGGTTTATCATGGTAATCGCGTCACCAGTTCAATGAAGGAGCCACTCTTATTGCTTGTCCTTTGAACTTGTGTGAGATAAATCACATATTTTTCATAAATTTATTGAAGTTCTTGAAATTTTGATTGATGCCATCTCTTTTTTTTTGTATTGAATCATGACAAATTTTCTCTTCTACTGATCTTGAAATACTAAAAATCTTTTAAGTTAAGTTCTAGGGTACCCATTGAATATCTGGATCATTCTTTTAATGTTTTCACACACATTACCCCGTCTTATCTCATACATATTTGGATCCATCCTTTAACACTATACCTCTATGATTATTGACCAAATCAACTATGTTATACACAAAGCATTGAATGTGTAGATTATTATCATGTACTAACCTTCATATATGTGACTGAACTGTCAGGAATTAGGTTGTATTGGCACATTCTGCCATTAAACTAGTGTGTTAATGTTAGTTATAGAACTGGACAGAGACTGCATGCCAAGATAGTACCGACTGGTGGCTTGAGCGAAAATCAAAGATGGAAAATATAGAATATCAGAACCTCACCCGCCAACCTGTCGCTCACTAGTGGCTCAAGCGGCGGATAACCAGATTATTAGCACCAATCTAGTACTCACTCGTGGCTCGTGCGGGGTTTTGAGGTTGGAAAACAGTCTTTGCACTAATTGAACTCTTAACTTTTAGCTCGAGCGGTGCACTAGTGTTTGTCACATAAGTTGTGTACCAAGTGCCCTCTAACCTCTAGCTTGAATGGCCTTTTTAGCTAGACCCTATCAAGACGACACCGACCTAGCGCTTAAGCAATCATAGTAAAATCACAGCCTATCAAAATTTTAGTTGGGAGTCGTGACAACTAGCTTTAATGTTTTTAGAACGTATTTTGTGTTTTCGAGTTTGATAAAATTGTTCTTTCATGTTTCAATTGTGAGAAAAAATAATCAAGTGCTCTGTGAATAGTATTTAATAAATTTGTTTCTCTTGATAGCCTTTACTGTAATTAATACTTAAAAATTTAATTATGAAATTTCTAGTATTCTAATTGTTATTGATGATTAGAATTCATGTGTTGAATAGATAGTTTAAAGATTTTATAGGGAAGAATATTTTAAAATTTTGAAAACTAGATTATTTAGAGTGATTTTACAGGTAAGATTATTTTAAAATTTTGAGGATTTTAATAATTTAGTAAAAATCAAATTACAAGAGATTTTGTACAAAATTATTAGTTATAAATTTTTTTATTAATAAAATTTTAGTTGGTGCTTATATTAGTTCAGTAAATTTTTATTTAACGATAACTTTTTTGTCAAATTTCTCTTCAATGACAAATTTATATTTCTTGAATTTGAGTGGTTTTGTTCTTTAAATTTTATTTGTTAGTGTGATTTTGTGATATTTATTTGATTGAGAGTCATTGATGTAAAATCAACAAAATTTAACATATTTTAATTAGTTGATAGTTTGAAAATTTCATTACAAATAACACCCTTCATCCCCTTAGCATTTTAGAGTTTAAATTTTGTGGTTTTTAATAATATTGTCTCATGGTTGCTTAATTCCCTTCTCGTCAACTAGCACCTGCAATTTATTTATTTTAAAGTCTTCTATTTAGTTTGAATATAAAATCCAATACCACTTCAGTTTGCATCGAGTAGAGGATCATATAGTTTGTCATTGTAATGCATATGAAGCTCAGGAGCCACCTCTTTGTGCCAAAGGAAAACAATTTAAGTTCAAGAAATAGGAACTGTAATTCAGTTTTATATTGAAATTCAGATGTTACATGGTTTACTGGATTAAGGATTTGCTAATTCAATTCAATTGTGAAAAGGCCTAAGATTAGTCGGTTGATTGTTAAGGTTTTCTATGATGGAGTTTTTTTGGATCAGACATAAAGTATTTATGATTTATAAGACCTTTAGCAATGATGTGCATACACTAACTATATATATGCTGAAAATACAGTAACTTATACAAACTAATGGTAGGGTTTTGTGCAACACTGTATGTTATAGTTGATGGCCAATTTTCGGTGAAATAAGATTCAGATTAGAGATTTTCTTTCTACTTCCTCTAATTTATTTACTTTAATCTCTGCCTTGTAGCCACTATGAATTTTAAGCTGTATTTCCTAGCATGTTAGTATGCAAACTAAAATCATATTTGTAACAAGTTGTGTCGTGGTTGAACTTTTATTGAAGTCTTATATTTTTCTACTCCTCAACTCTAACCAGATGCCTTATCACACATTTTACACATTATGTAGCTTATTACTCTGTACCATAAAGCATTCTTTTTATTATTACAGTCAAGTACTAATCAGCACAATTTTGTATGTATAAACTGATAAACTGTCTCTTGGACCTGAAAAGCATTATCCTTTCCAGCCTTAAATGAGTGACGGGATCAAATGTATAAAATGTGGAACTTCTTGTATGGGCACAACATTTTTTTTTGTTTCAGATGATAAATTGGTGTGTTTAAACTCAAATCAGTGTGTACTTAGAAGAATAATCTACTTTATTTGCTTTGTTTTTTGGGTTTTTTTTTCATTAAAAATGTTATATCTATAGATGACCTCATTCTTTTGAATGTTTCAGGATGCCAAAGATGATAGAACGATACTATAAATACACCAAAGAAGTGCAAACTGACAGACCTGGAATGGAACAATACGTGCAGGTTAGATCTCCTTCTAAAATGTTAATGCTACTCATTTGAAATCTTAAGAAGTTTTACATCCAGTGTTTGTAAAAGATTTAAGAAATAATCATCTTGCTTGTTTGAAGCTCTTGAGAGATTTTCAAATATACATAGTAGAAAGAAATATGGTGAAAATTTGATTACATGATTTTAGGAAAAATTTTCCACTTTGAAAAAAGATTTATAGCCATTAAGAGAGTTTTTTGCACATTGATGAGTTCTTTTTGATTTATCCCATTCGCAGTCATAGAATGCTGGTTGCCTTGGTCAAGTTCATATGTTGTTATTCCTGAATCATGGAATGCTGCCATGTTTGAAACCTTTTCAGCTGTTCTGAAGAAATTAAAGTAGAAAGTCGTTTCTTTAAATCTTGTCAAGTAAATATTTCCACTATTATATATATAGAGTAGTTTCTTTGATGTGATTATGCAAAACCTAAAGTAGAAAGCCATTCCTTTGAATCTCATTAAGGAAATCTTTCTGCTGCATGTATATCATTTCTTTAATGCGATCATGTCAAGAAATCAGCTACTAAGGTTGATATTAATGACGTGATATATATATATATATATATATATATCACTATGTGTATATGTGTGTGTACGCGCGCATGTCACTGTGTATATATGTACGTATGAACAGAAAATTTTAAATGAAATGATACAATAACTATTTAATAAAATTATGTTGTATATATTTAAAAAATTTAATATTTGATCATGTAGTTATTCAATGAGTTTATTGAAATTGTTTTATTTAAAACTTTCTCAAAATCAAATGTGCACCGAAAGAAGTTCTGAAAAACATTATCATACAAAAATGCTTTCAACAATGTCACCATGGTATTTCAACCACATTCTTCTTTACTATGTTTGCTAAATGACATAAGAAAATTGTACATTATTCTAGTTTATTTTTGATATGAGGGCCTAAATGAGTTTAAAGGTGTGTGTGACATTGTCAATGTTTATTGTTCTATATCTTGGATGGGCAGTATGCTCACTGCATATTGTCTACAGTCCCGTCATTATTACACATTCATCAAAATCCAATTCTTGCTAGTGAAAGTAGTGCCCACAACTATGATTCTTTTCCTTTACATTGTTTGTAGAAACGTATCAGTGTAAATATAATTGGTCATCATTTAACATTATTGCTTTGTGTTAGCAAAGAAAATAGAAAATTACTGTGTGATCATCATCTTTCAGGGACAATTTGTTTGATTATTTCATGCAGTAATGTAAAGGTAATAGACCTTTCAAATGAATCACATCAATTTTAATGATTTTCTTGCAACATGTAATCCCACATGCAGCCGTTGAAGCACGAAATAGCAAGTATGGTGGAGAAGATTGAGCATATTGAAGTTTCTAAGCGGTTCATAGCTAAACTGATACTTTACCCTTCCATATTAGTGGTACATCTAACATACGCTTTTATAACTATTTCTGAATATGTTTGTTATTTTGATGCCACAGGAAACTTTTAGGTCAGGGTCTGGGTTCGTGCACCATTGAGGAATTACAAGAGATTGACAGCCAGCTACAACAAAGCTTGTGCAGCATCCGAGCTAGAAAGGCACGTAACAACCTGAGCTTACTAATTAGTTTATTTCTTTGTTAGTCTTCAGTAATTTTAATTTTCTAGTTCATGATTTCTTCTTATCAAATTCACGCATATATCAATCACATCCAATCTTCATTGTAGGATAAAGGCACGTAACAACCTGAGCTTACTAATTAGTTTATTTCTTTGTTAGTCTTCAGTAATTTTAATTTTCTAGTTCATGATTTCTTCTTATCAAATTCACGCATATACCAATCACATCCAATCTTCATTGTAGGATACCAAATCTTTACTGGATCCATGGAGGTAATTGTAAACTAACAGTTTGGCAGTGGTGCATGTTTCAGGCTCAACTATTCAAGGAGCAGATAGAGCAACTAAAAGAAAAGGTAAGATGGATATGTTACCCGCGTAGGCTTTTGTAAATGTGCAGTTCTACTACAAATGTTTAACCCGTAACTTTGAAGCATTTCATTGTGTTTTAATATTGCGCGGTCCATGGTAATCCAGGAGAGGCGTTTGCTGGAAGAGAATGTCAGATTACGTACAGAGGTGAACCTTTCATCCCTTTATTCATAATTTCCAGGCATTCTTAACTACCAGTTCCATGTAGTGTATGCATATGTTTATTTACTCAAATGTGTTAGTTGTTTGTGTTTTCGGATCCAAAAATTAAGATGCTCCAAGTAATTTGCTAAAATCTTAACAGACAAACACAGATCACCCTTTATTCTGTACGGTTCAATCGCCCCACGATAAAATGTGATCACTCAGTGGCTGGTAAAAGTTACTGAAGGGAAATTGGTTAAATTGAAAATTGAAATGTGAGAATTCGGCCTTGAAATTAGGACAATGAGAAGGGTGTCTATTTGGAAGCCTTGTTCATTAGATAATTGATTGCATTAGGTGCAGGCATATTTACTTCTATAATTTTGCTTTGAAATTAGGACAATGAGAAGGGTGTCTATTTGGAAGCCTTGTTCATTAGATAATTGATTGCATTAGGTGCAGGCATATTTACTTCTATAATTTTGCTTGGAGGCAGTAACTTAAATGTATTTTTTGATACAACTGTTGCACTTTGATATTAGTGTGGTGGAAATCCATGGCAAACACGTACTAAACAGAAAGAAGCTGTAAGCCATTACATCCCAAGTTGCCAGAGTTCGGAGATAGAGACTGAATTGTTCATCGGACTTCCTAAAAGGCGATGACCGACGCCATTGTCTGCTTGCAAGCAATCCTCCGAGCAGGCACATAAACGTTTCTCGCAAAACATTGATTATTATTATATACATTCCTACATAAAATACTTGGCCTCTGAATTAATTTTGTTGTCATGCAATAAACCAGAAATAGTGCAGCGTGAGCAAGCATTATTTGTCAGTCATATAGTGTAATGCATGATTTTGGTGTTGAAAATGTCGTCGAAATCCTCTATTAATGTAGAATTATGCTTTTCAATGGTTGTAGTTAATACATCAGTGTAGTTTGTTGATTTGTATTAAATATATCTTTCCAATGTTGAACAGCTGTGGAGGGTGTTTCAGTTGTTTCAGTCGGGATCGGGTAGCCTGTTTAATATAAACAAACAATCTATATCCTCATCAAATATTACTAAAACCTTAGGGACTCGGATGTTATTACTACGTTTCAACGGTTAGCATTTGGGCTTGAGTTGCGCTGGGGCTTGAACTGGAGGACAGGCTTTGGAGTCTTCTCAAGCTGAAGAATTACAAATTGCTTGCTGCAATTGACACCGTTAACAGTTAATTTAATTTGTCGTGCACGACGTACATTCAAAGGAGTACTGATTCATTGAATAGCAAATTTTGACCATTGGTTTCATAATTGAATGATGGCTTCCCAAAAGGTTATAAGTGTTAAATTAAGACTAGTCTGGTCTACTCTATGGTATCTATCCAGGCTGTAGAATGGCAGAAAGCAGAAGCATACGCTCCCTTGCTTCTCTATTTTCCTCATAATTGTCACTTTTTCATGTAAGAAAACAAAACCAAATAACAGATGAGAGAGACAGAACCCATTACTCACAAGAATTTGTTAACGAATGCAAGAAAATCTGTCATTTGTACTAGATCATTTCTCATGATGTTTGTACCATTTATATATATACAGATATATACATATATTATAAAGTTGATTATCATATGCTGCCCACTCGTATCATTTTGATATAAATAATTGATTATAAATGTCATTTATTAAATAATAATAATAGAGGTCCCCCACGAACTGGAGTGTGGACAGGACAGGACCACTTTGAATTTCAAAATAGTTGCCGTTGTTTTGAATTTTCTGAAGCGTGCAGATAGATTAAATTTAGATTTGAGTAAGTGTTAGTCGTCAGGAATATATTGTGTTTGTGTAGGAGGAATCTGCCAAGTTTTGCGTGAATACTGATACCATATCTGAAGGCTATTTTCATCTCTCAATTAAAAAGCAAATATACTGGTAAACAAGAGAACAGATCACAGTAGTTGCATCATTCAAACATTTATAATTGTTCATCATTCTTTTGCTTACCTGTAATGGATTAAAACCCCTCATTTCCATGCTCACATTTTTTGATCTAACATTTATGGCGTTTACCCAAATTCAATGCTCATATTTTTACCATCAATCCCAAAATAAAAGCAATCAAATCAAACTGAAACCACCCTAATAATGGCGAAGAATGGTACAAACAATTTCACAAAATTAGATCACATTCCGCGGGTGCGCATAGAAGAAGATGACAAATCTATATGCAAAAAAGCTAACTGTAAACAGCTACAACAGCATTTAATAGACCCAGTCAACTGTATCACCATCTCAGATTTTCCATCTTTCTCCACCATAATTAACAGTCATAATTGCCCATTTGGAGTCACATGTCACAGCTAGCTTACTTTCTCATTCAATTTTCATTTGAATCTTTCGCCCCCTTTCTTCTTATTTGGACTTAGAGACAAACAAACACATCCCCAATCACTGCCGTACTAAATATATACAGGGTTGTAATAAGGAAAGAAAAACATTTACATACTTGGTTGTGATATATGTTGGTTCTGTTCATAATGTTTCAGGTTTTTTCAGTTAAAAGTTCAGACAATTTGAGAAAACTTATCATTTAGCATTTCTCTTGGGGACTGCAGTTGATATGAGTGATGTGTAATAGAATTTAAGATTTGGAGGTTGTAATTACTAAATGAAAATAATGAGTGCTGGTCAGAGTGGTCAGGGAGGGCACTTCCTGAAATGTAATAGATAAAAAAAATAAGTAAATAATAAATTAATTTGTCACCTCTCGAGACATGACCTCTATTCTTCCGTGAACTAAACAGAAATGGAATGGCTCCAAACAGAGAATAGAGATGAGATGGGTCCCTTCCCTTGTGTATAGTCAAATTGGCTATGGTTGTAGATTATAACAAGTTAACGGGAAAAGTAACACACACATATATAATGGACGAAGGCAAGGCTTACAATTGCTTTGGTCTTGTATTGTGTCTTCTGGTTCTGGGTGAACAATGATCAACTGAAACAAGATTTAAAGTTCTAAATTAGGTCATAGGTGAATGGCAGTGAGATTTACTAACAGATACCTTTTGTCAGGTACTAATTGATGAGGGGATTTACTAACAGATCAACTGAATGGCACATTATTTGGGATTCATTTTGATATCACGTAATTAATTAAAGTGGTTTTAAATTAATCCTGTAGTATAATTGTCATGAATGGAAGAACTCTTTAATTAAACCCTTCTCTATTGTTATCAACAAAACTTACAAAATTTAAATATAGTTTTCAATTTGAAATGAGTGCTTTGTGTTCTTGACAAACAAATGCCCTTATCCATTAAATTAAAGGATGGGCAGTCAAACTATGAACAGAGAAACTCCACTAGATTATTACGCAAAGGAAACAACATTAATTATAGGCTGAAGTTCCACTAGATTATGGAGATCTTTGAATAGCATTGCATACATGGGAATCTAAGTATACGAACAGTACTTGCAACTGTAGTTACACCAAATTACTAAAGAAACCTAGTGACTTTTTCAAACTGCTTTTAGCTTTTTAAGAAAAGAAAGAAGAAAAGTAGTCCGTCCTTGTATCTGCGTGTGCAAAGAAGAAAGAGAAAGAGAGAGAGGATTCCTCTGGTAAACTTTAATTTCCTATCTTCACCCCCGCCTCATTTTGTTTTTGTTTTCAAGTAATAATAAAAACCCTAAAAACACACCCTGTTTTACGAAGTCCCAATCAGCTGGACCCTGTCAAACTTCCCCGACGAGTAAGCATCTCATCACGTGAATCACCCATGTGACCCCTCTGCTTCCAGTCTCTCACCCTCTTCTCTCTCCTAGGCACCCACCCACCCACCCAACACAACGCAGAGGTTTCTCCCGTACCAAGTTCTATTGCAGTGTCCTGTATCAACGTGTCCAATATGTCCGTCTCTATCTCTGTCACCACCCCTGCTCCTTCTTCAAATGCCGTCTCTCTCTGCAATTTCATTTGCGGCAAGTCTTTGTCTATTAATGCGTCAATGTCTTCAAGAACGCGACAATCAGCAGAAGGAAAGCTTTTAACTTGCACGCACAGTTTGTCAATCAACTCTGAACCTTGCAATATGTGACCATAATAATAATCACGTGCTCCGATTAAATGAATCCATGGCTTCATTCTAATATAAGGCTTCAAAATGTCGACCAAAATTTCATCGACTAATTCAAACAGTAACTTTCGGTTGCAATGATGAGTCAATTGACCAGATAGTACGATGGGCTGGTCATCAGGAGAAGAAATGATCGTGGGGTTGGGGTGTGGGGTTGTTCATGTTTTCTAGGTGATGAAAAATCGATGGGTCTAAAGGATGAGCAGGAGAGAACCATTTGGTGCAGGACAGTGGGGTATCTTTGTCTATGCCCGTACGCCTCAGTATTCTAGTAATGTACTCATATTCTGCTCCTCCTTCGGTGGTGGTGGTGGTGGTGACACCGTTAGGTCTGTCGTCGATGTTGTCTTGGGCAACGAGCGTCTGCGGGGCTGCTTGTTTGCAAGTCTGGCTCGAATTACTAGATAACTGTGAGTTACGTTTCGAGCTTTGAGCATTTAGTAACTGTAACAAGTGCACAAAATTTGTTGTAATTACATCAAATTTGTTAAAATAATTAAGTATGAGATGAAAAAAAAACTAATTACCTGTTTTTGAGGTAGTTTGGCCGTTCGAGGAGAAGGGCCTTTCTTGACTGGAAGAAGAGTAGGGACGGTGATATTCAGAAGGTCATTTGACAATGGTGTTTTCTTGCATTTTTTGTCGGAACTATTGGCTCTGTTGGCTGTTGAGGCCCGAACAAACTGTTCTTCTTGCTTGTTTCTGATAATGTCCGTTGTTTGATGAGGCTTTTTGAGCCGTGGACTGAATCTTTCACCGGCTGTCGTTTCCTTGCATTTCGTGGCGGGTCTTGGTTGATCATGGTTGTCATGGTGGTGTTCTTTCGCTTGCACTGGTTGCAGCTTGGATTTTGTTGATAAAACTTTGATGGGTTGTGGCTGACTAAAGGCTTGTGAGGGCGAAGAAGAAGAAGAAGTAGAAGATTTTGGAGGTTGATGAGGAATATTTTCTTTGGTAATGGAGGTGGATGTTGTACCCGCGTCTGGTTTCTGTTTGGATTCCAAGAATCTGCTAAGCCTTGGTGAGCAAGAAGGTGTCGAGTGCTTCCCCGGACTCGACTGATCAACAACTTTACTTAAAACCGTGGAACTCTTCTTGGCCTTCAATGGACGAACAAGCTCATCTCGACGATCTCTTGCTTGTTCTCTGTTTCTTAAAGTGTTTGTTATGTCAAGAGCAACTTTCCTGTTGACGCTTTCCTTAACTTGCTTTACTATTTGCCTGGCGTAGTGGCTTGGGCTTCTGTACTCACCTTCTTGTTTGACGTCTCTTCTTCGAAAGTGTGCGAAACGAGAGAAATCCAGCTCTTCACCAGCGTTATCTTTGTTGATTTGAAGAGAAAGACGATGGTGATCAACGTCTGATCTTCTAGCCGAAGATATTCTAGGTGTCTCAGGCAAAGAACGAGTGCCTGTAACATCAACGTTGATGGTGTTTCTGTGGCCAGCTGGTTTTCCCTGAAGAGATTGTCTGGGTCGAAAATGGTGGCGCAAATTTGTCTTTGACGCAGCGTTTGGTGTTTCTTGACAGGATGAAAAAGATGGACAGCGGCTTTCAGGAAGAAGATCAAGACCCATAAGTCTAGCTACTAAATTTGGAGTTTTGGCTCCAGGAGAGGAGCTTATTTCTAAAGAAAAACCATTTGAAGCTGATCCAAGTTTTGATCTTGTGTGTTCGCAACTTGTTTTGACTTGAATACCCACCTACATTTTCACAATTAAAATTAAAATTTAGTAGAACATAGTATGTATTAATTAATTAGAAATAATTTTTAGAATATCATATAAACTTACTGGGATATTCAAATTTTCCTCTTCTTCTTTTAATAAGTTAGATGCAGATAATGGTGTCTCCTCCAATTCCAAGCTATTCCTGGGTGCTTCTACTCCTGAATTAGATGCATACAAACAGAAAGATGATTAAACAAAGAAGGCACATTACTTGAAATTTCAGATGTTGGACAGCTATAGAGACAAACCTTTGAGAATCGTATGGTCTTCAGGGATGACAGAGTTAGTGGGCTTGAAAGAAGAATGGTGTTGGTGCAAAGGATACTGAAAGTGATGAAAATCAAAGAACTGAAAGAAAGCACTCATGCAACCGGGAGGATGTGCAGTACAAGTAGTAGTACTATAGGTATTATCTTTCTCTCCTCCTGTTTTGGAGTTGGACGATTTGCTACCAACCACCCAATACCATTCTTTGCCCATATCTGCTGAGAAACTTGCAGCTCTGATTCTCTTTCCCTCGGAGAAAAACAAGAAAAAATGTGTAGAAAAAGCTTTATATAACAATGGGAAAACTCAGCGTGATAATGACAGAAAAAGAAGAAATAGTGCAGTGAGTTAAATGAACAGAAAGAGTGAAGTTTGAGGAAAAAGAAAAACTGAAAAGCTTGTAGTCCGCTAGTGAAGGAGCGAAATAAACAGATGGGCGAAGCACATTTATTTCTGGAATTTAAGTACAAAATAAGGGGTGGTTTGTGATTTTGGGTTTGGCTGGTATGGTATGGTAATGGTAAAAATGGTACTAACTATTATTATTGTTGTTATTATTATGTGTCTTGCTTACTCTTACACTATTCACTCACTCCCAGATTTTACCAGATGATGACCGGAAGAGCCAACTCTTTTGCATCGGGAATTGTAATTTATTAAAGATTGCAAGAGGGTGACAATATGACCATGCACCCCTCCTCTCTCTTATCTTCTTAATCTTTTTATTATATGCAGTCTCTTTTAACTCTCAGGTTTGGTTTATCTGTCTGCTTCCGTGTCTTCTATCTCCCTGTGCTCAGTTTTCAACGTGATACCCACACACGCCCCTCCTGGGGTTTGAAGTACGAGGTGGGTTTATTGGGGATCTGCAATGTGAGCGTTCTGGGATGAAGTATGACGTTTTTCCTCTGTTTCTTGCTCTTCAGGAAGCAATTATATTTTAATGGAGGTTGCATCGAATTTTGAATATGGTCATGGTTAGCATAGCTAAACTAACTTGGATTGCAATGCTGAATCCTGGTTGGGTTGATAAGACCTCACCTATCAAACCCAACCCAACGTGTTTTGCAAAATTAGGGTTGGATTTGGGCTGATTCATATTATTTTAATTTCATTGGTGCTTTAGTTTGACAATGGGATTATTCTTCATACCGAACGTACTAAAAACATCTTGGCATTTCAAGATATACATGTATATTAATACTATGATTCTAGAGCTTTAAGGTGATGCAGGAGAGCATCTTGGACTATTAGCTGCAATGCCGACAACTTGGCTGCCAGCCATAGAGCATAGTAAGAAGAATTTTTTCCCAACTTCCTGTCCTCATGCATGAGAAATCGACCTCTATCATCCCCCAAGCACCACATACTTCAAATTGTTAGAAAGGAGGCGAAAAAGATTGTCCATTGCATGCATTTCAAAACACAGGGAAAACTTCATAATTAAAACTAGAAAAACCCCGAGAATATCATGAAAAATCTGATTTCTGTGAAAAACATTGACCTAGCCTGATGTTAATATGTCCTTAAAATTATGAAGTTGGAGGACCCCGATGACAGAGGCAAAGCATCCATGTGATGAAAAGGTTAGGTATACGTATCTTGTTTCCGACAGAGATACGTATCTTTCTGGACAAAATAATACTCGAGGAGCCTCCTTATTCATTATATCAACACATAATAATAAAACCCTGCTTGACCAAATTTGGGGCCTATCCTCTTTCACCTTACAACAACACAAGAGCCGCCATACCCAGCCATGGCTTCAACTGCAGTTCTAGATTCTTTGTGTCATCAACTGGTCCTAATTTTGCTAAGAAGTATATCCTTTTGGATTATCACGTATCTAGTAATTTAAACCACTGATGCTCAAATTATCACATAAAAATTTGTACTATTTTGGCTTCAGGTTTTTTCTTTAAGTTGTCCAAACTTTCGAGCAAATAATTACTCTTAATAGCACAGACACTAAGGACAAATTTGTGTGGAAGTATGGTGTAGGTTTTAACTGCCAAGTACTCTTTAATAAACAACACGATGACCCACTGAACCAATTTGGCTACGTAATTCCAATACAGTTCTGAACTCGCCATCCTCCACTTCATCTTCAGTATTTAATGCATGATGATGACTGTGTAAAAGTTGGACGCACAGGAGGTTTTCCAGCCACTTCAAACACCTAAAATTCTTAAAACACTACCTTTAATCGTTCAACAACAACCTTGACTTTTCGAGGTTTTGGACTAGTTTTGAAGTGTTTTTTTTTCAATGAAAGTTTTAAAATATGAATTATTGCAGTTGATTTACTAAATATTGGGTGGCAGGAAATTCAACAACTTAATAACTATGTCTGCCGCAGAAGATTGATGATTGATCACATCCAAATATACAGCAACAGGTCGGAATAGGCTAGGCTATCGATTGCAATCTGCATCTAATCTATTAGCCATTTGAACGCTTTCAACTGCAACAAGTAATTCTCAATTACTCTATTCGTACAATTGTCAGCTACAAATTTCTCTTCGTATGGTTTTCAATTAACTGGACCACGGGCTTGACCAACCAACCAAAACCAAACCAGTTCAGTCCGTAGAGCACTGCCAAGCCAGCACTTAGATCACTCCACTCCACTGTCTCACTTGCCATGCTATCAGTAGATTCCAAACCCTCTCAAATTGGAATTACCTTGTTCACTATAAAATTAATCCAAATTTCTTACCAAGCAGATGATGCAAAGAGTTGCCGTGACCGGGTAATTTCCAGGTCAGAATTTTCCCTGCTGTCTCTCTGAAAGAGTCTCCTGCTGTTATTATTTGCACGTCTCCGGACATTTAAGTTAGTGGGAGAAAATGAACTTAAAAACATTTCAAATTTGAAATTTGAAACCGATTATGTTCTACAGAATAACATGGCAAGACGGAATCTTATAACATGACATCACAGATAAAAATGAAAGGGTCAATAAATCACATTGGAGGTAGTACAAGCAAGCATATGTAAGTTGTAACCACTAAAAGCAGAAATAAACATACGGATACGGGCAACAAGGTAACACCAATCAGTATAACCAGGTCATGCACAGAGATTCTTCGATTGCACCAGCCGACGGGCAGCCCATTCTGTAAAACATTCTTCCGGTATTCAAAATCTTTTGGCTGTCTTTGGTATTTTTGAAAGCAATTTTGTTGTCAAAAATTTTGAAAAAAATGAATGTGGATGTAAGGTCCAAATACATCTTAATACTATCTACAGAGAAGTTGCCCATGAAAATGAATATTAGGATCTTATAAGGATACTATAATAACTAAATTACATAAACTATTAAGTAGAATTAAGTGTAAGAATGAGGGGAAACAATTCTGATAAAGATTTAACAAAAATGTATGCAATCTGGAGGTCAGTTGCCAAGTATGTCACTCACTCCCTGGTAAGAAGTCCATGATAACCAAAGAGATTTTCGATGAATAGCAAAATGTTAAAAGATACTAACAGTCAGTATTATCTAACCCTCGCATCCATAACATGCATAGTTGATATATTTTCCCAAAACAGAAATAATTGGACTGAGTGATTCAGGTCAAACATTCAATAAAATTTTAAAAAAAGATCAGGAACTTAGAAATGAAATGTATTTTTGAACAATTTCTCACTTGAAATATAATATTGGAAACATTTAAGTTAATAGTCAGGAGGCATCTTTTTATATTCGAAAGGATAGATGCAATTAAAGGAATATGATGAGAGAAAAAAAATCAGATGACAATAGAGTGAATAGGACAGATGATAGAATATACACACCAAACAAGTAAAAAACTTCTGTCTACATGCACCATGGCTTCAACATAGAAAATAGAACCCGATAACATGCTCTAAGCATCAAATCCTGCACCTGTCCAGCCAGGTGCCACGGATCCTCTACCCCTGGGCACAACCCCAACTCCCTTTCCTCGTCCTTGAAAGTGGGTTTTCTTCTTTCCTTTTACTTCTCCGTCAGCAGTAGGATGATGATTGAGCCCATTCATAGCTGCAGCATTGCCACCATCTCGTTGATTGGATGAAGCATTTTCAGCGACTCCAGCACCTGGTCCTGACATAGGGGAAACTGAAGTTGGGTCTGGAGCTGGAATGATCTCAGCAGGTCCCCTCGGTCTCCCCTCCTAAAGATAAATCCAGGTCCAAAATCTCAACATCTTTCTAATAACATGCTAATTAAATGTAAAGTTTCTTTAAAACACTAAAAGCATGACACAAACAAGACAATGGAAATCTGTTGCCAAGTGAGAATGTTATTAGATGAGCGGCACTTTTTCACTTCAAAATAATGTGCAAGAGTTTGGGTCATTTCAAAGAAGGATAGCAGCATGTTAAATTACAAGAAAAATCTTTACTTAAAAGGAAGAGAGAGAGAGAGAGAGAGAGAGAGAGAGAGAGAGAGAGAGTTGAGGGGGTGGGGGGTGAGGAAGGAGGAGGGGGAGGGGGTGGAACTAATGAAAGTTAAATTAATTGATATATTCTGGCACAATGTTAACAAAGAGATATCTATCTTGCAGATCAATAGAGCAAATGCAGTAAATCATCAATGATATCAAACAAAAACATACACCAAAGTCCCCAAGTCACATTAAAAAATCTTTTTTTTTCATCTGGTGGACAAGCTTATTGCCACAGCTGGTTGCAGAATGTTACATTCAACTTGTACACACACAGAGGATGATGCAAAGAAGGTAATGCATTAAAAACTAACCAATGTCAGATGATGGAAAATCCATAAATCAGTTAACCATGGGAGCTCCGTCCAGATAATGAACAAATAGAGACATTTAAGTAATAATAGAGAAGAAAAGAAAGCTTACAACAGGAGAAGAAATAGATCCTCTACGAGGGTTCAAAGCTTCCAACCGTCTTTTCAATTCCTCAAGTCTAGAGAACTGAGAATTACTGCTTTCTTGAACCTATCATGGATGATAGCATTAAAAGTACAATCCATAAAATTGAGACATTTTGCATCAAAATTTAGCATATCTATACCAGATTGTTTAGATCTTCACATAGCTTCTGCTTAATTGCTTCTTCATCCTTCACAGCCTTTGACGCTGCTTCCCACTCCTGAAGCAAAGTGAAAATAGAGAAAATCACGATCTCAAGTTGTAAATCACTCTCTCAGGTCAAAACCACTTCATGGCAAAATACAGATGTTTAGTTCTGCAAAAGGATTCTGACTGCAGAAAATGAATCTTACTACATGGACATTATATGAGTACAGTATTTATCGAAAACAAAAAATATCTATCTGTGTAGCGCAAACTACATTGATTATGTTTCAGAAAATTATTTCATCCAGTGTATCCAATAGCATAGACATGCTAAAAGGTGGGATATATGTTGACAATAACATAAGCTAAAGTTTGATCAGGAGGGACAAACCTTCCGTGCTTGTTCTTCCTTCTGCTTGGCAACACAAATTCTCTCAGTTGACATTTCTATTTTCTTTCTCATGTGCTCGAGTGCTTAAGAGTGCCATACATCACAGCAATGGCAGAGTGACTCAACTATACAAATTGATGAAGGAAAAGTTCATAAAGCAACAACTTTCAATAATAACAATGATCATTTACCAACCTGCTTTTTTGGGCCCAGCTGTGAGTTTCATCTCCATTGTAAGATTTGCCAACTCTTTTTCAACATCACGTATTTTCAAATAATTTTCATCAATGTATCTGTAAACAAGTATCATAGAAGATCATGCAAGATATTTCACTAATCATCAGAAGAAAGAATGAAAAATAAAATTGAGTGATATGGCTTTAGCAAAATAAACATAAAGTACACTCAGGAGACAGGAACAAAAGTCATCCAACAGACTAGCAATTGAACCTATGAATGCAAAATGAATTAAGCTTTTCAGAATTGAATTTGTAAATGGCTCATGGTTTATACTCCCAGCAACTTGATTAACTCAAAAAAAATGAAGTCCTTTCTAATTGCACCAAGAAAAGAAATTTATGTAACAAAAAACACAACACAGGCCATGCATTAAAGCCAATGATAAAGAAAAATATTGAACCACCTAAACACATAACCTACCACTGCTACCTTCATAACATCCTGCCCTTCTGTCATCATTTTCATCATACCATCAACAACATCGCCCCCAGTGCTGCCAAAAACACCACTAAATCATCACTTTCAAGACTATACTACCACTTCTGTCAACTCAGTTGCCAAAACAGCTTGCAAAAATCAATGCCACCACTACCACTACCTTCAATAATCTTAGGCTACCTCCAGCATATCCAGTATGCTCTACAATATCCCGACACCATCAACTACCTGCTACCTGATCACAACCAACAACACCTAGTAATATCATCAAGTTACAACCCACTCCATTACTACTTACCACTACCACTTTTTTCTACAAATATAATAATATATAGTCAAGAATGTAGAAAGGAAGAAACAGAAATATAATTATTTAAATATGCTGCATTTTAGAAACTCATAAACAACGTTCAACACAGCTCCTTTGATTGTATTGACATATAATCAACCCGCTCATCTAATCATCAACATTAACAAAAGACTACAGATCATCTTTATTCCTCTTGGTCTAACAATCTTTAATAACTAAGAAGCCTTCAACAAATCAGAAAATGGGGAAAAAAAGAAACTTTTTAACTTGTAAATAATATTAGTACACTAACTTGAAATAAGCCAAGAGCTGTCACAAATTAAGCACATTGCAGTCTAGCTTAATACAGAATCGAAACAAATTATATCCCGTTTACATATTGAGTTAAATGGTCAGCACCTAAACATTCATTAGCAAAATACACCGAATTACGAAAGCATTACTCAGAATATAAACAATATAAAACAGAAACTGCCACTTATCTAAACAAAACAAAAAGAGAACATACTTCTTCAATTGAAGCTGCTCTTCCAAAATCATCTGATACAAAGAACAGAAAATCATAATCACATTACTAAAAGGAAACAGAAATGAAAATAAACACACATATACATAGACAAAAGCGAGACCTTCTCCGTGTAGGCGATGACAGGGGCTTCTCGTGGGACACCGTCAGGTCCGATCTCTGGTTGAAGCGATGGATTGGAGGCCATTTTTTGTTTGACAGTTAAAAATCTGAATTTAAAAAAAAATTGATTTTGATTTCTGTGATGAAACTGTAAACAACAGCCAACAGTTTTTCACTTCAATTCGATGGCGATCCTTTGCTCTGTTCTCGTTTCGCTTTCCTCGATGGATCAAGCAAGAGGTGGAGTTTTTCTTCTTTATCTTCTAATGGGGCCGATAGCCGATACGCGCTAATTGCCGGTCGAATATCGGTTTCTGATTCTGAAAACCGTTGTTTCGGTGAACTCGGCTTCAACGAGCTTAATCCCGCATTTAACGTGATATTGACTGCAAGTACAAGTGGACGCACATGCCAAGCACGTGAAAGAAGGCGAATATGATGCACCTGCACCGCCCAGACATCTCATATCCGCCATCTTTACAGTTGCCATTGCTAACTTCAATCTCCCTCGCACTGTCACCTCTGCTAGAGTCGCCGTGGTCAGAAGGACGTTTATTAAATACACAAGACTGAATTACAAAACTGTATTCTATAGAACGTATGTTATGGACTGTTGTATCAAGAGTGTAGGCTTATGGAATTTGATGTTGAACAGAAAAATACACGAAAGTATTACACTTGACTTTTTACTCGGGACACTCATAAACCATCCGCCTCTCTTAGGACCACCAACGATGAAGTGTATGGTAAAAATATAATTTTTACCTAGCTTCTTGTGTTTGCTACATGTGCTCTTTACCTATACGGTAATAAAAACTACAGCAGCTCAGGCCTAAACATAACGCCAGCTCAAGCTGCCGGGAACTGATCCGAAGACAAGAAGGTGTCAAGTGTGTTCTTAGACAAGACCATTTATTTATTCCTTCTGCTAATTAAATTGTGTACTAATTTTGTTGATAGTTCTAGCATCTAACAACACTTCTATATAACTTTCTGAAAGAAAAGATAAAGAGCAAAGATCTCTCTCTGTTGCTTCAGCAATGGAAGCTCATATTACAACAATTTGATACAATAGCAAAAGACAGGCCATAAAGAATTAAATTCTTGTCTGGTGCTTTTATGATGAGGCAACAGTACGTAAGAGCTCCAGGACAGCTGCTTTTGTAGGCAGTGCAGGAATTGCACCTCTCTTTGTCACCGTGAGAGAGCCACAGGCATTTGCAAATAGTAGAGCTTCCCTCAACCGCTCCTCATCCTGTCATTAAAAATAAATCACTAAAGAAAACTAAAATCGCTTTTGGGTTGAGAAAATTCTCAAAATGCATTGATATTTCTGTTTTCAGGTATGTTATCTGTTGCAATGGCACAAAAATGACAGAAATTTGGGAGATGAACTGCAAACACTAGATATCATCATCGAAGAGGTCTATGGACATCTTCAAAACTTCCTAAAGAATGTGATTGCATAAGCAGAGCTAGAATGTTCTATATTTGAACAGTTTTCATCTGCCAAGAAGAAAGGAAAAGAGCAAGGACAATCAACTAATTGGCTTTATCGGGGATATTGAATTTTGAAATAGTGTATGCATGCATAAAAGAAAAGCACTCTAATTGGTGAGCAAATATAGCTTTTGCCAAGCATATTACTCCAGAATGATGCATGAAAACCTCTTTAAAAGTACTTACACAATTTTCAGAAGCAAAAAATCATAAATATTATATCAAGTCTATAAAGCTCTGCCGGAAATTATGCAGTACTATATTGGGCAAAAGTTTGTACTTGAGCAATGGTGAAACATATGGGACAGCATGATTTCCTTGAATTCAAGTTATGATTATAGGTACCTTAAATAGGTTTCGATCAGAAGCTAAGCTATTAAGTATTCCACCGACAAATGCATCACCAGCACCAGTTGTGTCAACAGCTTTAGTTTTAACACCAGGAACCCGACCTTTGAATTCCTGCACAAGGTTTTGATTCATGTCAATTGTTATAGCTAAGTAATTATTTAACTTTACCGTTTGAAACTAGATTTTTGTTTTTCACTTTTTGGCAAAACCTTAGCTTCCAAGAGGCAAACTTAAAAAAAATTTTAAAAAAATTATTGATGAAAGTAAAGAGGACAGAGCAGATAAAAAACTTCAAATCAGAGGAAATATTCTCAGATTTAACTTGAGCAATAGCTTGGGAAGCCGTTTATGTCCTGTTAAAGGAACTTTGTGCAAACTGCTGCAACAGAGTTGCTTTATTACCATGCACCACCATATTGACAAAATTTGGAGGTCACACATCAATGAATATTCAAAGTGTTGCTACATTCAGTTGAGACCAAATTAATTACATTAACTACCATTAATGTAAATCAATCATCATTACTAAAGAAAAACAGTCCAGAAATGATGAGTGAAACAGGTTTTGGAGAGTGCTCCTACCAAAAATACAAAATGTTTCTCAATGGAACAGTTTTAAGTCCTAACATCTAATAAAAAAATTATTACCTAATAATAGAAAATCATTATCTTACCTTAGTGTAATATCTACAACCATTTTCCCCTTCAGTAACAATTAAAAGTTTGAGATTAGGATGAAACAGCTTCTCTAACACCACATTATCATCATTATGATCATCACCTCCGGTTAAGAATGTAATTTCATCCTCACTTATCTGCAAATTCATAAGATAACCACAAATATGACTGAATTATTCCATAATGGCTGTTGCAATACAAATGAGTTGCTATTAAACATGCAATAATGCAACAGAAAAATAAATTTTATACATAAATATCTTGTTTCCAATTGTACCTTGATAACATCTGCTTGATCCCATATACTCATTATGCCCTCCCGAGCAGCCTCCTCTGATGGCCATAGTGCCAATCTCAAATTTGGATCATACGAGAGGATGCTACCAGACTTTTTGGCCATGCTCATGGCAGCAAGATGAGTTGATCTGCACGGTTCTGAAATTAAACTAATAGAGCCATAGTGGAAGATGCTGGCCTGCAATGTATAATTTGAAAATGAATGATTTTAGAATGTATTAAGTATCTGATGGAATCCATAAATTTACAATTCTATTTCTTAATTGAAAAACAAAGAAAGAAGAAGACCTGCTTAATAAGGTTTCTATCAAGTTCTGATTCACAAAGAAGCATATCAGCACTTGGATGACGAAAAAACAAGAATTCACGCTCACCATCAGCTCTGAGTGTAACAAACGCCAAGGCAGTCCTTGCACTGGAATCGTACCGTACACCGGAGATATTGACATTGTTTTGTTTTAAAATGTCAGCCAACATGTAACCAAATTCATCATCACCGAACTGTGATACAAATGACAGGATTTGGAATTGTCAATATGACTAGGTAGAAACAAGATGCAAATGCTACCAAAATTGTTTACAATGCATAGAAAAGAAGAAAATTGACTTTATACAATGGAGGCAGGGAGCCGGGACTCTACAGTGCCATGTTGCGTGTTAAATCTGAGAGGAACTGAAGTAATAAAAATAGCAAATAATGCAATAAGGTCCAAGGAAGATACAAACAGTTATAAGATAACCATTTTTAGAATCCCAATTTTGCATACAAAGATATGTCTAAATCAGTTCTGGAGTGATCAAATCAAAAGCTCAATGGTGGAAAATGGCAAACACTATCATATTCCGTTTGCCTGGTCAACAAACAATTAGTACATGTTGCTTTTGTTCTGGGGTTGGAAGCTGAGAGTGGGAGTTGAGTCAACTTGTCAAAAGTAAATTGGAAGTCAAGTTATCCATAAAAAGCTAACAGCAAATCATGTAAAGGGCAAGAAAGCAATTTTCTCCATACCAGATAGTCCAAACAACAAAACAAAAAGTGTCATAGAGTCATCCCAGTGAATGGCATATGATGAAACAAAGCATAAACACACCTTGCCAACAAAAGCTGATGACCCTCCTAACCTTGATATGCCAACAGCCACATTGGCAGGAGCACCACCAGCAGCCTTCTTGAAAGCAGGTGCTTCAGCTAGTGAAACCCCTCCAACTGTTGGGACAAAATCGATCAACATCTCCCCAAAGCAAACAACTAGTGAATTACTATTGCCGTACCCTTTTTCCATATTTGCGGGAAGATATTCAGAACTGCCTATAGACACACAGTTGCTTGATATCAATATGAGCAGCAATCAGATCACTTCTGTAAAAATTGAATAAATTGGATTGAATAAGAAGACAAAGTGTTCTGACACGGCAGTCGGAGATCAATCTGACTATAATCATCAGGTTAGGCAATCAGATTCAGCTAAGATCTAAGGTCTATTCAATCATACAAGTTTTTATTGCGAAAATAGCTAAAGACGTGTATATGAGGGAAAACAAATTAAAGCATCTGTGTAGGGAACTAATGACATTCCAAGATCAAGTGCAAACTTTATCATCTTTACATGGCTTGAGATTCAGAAGATTTCACACGTCCAAAAATTGTGTTTCCAGCATATATCAACTCAACAACTATCTCATGAGAAACTAAAAGGAACAGCTTCATCTCCGAAACATCTGATGCTAATAACAGCTAAAATATGCCTGCCTCGATGTAAGAAATTCCAATTACAATTCGAAGATTCTAAAGAAAGATTCTGCTTTCGGAACTAGAAAACGATATAAAGATCCAAAGAGGAGATAACAGCTCAAAGTGGTATCATTTGATTCGGCGAGTCGCATACTATAGAACACCCCGGAATCATGCAACCGGAGATCTATCATCGTTAAAGCTGATTCAAAGCATAAAACCGCCGCAGGAATTTCATCCATCAATCACAGACAAATGATAGAAAGAAATACATTATCAAACATTCACAAATAAACAATCTTGTACCCATACAACCAGCTCCCAAACCCAGTTAGGAAATCATTCATTCATCTTAACAAGAGAATCAAAACCAGAAAATGACAAATTTTACATCAAGAACACAGAGATTGTACGTGTAGATAGAGAACGAAAGACGAACCTGAAATGGGATTGTCAACCATTTTAGCAGCGAAACTTGTGAGACCGACTTCGGGAAAACCATACGCCACAAAAACGAACGAATTGAAAAACGAGAGTAGGGCCACGAGACTTGCCCAGACAAAGAGAGGGGTAGATACGGGTCCGATAAGAAGCAGCTATACAAGTAACAACATGTGATTGCAGTCTTGACGAATCTTTGACTACAAATTTACCACCATTCGCACACAGAAAATATTACACCACCAACTTCTATTCTTCCTAACACCCTGTTTATTTATCTTATAAAATAACATGATTTTGTTAATTATTTTAAAATCTTCTCCAGATAATATGTCTTAAATTTATTTTAATTATATATTATTTATTTTAAATTATATGTTAATCAAGTTTTAGATTAACAATTAATTAAATTATTAATTCGAAGCTAAATTGGAATCATGGAATATAATTCTTTCATAATCTCAGTATAGTTGTCAAATGACTTGTCAAACCACAAGAATTAATGCAGACTTTTCCATTGTTACGATCACAAACACGGCAATTATGACTTAATTAACAAGTCTCACACACAGTATTGGCTATCCAAATTAATCAATAATAAGCACTTGCACGAATTAATTACAATAAGCATGTCAACTTCGACTCAAATCCAACCCTGAGCGGGATTGGTCCCCCGAACCAAGGTGCTTGCTTCAATACTAACCCTATCCTGGGGATACCTGCTTCTTGATTAAAAGAGAAAAGGGAAAAAAGTTACAGCAGACAAAAGTTTTTTCTAAAGAAGCACTTTTAAGCACTTTTGAATGCACCATTATTCGTTTAGCCTTTTGCGTGAAATAGTTTACCCTATCTGTAAGTTAGGAGCAGAATGCGGAGGGTGCAGAAGGTTATTGTCCACAACTAGACTAGCATTGCTAGGGCCAGTTCCTGTTCCTGGTTCTTGAACTGCTTCAAGAGATAGTCCTTCTTCCCCGAGCTAGGAATCAAATATATTGTATATGCACATGAGAATGCGAATGAGAAAGATCGAAGGACATAAGATATACAACTTCAAGACAGAAGTTTAAGCAAACCTTAGACTTCAGCAGTTCATTTTCTTCCACAAGATCATCTGCCTGCAAATTAATTTGTTCAAAAATTCACCAGATTGATGGAATGGGGGCACAAAAATTTATGTAATCGGTAACAGAAGTGATCTTAGAACAAGGCAACATAGGTAGGCGACTAGGATCCCTAACATTTGATTCAAAACTAACCTAATACTATTAATTTAATATTAAGTTCTACAGGGATTACACTACAAAAAATCCTCTACAACCCAAAATTTTAGGGAAAAAGTCGCCCTTACCAGTAATTAGAATCCAGGATCCAGTTACAAAGAGTAAGGACAATTTTGCAAATCGAAATAGCGCATTACTAAAACTGGAGAGAGTCATTGAGCTATACGTGTGTACTTTTTCTCTCTGTGAAAATAGGATTTGCCACCGAAGCTGTGAAATACTGGCAATATTCATACCTTTTTCTGTAGGTTTTCCAACTGTTGCATAAATAAGTCCGTCTGCAATACATTTACAAGTTGAAAATATTCATCAGCTTGTAAGTACATGGAGTAACATGCATGGTACAGGAACAGTTTGATTTTCAGAATAGCCTTTATTTGACAGATGAATTAGAGGTGATACCACTGTATTTATGTATCATAAAACTAATCGTATGCATGCCTAAAAACTTGCAAGTATCTGTACCTTTCGTTGTCTGGCTAGTGAGAGAGTTTTGTCAAGCTGTTTCTCAATCTTTTCCAGTTCTTTGACTCCAAGTGTTCCAATATCTTCTCCGAGAAAATGCCTGAAAAAAAACAAAAAACATATATAAACTAACAAAGCCTGGCATCAGTAAATTAGGTTCATTTCATTGCGGGTGATTGGTCAGAATAAAATTTAACCTCTGCGTGCGCTGGAGATGCTCGCATGCTGCTCTTAATCTTAAGATCTCTGGGAATAAACTCTGAAACATTGAATGACAATGAAGGGAGAAAGATGATCAGTAGTTATCATCTGCATTTTTACTTGAGGTCGAAAACAAACAAGGTTCCATATGTAGCCGGCTAGCTCTCTCAAGTAGTTTCTTAAACAGCTAATTATACAGTAATTAAGAGCTTAATTAAACCAGGCTATAAATTCGAGTTATATGAGATCCGGCTATTTAATAATAAAAGAAGATTAACATAACGTTATTTATAATAATTTTATTTTATAATAAATTATGTGAAAATATATACTTACCACTTCTCTATGTAAATTAAATTAATTAAGATAAATATATTTTAATTTATTTATTATATATAAATTAATAGAATTAGAATTTTACTTTTATCCAAATGTGCCACCAGAGGAATTTCAGTACATGCATGGGAGAACTTCCAAATGTGAAAAATCATGTAGGCAAAAGACGAAAGCATTACAAGTAAGAGAGAAGTGCGAAACAAACCTCTGTTTCCTGCTCATTTATATTGCTGGCTTGAGGCTGAGAGATGTAGCAGTACTGCCGATATCGTTCGAGGATTTTGGCCACACTGCTGATTTACATAAATAGAAATAAAATTAATCCCAATTTCATTGATCATTGCATCTGGAGAGACTAAACTATGTATTATAAATGATGAGGGACAAGTCATTAACTTCTCACAATATATCCATGGAATTGCAATAACACACACATATGCGTATGTTAAACTGCCAAGTGCTTTCATAAATCATGCAAGGAGAAAAATATAATAGTTGTTTTGAAATAAGTAAGAAGTCTTTTCTTTTTCTGCATACTTCTTTAATTGTATTACACTAAACAAAAAGAGAAATGAGGCCAAAAAGAGCCTTGTAAGTGTGATTGAGCAAAATAGAGATTGCATAGTTGTACTCGAAATTCATCAGGGACTGGAATGGTGCAAATTAAGGGTATATGACAAAGACTTTGGAAGCAAGTGCATGCGTCAAATGAAATCTTAATGAAAACCAGATGACTAAAGGAATTTAAGAAATGGATAGAGGGCCAAAGACAGCCCCAATTTGTGCGAAGTTAGTTAGTAAATGAAATTTGGTATATTATCTTCCTATTAACCTTCAAGAAGATGTTCCTTCTTTCAACAATTTTCTTCTCTCTATAACTTCAATTCTCTACGGTTTCTAAATTTTTGCAGGACATAACTAATGTTCTGTAAATTTTTATTTGGACATTGTAAGGTTTACGAAGAGAGGAAAGTGGAAAGTTGAAAGGTTAAGCAATAAGAAAATTGAACACATCAAAAACTTTGTTGCAGACAGCAGATTAGGTGAAGGCAACTCTATATGTTAATGTTAACCCATCAATCTGGATTTATTCTGTATTACTAGTTAATTGGTCAACAGTAAATACTCTTCTCAAATAATTGAAGTGATGCAGTTAAGTCTATATCATTACGCAGTAGCTAGCACTCGCATAAAGCTGGAGGGGAGTTCAAATCAACCCAAGTATTTAAAAAGTCTATCCTATGTAATCTCAGTAGTAGGAATCTTTGGTGAATTGAAGGCAGCTGTGTTTTCAGTAATCTAACAAATTATAGATGGTAGATCTGATCAGCTTCAAAACTAGATTAGTTATATCCATGGGCTACTGCTTCGTAGTTTTAGCTAGTTTTGGCTATACATGAAACTGCACACATCTTTAATGCTATCTACCACAGACAAGATTTCTTAATATACCAGCAATTTAGAGTCTTTCTTCCTCCAACAAATCAATACCAGCAAATTCTTGTCAGTTGAAAACTTATAAAGCTTCCTCATCTTGTCAGACAATTAAAAGAAAAAAAATCCTTTATCAAAACTCGATTATATAAAAATATGGAGCAGTTGAAGAACAATACGGACTTAAAATTTATCGAAAAGGGTGTTTAAAAATGAAAAAAAATAAAATCACTTCGGTGATATTCCTTGTAAATCTTGCTGGTCGTGAAGTGTACGGTCAGTCTTCTTTATGTTTTAAGGTAACCGCATAATAGAAGCAAAGAGCAGCTTTCACTCTTTCAGTTGCTTGGCCTACATGCTTTTCTTACTATCTCTCTCTTCAGAAAAAGAAAACTAAGCTCTTTGATCTTTCAATGAATATTCGAGTTTGCTTTCTAGGAAATTCAAACCGACCCCTCCTTCTTTCCAGCCTTCCCAGCAAGCGAAGAGAAAAAGTTAAGAGGACAGCATGAAAAGAAGGTTTTCTTTTTTTTTCCTGAAATTAGGCATGGGTTCTGTTCCATTGTCTTTCATTGTGGAACAGCACTGGATCAAGATATTTAAAGAGAGCAAGGATATTGCTGGCAAGGAAAGATGAGAAGCCCCAAATGAAACAAACTTCAGAGAAGAAAAAAAGACTATCAAGCTAGAACAGCAGAACTTATAGGGAAGATATGGAGGAGAGCTGGGAGAGAGAAACCCTATAGATTATCATCTAATAACTTGACGTATCATATCAGACTTGACGAGAAGCTCAAAGACCAGCAAACGTTTGATCTGGAGAATGGAGACCGATCAAGAAGATGAAAAGCACGACTGAACAAACCTCACAACAGTTGTTTATTTCCTCATCAAAACTTCTCGATTCTATCCTGATCTCTCGGTTTTGATCCAATAAACTAACTCGTATGTATATTTAATATTCTATTTCTCAACATAGATTTAGCAAGTAATGCATATACTTAGAGGGAGAGAGAGAAGGAGAGAGGGAGAGGGAGACGAGTAGCGTAACTTACTCATTGCTACCAAACTCAAAAAGTTTGCCATGGCTAGAGAAGATAATAACAGCAACTTCAGCATCACAAAGAAGAGAAAGCTCGTAGGCTTTCTTGAGCAAACCGTTTCTTCTCTTAGAGAAGGTTACTTGCCTGTTGATCTTGTTCTCGATCCTCTCAAGAACTACTTTTCCTCTTCCCATTCTTCCAAAGAAACCTAAACTAAAATCAACTAAACAGATGGATATGATATGGCGTAATCTTTTTTTTATTCCTTTCTTCTTGTTTTCCCGTCCTTCATGGGTAACTGGTAGTTGGGATAACGTACTTGTGCTCGTTCATTCAGCAGGTTTATTACCTTGTACATCTAACTTATCATGTTTAGACTTTACACACACTAATTAAAGTCGGAAGAGACTCTCTTCCAACAGTAACGAAATTCGGTGACTGGATTTTCTTTCCCTTTGTTCTATTACTCTCTCCTGGAATCGTATATTTATAGCTTTTTAGGTAATTTACATGCTGCTCTTTGTATGGAGGGTTAGGCATATTTGCGTCCTTTGAATAGTTCCATTAAAAGCAATAAAGAAAAAGCAATGGTGAAATATTAAAAAGCGCTCGCGTAGAAGTGCTTTCACTTGGGCTGGTAGCGAAATGGAGAAACATTATTCATTTACGTTTGTCCCCTTCTTCCACTTTCTCCTTACATATTTCTTTCCGACAGTAACTTTAATTTCTTTCGTATGAACTGTCAGTTCAGTTGTTAGAGGACTATTACTGTTACTTTCAGACAGAACGGACGACGTGTCGCCAGCGGAACGTGCCTTTCCTTTGCTTCCCGGGGAGGCCCCCACTGCAGGATTCGTATAAAATACTTCTACTGTTGAGCAATGAAGTGGTTTTGTCTTTTCCATTGCTTTTTCATCCCACTTGCAACGGGCACCCGCCGGAGAGTGTGCCAGGTGTCGGAAGCTACTCCGACGGCGTGGCCGACTTGTCTTTTCCAACCAATAAAGCCATGACGTTCGAGGTTCAAACGAGCTTAAGCACACGTGATCATCAGCATGACTTTCTTTTTCGTTATTATTATTATTTTGTTTATAGTTGCCATATCTAATTGAGGATTTATTACCGTAGACTTTGAGATTTTCAAATTTTGTTCTAAACACCTTTATTATTATTATTATTATTATTTAAAAATTCAAACTTTTAAAATAACAAAATTTAATATATAATTTAAAATAATAAACATAAAATTTTATATAAAAAAAATTTCTTAAAATTTATAATAATTTTATTTTACGATAAATTTTATAAAAATATATAATTATTTTTTTTTACATTATTTTAACGTAAGTTTTAAAAAATTAAATTAATTATCTTTTACTTAATAAATTTAAAACTAAAATAACATCGAACAAAAATCAATATATATTTTTTTAATAAAATAAAATTACCGTAAATTTTGCGGGCTTTCTTGGTAAAGCTAAACCGAAGGTGATAGGGTGATTAATTTCAACTAAAACATTGTTTTGTATAAATGCTAGGCCTAGTGAAAATTGGAAAAGTTGTTGGCCTGTGGGTAGACCAAGGACTGGTTTTAGGGTAGTTAGGCTTACCAAGATGAATGTGACAAATTAACCATAATTCTTGCCACCACCCACCACAGATTTTGCCTAACCCTCTTTTCCTTTCAATTACTGTGCCACGAGCTTGACTGAAAAATATCTTCATGTAAACTACTTATATTTGGGTGAAGGCTTTGGTAAGAGGATGCATGGTGACATGTTAAAAATAAAAAGAAATAAAGATAAAATTTAAATTTAAATTATCAATAAATATATAATTAAATAATTTTATTAAATTACACAAGCGGCAAGACTGTCCAGTGTCAAGTTAAATCTTAAATCAACAAGTACATAGGGCGATGATTTGATCTTATGGAAACTCTTAACCCGACCCTTGAAGGTCGGATCCTCTTTCACTTCTCAACTCATCTTCCCACGCTGAAACACGTTACTGACAACAGTCGCTGAAACCCACTGGCCGGTAACAGTTACAATCAAGATTCATAATCGGGATCAATGGCGTCCTGAATCATATTTTTACCATCGTCTTCTTGTTCGTTTTTCTAGTTTTAAAAACAGACCATCTCTATCAAATGCAATTCGTTCTTCCCCAAGTTCAACTTTTTCTCTGCTCTCATATCAGAACTTCAAGATCACTTTCACTCTCTATTAAAGCTTCTTCTCCTTGTTCCGCTAACATTGCCGAACGTGAAGGCATCAAGGTCTATGACCCTCTCTCTTTGTATATCTGCGAATTCCTCATATTTTGAAGTACTTTTTAAAAAAAAATTTCTTGAATGTGCATATGTAATCTATGTTCGAGATTAATTCACTGCTAACTAAGCAGATCGAGGGCCAGAAGACTTTAACAAGCGGCCTAAGAACACGAGAGCAGAGAAAGAAAAAGAAAAAGAAAAAGAAATAGAATTCTGGGCTTTGTTTATGTTCTTGTTTTATTTGATTCAAGTGGAATGACATTTGATTTAAGTAGAATACATGTTCGAAGTGGAGTAAGTTTGAGTAATACATTTGATTTAACCTTGTCTCTTAGTTGATTCTCTTCTGGGAGATATGAAACTAACTGGTATGCAAGTATTTATCTGTTGAAATTACACAGTATAACATCTAAGCCAGAATATGAAAGTTTTTTTCAAATCATTCGAGTATGGATGGCATCTAGTGTGCCAAAGGGAAGAGCTAACGAGGTGGGTATTGTTCCTTTCATTTCCATTTGAAGCTGAGGTATGCTTAAGAAGGGATAGGATTTTTTCCCCTGATCTGAATGCATGCTTGCTATTGCATGTTGGATTTCTCCTTTGTTGATCCTAGGATTATTCTTCCTTCTCCCGGATTGGGCTAAATGCCTTTTTATTATCTGCTAAGCTATTGCGTGCACTGAAATAGATAGAGAGGTTTAAATAACCCATATAAATGTTAATTTGAAAATCTACCATGTTTCTGGTTGTTTGATTGTGTTTGGACTCACTGGTGCTGAGGCCATAGTCATTGGGTTTGGTGCATTTGTTGTCAAGAAGGAAATGTCTTGATAATGTCATAATTTGGTTATATGACTTAAATTCTAAATAAACCAGAAGATGTGAAGAAGCATGTGAAGAAGGAAATAACCAGCAGCCTTTTTTCAAAAATTTCATTATATTTTAGATCCAAGAACCCTTTGTCTACCGATTAGTGGCATATTCCACACATGTTAACTTGATACTTATGACAAACCATGTATAACGCATATTTGCACACAAATCCATCACTAATTATTAACTACCTTAAAGATGTGAAGAAGCATTGCTGTAATATTGCTAAAATAGTCTATCCCACTTTTTATATTTCCTAGACATATACATGCATACAGAAATTCTGCAATTCAAAACAGATGAATACATATTCATCTTGACTATTCCAATTTTCCTAATTCTCATAGACAGATATGTTCTTGTTGTACTGAATGTAAAAATATGCACTCAAAGCTTGCTGTGTAACTGCAATATGTGACTTCGGTTAAAGGCAAAACTTTTTGCCTCTGACACAAATGATAGATCATTTAAAAAAAATTGATGCATATTTTTTTTTCTTTTAATAATTATTTTGTGAAATAGACTAAAGATGTTATTATCAATTGTTATAATAAAAGAGGTGTATAAGTTCTTTTTAATTCTCAACTTTATCAATGAATGTGACTTTTTCATTAGATATTGTACCATCAAAGGAACTTCTAATGTAAAAAGCAAGGAAGTGGAGCCAATAACACAGTTTTATACACACCTATATGACTTTTCTCCTTGTGGAATTATTCGAGAAGTACCATTCGTTCTTAACTTATAAGTGGGTTGGTCATACTCCTACCTAGCTTATTGTTGTGAAAATTAAAGGTAAGGATGAATAATAACTCTGATGATATCTTTCTATACCCTTCCTGCTTTCTGAATTTTATAAGAAAGTTTACGGGCAATGGGTTGATGGTGTTTAGTAATGCAAAGCCATTTTCTTGCTGCAAATTTCTTTTCCGGGGTTCTATGCTGAAAACTAACTGGTATTCTACCACTGCAGTGATGGGATTATGTGGAGACCATCTGTTTCTGCTGCAATCAGGAGGCATAAGGCCTTGATTCTCCTTATCTTTTTTCAGAAAATTTTAGCACGTTTTGTGAATTTTCTTTTTACATATTTTGCACTTTACTCATTGCCTGAACTGTATTAACACAAGCCAGAGGAGGATTTATAATGAGTACAAGCCATAATCCTGGTGGGCCTGAATGTGATTTGGGTATCAAGGTGAATTGTTCATGTTCTGCTCTGGCACACTGTCCTTTTTTTTTGTAACTCCTAAAACTATGGGGTTTAAACTTTATGGGGATTCCACTGCAAAATCTTGCCGAGAACACCATGACATATCAAAGTGAAAATTTCAAAATTTTGTCACTCATACGTTGAAGGCTCTGTTTCGTGCATTGATAAATGCCCTATAACTTGCTGTTTGAGGTTTTCCTGACTTCAGAGGCCATGTTTTTTTTATTTCAGTTTAACCACAGTAGCGGCCAACCTGCTCCTGAATCCATAACTGACAAGATCTATGGAAACACGCTTTCTGTAAGTATTTGTTTTATATGTATTCTGCCATTCTTCTGATTCATTTTTCTTGATATAGTTTATTGCTCTGTGCCGAGCTGTCTCATTTAACACAAACTTTTTCAACTTAAGTACTGATTTACTAGTTTGGCAGTTCTCTGCTCATTGTTAAGAATTTATTCCTTGCAGTGAGTTTTTAGTTATAATGTAGGTCATTCATGGTAAGAGTCGTTTTTGCATCCTCAAAGCGGGCATGAGATAGACATTCAAAACTCATTTAGAGACGTATTTGTGAAGATTGGTTATAGTAGTGAGTGTTATACTCACTGCTACTAAAAAGTCTGTTTATTGCCATTTGGGGTGGGTGGTGGGTCAGCTTGTCATGGCGTTTCTGTGTTTTAAATACCATGCTTCCTTTGATTGGATGGCAGTTTGATTCCAATTCCTCCATGATGGTATAAATAGTGAAATTATATGTATATTCAGAATTTTGTTGATTCCAAAGTCAGTGTAGATGTTTTGTTATTACGAGCATATGAGATGTCCTTGTTTGTTTCCCTGTTGCATGTTTGACTGATTTTTGACTTTAAGAGCTAGCCTTAATGTAGTAATTATCTAATCTTGGAAATCTAGTTTTTCCTTTGTCTTGATTTTTCATTCTTCCACATTCTTTTTGGTTGGTTTCTCAATCTAAAAGTTATTTGATCATTTTCTTAGTAATTGTATGGTCTCAGTCAAAATGCATGCTTAGAATTAGGAAAGATGATCAATGCTTTAAGTGTGTTATCTATTAGAAAGATCAGACAATATAGATGAAATATTCACTACTGAAGGTTTCAGGAGGTTTAGATTGAAATGCAGTTTCCTGTGGTTTGTGCCAAGTAAGCTTTATGCCATCTAGTAGAACAATTAGGCAAAGCAAGCTGGCTTTTGTGGTTTAAGTTATTTTTGACACTTAATTGTCAATGAATTGGAACAGAAGATGTTACTATCATATTAGTCATTGCTGAAGAATTATATGAATAAACTAAGTCTTTGTTGTATTTTTTCATCTTCTTCTCTCTCTTCCTCTTCTGGTGTTGATGCTAGTTGTTTTATTATTTTCTTATTTACTTTACAGTTGATATCCATTTTGTGTATTCTTTAGAAATATTTTATTAATTAAGACTAAATATTTTGGACTGAAATGGAATGATATCAATTGTTTCAATTGTTTGAGCATTGTAACTTCATTTTTTCCCACCTTTGCCTGAAATTTGAGATATTTAAGTGTTATGTAGATCTGTAAGATTAAAATGGTAGACATTCCCAATGTTGATCTTTCTTCTCTGAGTCACAAAATATGGAAACTTCAGTGTTGAAGTAGTAGACTGATGCAGCGAGATAGTAAAAAAAAAGTAAGCTTTTCAAATTTAAGAGAAATATATTTTAATTATGCTAAAAATCACATTGAAAAGAAGAGAATAACTTATTTATACTAATTCTAAAATATAAAATTTTAATGATCTTAAAATATGAAATCCTAATAATTTTAAAATATAAAATCTTAATAATACATGAAATTCTAATAATTCTAAAACATGAAATTCTAATAATCTTAAAACAAAAAATTCTTGTAAAATTCCTAATTCAAAATTCTTAATATATCTCTAATTGTCGACTGCGTCATTCCTCTCCATTTAAGAACAACTCATTTTTGAGTATGCTACAGTATCTTGATATAATAGTTTCTTAGACGCATGAAATGGATAAATATTCGCTATTAAACATTTTAAAAATGCCCATTAACTTTGGTAGATCTACAATATAAGTATTATCATTAACCTTTTTCAGAATCTTGTAAGGTTCATATATCTTAAACTGCAATTTGTTGTAAGTTCTGATAGGAAATCTTTCTTTTCGTAGAAATACCATCACCTCATCTCCCATTTTAAATACTTGCTCTCTTCGATGTCAATCCGCTGCCTTATTGTATCTAACATTAGCTTAATTCAATTTTTGCGTTACTTGTGCCTGAATATCATACCACTAATTAGTTATGTTCTCTGTAGTTGCATTAACTCCTTGACCCTTAGGTAATTTCACGAAATCAAGTGCATGTTGTGTTGACTTCGTTTACACAACTGAAAATGAACATTTTCCTGTGGCACTGTACAAGGTATTGTTGTATGCAAATTCTGCCCGTGCTAATGTAAAATCCCACTACTTTGGTTGATGTCCACAAATACTACGAATCAGATTACCTAGTATTTGGTTTGTTGATTCAGTTTGACTATCTGTTTGTGGATGAGCTGTGCTATTAAAGTTTAGAGTCGAATCAAATAGGTTCCATAATGTCCTGCAAAAATGACTTCTTGTTGAAAAATAGCTTGGCTATTCTACTGGTATCTGACGTCTTTTTGCAAGGAACAAAATTGGAGGTTATTTTACCATTAGTGCATGGCATTACTTACTTTTACTGAAAAATAGATATGCCCAAGATTTGGTCGATTTTATGTAGAGAATGGACCTGATTTTGGAGCCGCAACCGCAAGGGATGATATGTAAAATGATTACCAAAGAATACTAATTTAAGACTTCTTGTGTTTTGATGTCCTTCCATTTCCTTAAGTGCATGTTTGCACTCATACATACCTATTAGGATGTTTTCACGAGTTTCATCAGGGTTCTAAGCTTGCTTGTGCTTATAGAAAGATAGGGAGAACTTTTTTGCAATTTTTATATTCTTGAAGTATGAAATTCATAGTTTAGTTATATGATCCTCATTTTCTTCTCCATTTATAAATGACAGCATCTGTTGTATAATTTTTTTTTGTGCATGGACAACAATGTAAAGGAAATACTATTTTTAGACTATAGATATTTCTGTGAATAAAGTTGGGCCACAGTATATTGTTCTATTTAATTGCTATGTACTCATTCTCTTACTGTTGTTCAGCAGATGGAGATAGAAACATGATTCTAGGTAGAGGGTTTTTTGTCACTCCCTCAGTCTCCGTTGCAATTATTGCAGCCAATGCACAAGAATCCATCCCATACTTTATGAGTGAACCTAACTGAAGCAACTTTTTTTGCCAATGTTCTAGTTTAACTTAAAAAAAAAGGGTGACTTATTTTTTCTTAGGGTTCAGCCAGATCCATGCCAACAAGTGGTGCTCTTGATCATGTTGCTGAAAAATTGAATCTTCCATATTTTGAGGCTAGGCACTTTTAAACTATTGTATTGTTGCTATCTTTCAAATTTCTAGGAACATTGTTTTCCATATATAGGGATTCTTCTGTCACAATAGACAACATATCTTCATGGATTTAGGTTCCTACAGGCTAGAAATTTTTTTGGCAATCTCATGGATGCTGGGAAGCTGTCTGTATGTGGGGAAGAAAGTTTTGGTACGGATTCTGATCACATTCGTGAGAAAGATGGCATATGGTAATTGTCTATTTTAATATTGTGGCCATTAGAATGCTGGTTGAAAGGCTACCCACATTTACCAACACAAAATCATATCATTGCAGAAATGTACTTGAGGTTGCTACATAAATTCTTGTTTGTAATTTGTTTTTCAATGCCTTGAGTCATGTTTTGTTTGATCTGTTCACTGTAGCATTCACATGAATGTACCATCGTAGATAATTTACATGGTTCTTTATTTTCTCTAGTGTCGTAAATCTTCTTTCCATTGGAAAGAAAGATAATTTATTGGACAAATAAATTTCAGAGCCATATTGTTGCCCTCATCTCAATATGCAAATTCTGTGATGTTCTTTTAAATTTGGCTAGGTCAAGGCCTGGAATCTTCAAGTAGTTTAGTTTCTGGCCTTATATTCCCTTGTTTGCCTGTATTTTGCATTGTAATTTTTTTCCATGTGAGTTCAGTTTTAAGGTAACTTCTCATTGTATATGTGATCTTGAATGTGGTTTTCTTTTTAGCAATCAAGAACTGTAGGATTAATTATAAGTTCTTTCTTTGCCATCTATTTTTCATGAAATTTAAAAGCCCTTGTGATCCACATGACACGGCTGTGCTGGCTTGGCTTTCTATTATTGCACACATAAACAAAGACAAGAAGCCAGAGTAAAAATTGGTATCTGTCTCTGATGTTGTTAAAGCACATTGGGAAACTTATGGGAGAAACTTCTTTTCTAGATATGACTACAAAGTAAGCATCATTGCATTTAATGCAAAATCATTTTAGTTGTCAGTCCAGTTGCATTTTTAGATTTTCTTGAAACTGGTGCGTGGAATAGGGTTAATCTTAGGACAGCTATTTAATATACTTAAATTTATGTTCAGGAATGTGAATCTGAAGGAGCCGATAAAATGATAGAATATTTAGAAATTTGGTATCTGAGAGCAAAGCAGGTGATGAGTATGGTAAGTTTGCACCAAAACCTCTTTTCTTTACATTACACCCGGTTTAGACAATACTTGATTGCTTCAAAATTTCATGTTATAGGAAGTTACATCCTTCAATTTGCAGATGACTTTGCATATGCTGATCCTGTAAGGTTTAATAGTGCCGAACATTTGTTTATTTTCTCTTAGATGTGATTCGTTTCCTTTGACCAGTTGCATCTTCAAATTTGCTCCTCTAATCTTTACATTATATCAAATGGTTTAGGTTGATGGAAGTGTCGCATCAAACCAACGTGTTCAATTTGTTTTCACAGATGGATCAAGGATCATATTTCGATTGTCGGCATGAGCCAACCTTTGTTTTCTCGTGTAAAATATAACGAATCATTTGCTACTCTGAATTGACCATCTATTTCATAGTCCTTCTGATAGGGAACTGGTTCAGCTGGTGCAACCATTAGATTGTACGTTGAGTAGTTTGAGCCAGATGCCTCCAAGCATGAAGTGGATGCTCAGACAGCATTGAAGTCATTAATAGGTTAGTTCATTGTCGTTTGTGTAAGTTTGCAGTTAATAACTTGCATAATTTTTTCCTTAAGAGTTACAAATCATCTTTCGGATCTGGCATTGTCGGTGTCAAATCTGAAGGACTTCACTGGAAGGGAGAAACCTACAGTTATCACATAAAGAGTACTTCAGTCTCATCCGGTTTTATTTCGAGTTATGCTAAAAGTATGGATGCTAGCACCAACTTTTAATGACTTTCAAGTTACATATATTTTTTTTCCGTTCAGTTTTGGATGTAGGGTAGGAAATAATCTGGCTTCACATCACAATAAATTACTCCCTTCAAAAAATATACGTAGAAATAAGATATCTTTCAAGTGCTAAATTTGATGCTATTCCCTGTGTTTTGCTTGAGTGCCAAAAATGAAGAAGACCAAGTATAAACAGTAAACAGACAGTAAGAAAATACATTTGTATCGATATTGAGGCTCGAAAGTGGAAACCTTCACAGCGTGTCTGAACCATTTTCAGCATCTATTGAAGCCTTTCCTGTCACGGGCAGTGAACTTTTGCTAAATTGATAAAAACCCACGGAATTTAATTGGTAATATACGAAGTTCCCTCTGCTCTTTAAGTGAAGTGAAAGGAATCAATGTTATATCCAACTTGATAACATAATCTGTTGTATAATGTTTTAGAGCCTGGAATCACTTTCACCAACTGATGATTGTGGATGCATCTATTGAATGATCATCATAAACATAATTGCAATAACCTTTTCTTAAAGACTGAATTTGGTAGTGCATTTGCATATGCATAAAAGGATCAATGAGCATTGAGTAGAGTTGAGTTGATGTCAGAGTTGATCAATCGATTGAAACCTTAGCTGATCAGGTCTCCACGATAAAAATTCACCCAATGGCAGCTCCCCGACCGACTTTTATGGTACAACTAAGACTAGCATCTCCCACTGCAGACATGCGTGTGCATCTTCATATTGGATAAACAATAGGGTTCTTAATAACTCCTGGTTTCCTCTAAATGGCAACCCAACAACCCCAAAAATTAGTGACATATTGGCACAGCACGCACTCCACATGAGATGACATATTACTATACTCCCTTTTAAATCTTCCATAGTCGTATCAGTTATCGATTGGACACTTTTTTCTACCTTTCTTAGGATGTGACATTGTCTAACTATGTTCTCTACTTCACATAAAGGAATACTCCAGATAGGCCCCCGAAAAAAGTGCGTTTTCTCAGTGCAAAATGAAAGTTATAAACAGATGTAGGCCTCCTGTTTTCTTCTTGCCCACATATACTATGTAATTTAGACCCATCGGATTTTCATAATTTGTATGACTAACACTTGAAAACAACTGTGTTTCAACAGAAATGCATTACTTAGGATGCTATAGCTCCAGCTCCAGATGACAGAATTTTTTCAACTATATATGTTTGCATGATAGAGAGTTCGCGGGTTCTTATTAAGACAATCAAACGTGTGTTTGTGGGCATCTATGTACAGAGTCTTGACAAGCAAGCAAGCGTGTGGGGTGAAAAAACATTTGCGGTATAACACGTGAAGATGAGACAGCAACCACATCATGTTGGTCTTTTGTAAATATAATGACAAACTGTTTGAGCTAAGATAAATCATTTATATATGGCAGAAACTAAATGTAGGATAATTTGGAATTCATGTTGTTTGGCAGTAAACTACAAATAAGCAAAGTCATAGATGATAGGTATCTGTTTTTGCAATTGTACATATTTGTGTCTGGTAAGGATCAATGGCATTTCCATGACAATGAGAACATACTTTTGAAATCATTGCAGCGAAGTCCGTCATTTTCTTCAAAGATCCAAAACCAAAATCAATCCGGATTGTCTCTGCCCCCCATTTCTAATGTGATGTTAAGTCCTCCACCAGAGACCCACCAACAAATAATGGTACAGACAAGAGTAAAAGTAAGCAATCTTTTTAGTGGATAATAAGAGGATGGAACTGTGTTTGTCCTAATTGTGACACAAAGCCACAACTTGATCATCTAATTCTCCCACTCTCTCTCTCTCACAGCACAGCTAACTCTTGATGAAACTAGAGTTGTGTATAGATCCAACCTTGTTGGGTCTGTCAATATCATGGGATTTGCTCACTTAATATTGCCCCCATCTTTTATACCTGCATGCCTTTGTAACAACTCCACCATCATGTTAGTTGCCTGTGGTGATGGACCTTCATGTCTCCTTTCTCTTTTCTCCACCCATTTTTTTTTCTATCTTTGCCTGTGGTGAGGATTTTCATTCATTTTAGCATAAAAGGAATACATATATGTCCATGTAAGATTAAGAAACTGCTTTACAATAATTCGACCATTCAAATAAATCATTTGTTTATTAACATGAAACACCATTCTTGAGAAAGATGTCAACAATGCACAAGAACACTGTCCCACTCAGCCAACTATTGCAGTGAAAGCAAAGATTTATGGAGAAGCAAAATAATAACACATGCATATGTTTCGACTAGTGAAAACTGATAATAATGCACAAAAACACATGTTAATCATCCCTTGTAAGCAAACTTAGTGCATTATACTGTGGCAATTAAGGTGGTTGAGCTAGTATTCCTGTTTGGAGAGAGTGACGAATCTTTTCAATAAGATTTTGCTCAGGAAATCAAAGTGATGGATTGATTGATTAAGTAATTAATTAATTAATTAATGGGGATTGTTAGAAAGATAATAATGATTAGGGGTTTAAAAATTATTTGAGTTAGAACTTCAAAAATTAGTTTGCAAGTCCTCTTCAAATCAAAGTAATGGTCATTGTTTCATAATTTAATTTGCTTCAGATTTATTGCCTTCTCCGTGACTGTGTTGTTAGTTCCACTATCATTTTCTTGAAGGATATGCTCTTTATTTTATTTCTCTCGTTTCATTTTTGTCCAGTAGCAATGCAGTTCCCACAGTTGATTACACTATTGCTTACTCTTGTTTTCTTTTTCCCATTATACAGGCCTTCAATTTTCATGGTCTTCGGCTCGATATTTAGACTGTGTTGGCATGATTTTTACTGCCTGCAAAATCTCAGATTCTGTATTGAAGTGAGCCCACAAATTTTATTTTTCAGTTTAATATTATACCCAATGTATTTGCATTTTAAAATTTTGCTTAGGTTTCAAAAATTTAAAGAAAGTTAGAGCTTCTGGTCATTTATATTTAATAATTTATATTTCTAATATTATTGATTCTAAAAACTTTTAATTTACAGAAGGCAAAGATGTTGATGGATCAATCTTCCACTTCTTTAGCACGAGATATTTACAAAAAGGAAGTTTAAGTGGGAATGGTCCCGATGACTTGCATGCGAGATATTAATTACTAATGAAGCTCTCTTAGTGGGAGAAGACCTTTGATCATATAATTTGCATGAAACTATTTAAGTCAACTGCGGAAAGCGCAATTACAGTTTGAACACTAAGTTTATTAGTTATCTTCAGAGATTTTAAGCTGGCCTAATCTAAGTTAGTGCTCCAACACTTTAGTTCCACAGCCTTACAAGATTCCACTACAAGAGTCTTTGCTTAAAAGTTGTCTCCTATAGATGACAAGATTGATCACCTCTAATTGAGTTCATCATTGTGAAAAACTTGATGATCTTGAGATTCAAAGTTTTAATAATATCAGTCTGGAAAATTCTAATCTTGAGTGATTTGCGGGAAGCAATGAGAGCAACCCTTTGACTTCCTGTATCTTAACTTATTATATACAAGAGCATTCAAGTTATTTATTATTATTATTTTGCTGTAATTTAAGCAAAGGAAGTAGGGTTTGAGAAATTTGTCCAAAACCTCCTGAAGAATTCGGACATAGCATGCAAGATCAGTGCTGTGTGTAGACCAGATTGTAAAGTAGATTTAAGAAACTTGGGTTACATAAAAAGACATGCAAGGCTTAATGTTCATGCATTTGGTCTTGTTCACACTGTCATTTTATGAGGGCTTTTTTCTTTTTGGGTCCAAATACAGTAAAGCATCTGTAATTTTACAAATCATCAAATATCAGTGTTACAGTCTTACTTGACCTTTCGACTATAGTGAATCAAACTTGTTAGTTGTACTAATAACTTCCAATCGTTGGTCCCGTTTGTAATAAGTTGTGTCAGAATGACAGCAACTTGAGCTGTTTGGCTCCCTTTGCCTGCCTCACAGGAAAGCTCAAATAGTCCCTTAGAAGGGACATTACCTAGTAGCAATCTGTGGCAGTTTTCTGCATTTAAATTCTGCTCTCTGTGCATTACAATCTCTGCAAGATTGCATCTTGTCCTTTCTCTTGTATGTTTGATGGAGCTGCTTCTTGCAACTTGCAAAAATTTATAGTACGATGTATTAAATTCAGATAGTCACAACCAAAAAGCTGCTTGGTGTTTTACGATCTGTAAAAGAAAAGAAAAAACAGACAACACAAAAACATAGAGAGAGACCACTGCTTATGCTGCTTATTATTAAGTGACACGAGTAAATAGACTAAAAAGAAATGGAGGAAGTAAAAGTTGTTAGTGCATATTTCTGCTAGACATCCTTTTGACGCCACTAATTCGATTTAGCAGATTTTCTTTTTGATAATTTTTGTTTTTCTTCAAAATGTTGAAGCAAAATCAAATGGGATTGTGAGTATGTCCATTTTGTTATAAAATCCAAATCTCCAATGGACCCACGAGCAAAATCATGGAACATAAATGGGGCAAAAAGCAAATAATCTTTTGGTGGGTAATGAGAACAATTGAACTTCAATACTGCCCAAACATGGCACTCACTCTCTGCTTGGTTGTAGCACTGATGAAAGAAATCCAACCAACCTAGATGTCTAATCAAATTTCTTAAATTGAAGGACATGTTTTGGGAAGAATTCATGGATGCCTTTTTGTAATCCCATGTATATTGATCGTGTCAAACCCACCACAGCCACACTATTAAATGCTAGTCGTATGCCTCATCAACTAGCCCTCAATTGGAAACCTCAACTTTCCCCACCCAATGGCAAAACTGGGCTTTCATTGTCATCAATTTGATGCTGGAATTGATTTTTCAGAAAGTAAAAGGGTAACTGTGATTTGGCTTTTTTTTTCTACCTCGAGTAAACATTGTATCACTATTATTTCAAGTTGGAAGAATGACCACCCATCAAAAAATTAATGCCCAACTAATCAATAATTCGGATTAAGAAAGTGAATAGGCTGCATTAGAGTTGCTTGATATATATCAGCTATAGAGCTCAGTTCCAGCTAGAGATAGCTGACATTACACTTGAATTCGATAAATAAAACAATCTTATTAATAAGGTGATATAAATTAATAGTCTTCTGGCCTCTTCTTGCATAACAAGAAGTTTGGCCTAATCAAGATAGGGGTTTTAGGGTCAATTAACAGGAAGTAAGCTTGTCAATTAACTAGAGATTAATCTGACAAATGATTGTCCTCTTGTTGAAATGAGATCAGAGAATTAAAAATGTTTTTGAACTCTCTCTTCTCCTTGGTACTTAATACAATCACGAGAATAGTCTTGAACCTCATTCTGTTTAGCTTAATCACATTGTTTTACCTTTAGCAACACCTTCAGCTTTTGTAGTGATTCGACCGGTGAACTACCAAGACTTTCAATTGTACCCTTTGGCCATTGCAGTCTGTTGTTTCGTCGACATGAAATTTCTGTAGATCTTAGCTTCTGTCATTTTGTTCCACGTCAAAATCTTGGTGATTCCCCGCAGAAACTTTTCTTTGTCTCTTCCTTAAAACTTCCATGTTGTATTTTCAATCATTCTGGCAAGCCATACATACTACAACAGCTACTTATTACACGTACTTTTGTCACAATATACAGCTAGCTAGAATTAATTCATGTACTTCCTCTTGTTGAAATTTCAGGTTCATTGTTGCTTGTATAAGAATAGCAGAGGAAATAATTAAAGATATATATGTTGAATAGTGGGGATATCATGATCTCTTTTTCCAGCAACTGATCGGGGGTTTGTTTGATCATACATTTTTCTTAAAATTGCATCATCTTGCGGAGACTTATGGTTCCCAAAAGGAAGGCATGGCAACAGGGCAGCTCTCTCTCAGGTTGGCTTAGGCCTTTCAACATGGGTCTATTTCAAAATCACTTGCTTGCTACAAGACAGTGAGGAGACAGTGAAGAGCAAGCGGGTGACATTAACATATTTTCTCTCCAGGAAACGCCAAATACCATTGGGAAACGCTTTCCTGGCAAACTTTAAAGAAGACAACACTCCTAGAACTTGGACCCATTACCTAATTTTTTGATTCAGAAGCCCCACACTGCAAAATTCCTTCTTTAAAAGCCCTTTCTTGCAAAAACTTAAAGTTAGAGAGAGTGAAAGAGAGCGCTATAAGATTCCAATGTTCGTTCACCGATCTCCCCAATGAAAGTGGTCTTGGCTTTTCTTTCAGCACACCTCTCAAACTTATATCACTCCCTCTCTTTCTAATTTCCTCACTAGTAACTACTCCCCAAGCCTTCCCTCTTGCTTCTCTCTTTTAATCCTACTTCTCTCACAAACACTCACTTAACCTCTTTAATGCAATGGCAATACACTGCATGAAAACTATACCATCCAAGCCTCATCATCCAAAAGAAGAGTACAAAGATGAGCAAAAATCTTTAGTTTTTGACGCCTCTGTTATTAGGCACCAGACCGATATACCAAAACAGTTTTTATGGGCCGATGGGGAAAAGCCTTGTGCTAATGCGCCAGAACTTAAAGTACCACTTATTGACCTGGGTTGTTTCATTTCTGGTGACCCAGTTGCTGAAAAAGAAGCTTCAAGACTTGTTGGCGAGGCATGCCGAAACCAAGGTTTCTTTCTTGTTATTAATCATGGAGTCGATTCAAGACTCGTGGCTGATGCTCATCGTTACATGGACAACTTCTTTGAGTTGCCACTTTCTGAAAAGCAGAGGGCTCAGAGAAAAAATGGTGAGCACTGCGGTTACGCCAGTAGTTTCACTGGTAGGTTTGCCTCTAAGCTTCCATGGAAAGAGACACTTTCTTTTCGCTATTCAGCCGAGAAGAACTTATCAAACATTGTTGAAGACTATTTACTCAAAACAATGGGAGATGAATTCAAGCAATTCGGGTATGAAACTATGCTACCATTTTGATCCCTTCCCAACATCTTTTACGCAGCTGCTTTTTTTTTCTGTCAAGACCTGAAATTTATATGCTTTTGTATACAGAAGGGTATACCAGGATTACTGCGAGGCCATGAGCACTCTTTCTCTGGGGATCATGGAGCTCTTAGCAATAAGCCTTGGCGTAGACAGAGCCTATTTTAAAGAATTTTTTGAAGACAATGATTCGATAATGAGACTCAACTACTACCCGCCGTGCCAAAAACCAGAACTTACCTTAGGAACAGGACCTCATTGCGATCCAACCTCTTTAACCATCCTTCACCAAGACCAAGTGGGTGGTCTTCAAGTGTTTGTAGACAATGAATGGCGTTCGATTAGCCCAAATTTCGAAGCATTTGTCGTTAACATTGGCGACACCTTCATGGTAAGATACTTTTCATTATTAACTAATAGATATATGTATGCCATCACTGAAAAAAAGGGGCCTTGAATTTTTGGGGTTTCGATTTGCAGGCTCTTTCAAATGGAAGATACAAGAGTTGTTTGCACCGAGCTGTTGTCAACAGCCAAACAACAAGGAAATCTCTTGCTTTCTTTATGTGTCCAAAGAATGATAAAGTGGTAACCCCACCTACTGAACTGGTGGACACATACAACCCAAGAATATACCCAGATTTTACATGGCCTATGCTTCTCGAATTCACTCAGAAACATTACAGAGCTGACATGAAGACTCTTGAAGTATTCACAAACTGGCTTCAGCAGAAAAACAGCTGAAGGTTTCATGTTCTGTCAAAGAAAAAGACATTGATGGCAGAGAAAGAGAAGGCAAAAAACAACGGAGGGGGAGTGGGGAGTTGGGATTTTTGTGGCTAAGTACTGTTAGAGGAAGACAAAGAACTAGCACCAGAATTAAAAGTTTAAAACCCAAAAAAACAAAAAGCGCGCGCACGTTTGATGTTCATGTGTTCTGGTAACTAGCTGTTTCACTGATAACCAAAAAGCAGGACAAGAGAGGTATGAAGAACCAATAAAGAGGTGGGATCAGCTATTTTTGTTTTCCCTTTCCTTTTTTTTTAAATTTTTTCTTTTGTATTTTGTCTGATAATAGAGAAAGGTTATGATCAGTAGCAGCACCTCTAGCTGTTCAAGTTAAATGCATAACAAGTTAAGAATAGGTTAGTTAATAATTATCAAGTGATCACAGTTATTTATTAATTTCATTTAATAGTTGCATGGGGACCAACCTAATATGAGCCAAAACCTGACCAAACCCAGACATCCTTTTAAGATTGGCTATAAGAGTAAAGCATGCAAATCTACATCCAATTCAAAATCCAGATGCGGCACCATTCCAACCTCGCAAAAAAATCAACTAAAATTTCTTAAAACCCTAACTAGCTATATCATCATCATCATCATCGAAAAGGGCTAATTTATTTAACTATAAAATTCAATAGAAGCAAACATCTCTTGAAGTTCGTCAAAACTTTGGTAGATATATCTCCGGACATACCAATTATCAATTAGCTTCTCAAACCCTAGCTGATTAAGATTGGTAGATGAGAGTAATTAATGAAAGATAATGGTGGTAAACTAAGATTTACGAAGCTGGATCCTAGGATGGCTCTCATCAACCAATCAAGTTGTTCATTCATTTCAAGCTCCTGGAAAAAAGTTAACAAATAAATCCAAAGTGAGCTCGTGCCCCACCAAGTGAGTGATTCAGAGGAATAGTATAGGATGCTAGAATCCATTGAGGATTGACAGACCTTTCATTGCACTGTATTGTGTTCTTCTTTCTGCTTAAATTTATTTATTTATTTATTTTCTTTTCACTATCATATTGTTTTACATCTGCTGATTTGGCAGCTTCTGTACTATTCAATTCAAAGGAAAACTTGCAACGTTGTCGTTGTGTTCCTCGTAAAATGCTGCAACATTCTTCCCATGATATCATCTCATTATACAATTTAAACCTACGATATATTAATTTCATAAATGTTAATTATTTGATTTACAAGCTCTTCAATTGTTCAGATTATTGAAATTAAAAACAACAACAACATTGAACACAGCTCATTATTTGTCCTCTAGTTGACTCAAAAATTTTATCTAATCCACATGCAATCACTGTTCACCTCCTTTTATTATCAATCATTTCATCAAACTTATTTTAATTTACAAATTTAAATTAATTTTTTTTAAAAAAAAATCTATTGGGTGTGTACATAATCAAGAAGATTTGGAACATTATTCTACATTTAAAAGTTTCCAAAAATATTTTTGTAAAATAACTATTGAGTTAAGCTTTTGTTAATGATATATCAACATACAAAGAGAGAAGATAGATTCTTATGAAAATGGTAAATAATTAGTTAACATGTTAATGAATTTGGAAATAATTAATATTTTGTAATTAATAAAAAGAGAAGAGAAAATAATAATGGAGAGACGAGAAGAGACCCATATGCATACACATAGAGGCAAAGGAAGAGGCACAGCCGCCACAAGTAAGGACAATGGCAGTCCCATTCCTGTACTCCCTTCCAAAAGGCCCGCAATCACGTGGAACCATTTGTTCTTTGTTCTGGCATTACCCTTCATCTCGTAGCTACCTAGCTAATCCAACTCTTCAAAATGCTTCGATTACATATATATTTATATATTCTCATTCATTATAAAACGACATCTCTTCGGATTTCTTTCTTTCTTTCTTGATTTGATTTGATCGTTCTATCTATCTACCTGTACTTAGCTTGTTTTTTTTCCTGCCTTCTGTTGTTACATCATTTCATTCATTATCTCGTGTGTATGTTTATATATTTCCTCCATGTTAATCAACTAATCCATCCATCTGTCCTGCACTTTTCCTATATAGATTATAGTATCCAAATTTTTCACGGAAATGATGAATGCTTCATGTATATTATATTGAAGTACTGCTAAAATTCTATTTCCCATCTGTACTATTACGAATTCCATAAATTGTTTTTACCTATGCACGCAAACAAGGAAGCTAGTTAGCCAGATTGTACAAATCCACATGAAGAACACTTTCGTTTCCCTGAAAAATGTTATTGTCCTTATTGCTATAGGACCCCTAACATATGATCATACGGAAACCATATACAAAAGCCCAATATATACATATATATATGTTACCCACATAAAAAATTATTTCCAATGAAGTTACAAAGTTAGATAATTTGATTTATATTGCAGAGAATAGGTGATGTGCATATAATTTTTAATTCTTACTGTAAAATAAATAATTACAGGATATTATTTGAAATGAATCGGGAGTAGGTAATCTGAAATTCAAAACCTAGACATAATATCTTATTCAAAATTTATCCAGGGTTAAAAATTGATTTCCCTGGGGATAGAGCCAAAAGAAAGTGTTAACACATGCATGGTTGGACAAAAATTTGATTGAAACATGTGTGGTTGCATGAAATCACGAACTTAGTGGCTTTTCAATCATGCTAGATTTACTTGCAACTCGGGACCAATGCACATGAGGAGTATTCTCTGTCCAAACGCAAAGGCTTCTTCCATGCATCAGAAAAAACAACCTTTAATTTTTTCATTCGTTTGTTTGCGATTGCGGTAAGGACAAGCTTTGTTTGTATTTATTGGTAAATGTGTCGTTATCACTTTGAATAAAGAAATCTGCTCTTGAGAGTGGTTAATTATAGCGTTAATGTTCTGATTAACAGTTGAGATTTCTTAGAAGATTAGCCAACTTAAATTTAATTAAAAAATTTACGTAGCAAGGTTGCATAATTTAGTCAAAAATTCAACTAGTTTTGAACATAAAAATGACAAATTGTTGAAAACTTGAGGGAAAAATTTTTAATTTTTTTTAGGTGTTACGTTAAAAAGAAAAAAATTATACTACTTTTAAAATAAAAAATATTTAAAAATACTTTTAATTACGATATAAATATATATATTAAAATGACTCTGAAATATTCAAATATAAATTTTTTATTTCGAAAATAATTTTAATTAAATAAACTCGATTAGCAAGAATTTAAAAAGAATTGTTTATTAATATATTGTGAGTTTTCGTAATTCTTTTCAAATCAAAAATTATATTAATTTTTTCATTAATATGTTATGGCGTTTCTAAAATTTTTCATTAATTTTTAAAATTAGTCTTTTATTTATAAAATTTTCTTAGAAAGTATTTTGCAATTCAAAATTTTTAGACGAACATAATAATATAATTCTTTATAAAACTATGATTAAAAAAATACATATATAAAGATATAAATCTTATTTATATATTAATGAGATTTCATAGGGAAAATGCTTTTGGGTTAGAAGTGGTATGGCGGCTAGGTAAGCCTGCTCAAAACTCCTTGGACGGTGTGTTATAACTTGGGGAGTGGCTTGGCACATTCAACAAAATGTGTTCCAATATTGATAAATTTTAAGAGTAAACCAGAATTGAGCGTAGCCCACTAGCAGATCTTCATCAGGGCTCGGTCCAGGGCCTTTTTGTTTAACCCCAACCCATTGAAGTTTGGGTCCAACTTGGCATTTTGTCATTGGCATCACTAACCATAGAATTAGGAATTTGGGATCCCCCCTAATCATCGTCGTCTTCTTCTTCTTGCTTTTTAAATGAATTCATGTTAGTCTCTCTATTAAATACACCAACTAGATTTTATTTTAATGGTATGTTGGCTCCTGCACTATCGTCCATTAAAAAACAGACGGAGAAGTCGGCATATTTTCGTAGCCAATGTGTTGTATTAATCCGGTGCAAGATCTCCATGGCATCAAGGTAAGCAGCCTGTATTCAACTGACACAATGACGCAAGGGAGTCCGGCTGCATTATCCTATCAAAAATCATGATGAATATGGTTGTTGCTGAGCTGAAGGCAGTGAACCCTCCGTGAAGGTAAGATATGAGAGGGAGCTTGGTGTAAGATGAAGAATCAAGTGTTTGACAGGGCCAGGAACAATCGGACCCCAAGTGTTGTTTGATTCGTTTATGGAAACATCTTTCAAGAGAGCTATCGTCTGGCGATCTGGATCAGTTGCTGATGCGGAGCTTAGCAAATCAATGGAGTTACCTGCGACCGTTGGTCGGCATTGAGAGGAGATGGGGCAGTTTGGTTTGACATGTTAAGTCTTGTAATGAACCTGGAATTGTATGGACGATGATCAACGCTCAAAACTGTTTTGATCTTAAACAGAAGTCCAATTTTACAAATTAGTAGAACGAGAGAAACATTAACTGAATTGCTGGTACTGGATATACAATCCACATGGATCTGTCCTTGATTTTCAATTAATTCGGCTGCACATGGATAATTATAGATCACCGAGACAGAACTACGTCTTGCAATATTGCTAACTTTTCGGTCTATGGTCGTCGTTTTTATTATTATTAATTATCATAAATACTAAAAGTATCAGCAACAGCCACAGCCACAAGCTACTGTTTTTATTATTATTAATTATCATAAACAGTAAAAGCCCCAGCAACGACCACAGTGACACGCTAGGTAGAAACAGCTGATGACAAAACGAAATCTTTTACACAACAACGAAGAGCCTTACTCTTGACAGGATCCCAAAAATCTTCAACACGGTGGCCGCTTTCATCAAAATGGCTCTCCACTTTCAAGCCCGTTTCCTCCATCATCTTTAGCAGCTCAATCTGTCGATCGATCAATGGGTCCTCAAAACCTCCAATCATCATTACCTTCCATCCTAGTAACTTGATTTTCTCTAATATCTTTGACCCTCCTCCCACCATTGGATTGCAGTACTCGTGATCACGGTCAACCCCGATTGGTAATGATAACTCCCACATTAAATTGTTATAATGTAACGGTAAACCTTTATCGTTCATCAACCTAATCTCCGACTCGGTGCTCTTCACCCCACCAAAGTAAGGTTTGTTCAGTATTAGTCCTTCAATTTTCAGTGGCAGCAAACTATCAACTTGTGAAGTTGCACGCAATCCTGCTTGATAAGCTATGTTGCCGCCTGCGCTATCGCCCATTAAAAAGCAGCGAGAGAAGTCAGCGTATTTCTGTAACCAGTCATCTTGGTTTGTCTTGATCCAGTGCAAGACTTCCATCGCATCATCGTAAGCTGCTGGCAGACGATGCTCGGGGGCAAGCCTGTAATCAACAGACACGATGATAGCAGGGAATTCGAATGCAATATCCGAACAAAGTTCATGATACAGATTTGTGGCAGCACTTAAGAGAATGAACCCTCCGCCGTGGAAGTAAACTATGAGAGGGAGCTTGGTGGAAGAGGAAGAATCAGGTGCTTGACTTTGACGGGGTACGAATATCCGGACCCTAGTGTTGTTTGATTGGTTGATTGGAACATCTTTTGAGAGAGCTGTCGTGTGTTGATCTGGATCTGGCGTGGCTAAGACGTTTGGGAACATGCCGTAGTTGCGAGTGAGGGTGCCGTCTGAATTGAGGACGAAGGGAGATTCTTGGTAGGCATCAACGGTGTAATCAAATGGAGCAATGTTATCGGACGACATATTATGTTATGTTAGGTCGATGTTTGAACCGTCTATTGTTCTGTTTTGATTCCTCCGTTATCGTCCTTGTATAAATAGCGGCGGGCCTTGGCATTTGCTTATTTGATTATTCGTTTGGGCCCGGTAGTTGGCGAGGTTGAATAGTCAAGAAAACTTGACGGCCAAACAGCTTCAGATCCACGTGATTATAGTCAAAGCTACGATCAGACTTGAAACAGATAATTGATGCCGTCAGGACTTTACTAGTTGAAGTAGCAGTCTGATTAGGCTTTGATTATTGTGCATATGATTTGCAAAAGCAATATATATATATATATATACATATATTTTTTAATATAAAAATTTAAATTTAAAATAAAATATATAAAAAAATTAAATAAAATTTAAAAAATATAACATAAAAAAATAAAAATTCGAACTTGAATATATTTTGTATAAGACAAAAAATAAAAAAAAATAAAGGAAAGAAAAAAAAAGTGAGAATTCTTGATGACATATATATATATATATATATATATATAAAAGATGGAAATATTTGGTGAACAAAAGTTAATGAAAAGTCGAAATTTAAACATATTTGGGCAGAAGAAGTTGAATTTTGCAAGCAAACTCTTCAAAACATGTGCCTTTGCATACCAGTTGATTTTATTGACTTTTGAAATATGCTACGACGGTGGTAGAAGTGGCGATACAAACGAAGATAGAAAGGGTAATGGATGTCTTTCTGAGAAGGTAGAGGTGGAACCCATTGATGAGAAGACAACTGAAATTCATGTTTTATTCTAGAAAAAGTAGAATAACTATCATAAGACTTGGAAAAAAAAGTAGGAAAAGAAATAAACTGGCAAATTGAACAAAATCCAAACCTCTTGGTTCATAATTTTAGAGGGCGAACAGGATTAACCCACTGTCCCGTGTGAGTATTAAACCGATTCTCAAAGCTCGAGAGTTTTGGCAAGGATTAATATGCTTATCGTGTTTGAGCCAAAATAGGCTCATAGTCGAGCTCGTATGGGTTAACTTGGTCCATAATCTTTAGAAGTTATATGTAGCCTATTAGGCACTATCCCACCCCGGCTTCTTCTCAGAATAAAACAGTAAGTGTTCAGCCAGCCCTTTGCGGAAAACACTGTGCTGTTTCGTCGCAGTCTTTGTGATCTGCGAGAATAATGACAAGGCAAAAACACATGCTAGCATTCTAGATAACTAAAGATCATCGTAACGAAGCCAACACGATCGTATAATTATCCCTTCTGCTCGATCATCTTCAACAACTCATCAATCTGACCATCAATCAATGGGTCCCCATTAACCCAAGTCACCAACACCTTCCATCCTAGCAATTTTAGTTGGTCTAAGATCTTTGACTCATCCCTTTCCGTTGGATTGCAATATTCATGATTCACGGTCGGCCCCGATTGGTAATGATAACGTCCACGTCAGATCAGTAGCTCATAACGGAAGGAGCGAATCATTTTCCGACCTTAACTCTGACTCGGTCCTCTTTTCCCCACCAAAGAATGGATGATTGAAAATCAACCCTCTGATCTGATCTTCAGCGGCAACAGATTTATCAACTTGTACAGCCGCACGCGGTCCTGCATGGCAAGCTATGTTCCCACCTTAGCTATTGCCCATCAAAACACAGCTAGAAAAGTCGACATATTTCTGTAACCATTCTTCTTCTGTTGTCTTGATCCTGCAAGACTTCCAGAGCACCGTCGTAAGCATCTGTTGTCTGCTGATAGAATCACAGAAGAAAGTTCGGCTGCGGTATTTGAGCAAAAATCATGAAACATTTTTGTGACTGCAGTACGAGTTGTGGGTAGGATTGGTACTGTTTTCAGCGGGCCTGGGAGTAATTATATATGATTTCATTTTTGTAAATGGGTAGGACTGGTACTGTTAAGCTAGAAAATGAGGCCATATTCGGCCCTCTCTACAAAAAATGAGTTGGGAAGGAGATGACAATACCCGATCTGGTCCAATTTATTGCCATCTCTAGCAATGGGAGGAAGCTTGGTGGTGGAAAAGGAAGAATCAAATGCTCGACGGAGAAGGAATATAGGGATCCATGTATTGTTTAATTGGTTGAAAGGAACACCTCAGGAGAGAACCAGGGTTTGGTGATTATCTGAACAATATAGATTGAATTGTCTTGCCTTTTTTATTTTTGATTCAATTCTGTAATTATATTTATAAAGAGCAATGAATTTATGTTCATTTCTCAATTTTAATTAATATTTACTTAATGAGAAATTAAAGACAACAATAATTTTCTCTCTACCGAAAGTCAGACAATACGTATTAATTATTATTTTTAATATTATAAACACTAGAAGCATCAGAATTATCACATCAGCAACAACCACAGTCACACGCTATGTAGGAACAGCTGATGACAAAACGAAATCCTTTACACAACAACGAAGAGCCTTGCGCTTGACAGGATCCCAAAAATCATCAATACGGTGGCCGCTTTCATCAAAATGTCTCTCCACTTTCAAGCCCTTTTCCTCCATCATCTTTAGCAGCTCAATCTGTCGATCGATCAAGGGGTCCTCAAAACCTCCAATCATCATTACCTTCCATCATAGTAACTTGATTTTCTCTAATATCTTTGATCCTCCTCCAACTATTGGATTGCAGTACTCGTGATCACGGTCAACCCCGATTGGTAATGATAACTCCCACATTAAGTTGTTATACTGTAACGGTAAACTTGTATCATTCATCAACCTATTCTCCGACTCGGTGCTCTTCACCCCACCAAAGTAAGGTTTGTTCAGTATCAGTCCGCTAATTTTCAGTGGCAGCAAACTATCAACTTGTGAAGTTGCACGCAATCCTGCTTGATAAGCTATGTTGCCGCCTGCGCTATCGCCCATTAAAAGGCAGCGAGAGAAGTCAGCGTAGTTCTGTAACCAGTCATCTTGGTTTGTCTTGATCCAGTGCAAGACTTCCATGGCATCGTCGTAAGCGGCTGGCAGACGATGCTCGGGAGCAAGCCTGTAATCAACAGACACAATGACAGCAGGGAGTTCGAATGCAATATCCGAGCAAAGTTCATGATACAGATTTGTGGCAGCACTTAAGAGAATGAACCCTCCGCCGTGGAAGTAAACTATGAGAGGGAGCTTGGTGGAAGAGGAAGAATCAGGTGCTTGACTTTGACGGGGTACGAATATCCGGACCCAAGTGTTGTTTGATTGGTTGATTGGAACATCTTTTGAGAGAGCTATCGTGTGTTGATCTGGATCAGGTGTGGCTAAGGTGGTTGGGTACAGGCTGTAGTTGCGAGTGAAGGTGCCGTCTGCATTGATGATGAAGAGGGATTCTTTGTAGCTATCAACGGTGGAATCGGACGGAGCAATGTTACCGGACAACATATTATGTTATGTTAGGCCAACGCTTGAACTGTAGTGTTGCTCTCTTTTGATTCCTTCGTTGGAGCGTACAGGTATAAATAAGAAAAAGTTTCATAAGATGAATTTGTCTTATTATTGATAAAAAAATTTAAAAATAATTAAAAATAATTTTATTTAAATTAAATAATATAATTTATTTTAATTTTTTATTAATAAATGCAATTTTCACAATTTATGCCACAAGGGTTTAGCAGTTCATATGGCAAGACTGTCTGTCTAGGCTTGACAAAATATGAATTATAACAATGTTGAATAAAGTCTACCAATGCAACTTGTAACTTGTGTTTTGGTCAAATATGAATCAAAGTAAACCAATTTTAAATAAATGACAATTTTATTTATTTATAATATATTCATAAAATTTTGTTTATTATCGTAGTCAATTATAACACAATATATTTATATATATATATATATATATAATAAAATTTTATAAAATGTAAACGAACATATGAATAATATGATATAATAATTTTTTAAAGTGTACATACTGTAAATTTGATTTGTCTAAAAAGACTTGGTTATAATGAATCACGTGTATGTTATTTTTTTAATATAAAATTTTAAAATATAAAATAAATAATATAAATTTTAAGAAAGTATAACATATTTAAACACAAACATAAAATTTGTGACATTTTATAGTCAAGATAAAAGTGAAATAATTACTAGAAAAAAAGCGAGCGAAAAGTGTAAAGCGATTTGGTGATGTAGGCAAAAATACATATATTGGAGTGATACTATCCAATGTTATATGAGCAGGGCAAGAATTTTGTGAATGGCTAGTTAATGTGGTGTGATGTTTTTCTCTCGCTCATTGATTTGGGCTTTGGAAAGTGGTTAGAACGGGGGGAGTGCAGTGGGGGCTGTGGAAATAAGGTCTGGGAATGTAGTGAAGGGGGCAGTGAGCAGAGGATTCGAAATGTTCAACAAATCCGAGTTTCGGGGTCGCACAAGCTCTTGTATCAATTGAGGGCCGGCGGAAAAATAGGAGGGGATACGGGAGGGGTGGTGATATAAGTGGGAGCGGGGCGGAGTAATAGCTATGGACGTCTGACGTTAAGGTAAGCCATTATTAGTATGCACGGAGTGGTGGGGAGCGTACGCTCGTCTATTCGTGTGTGCCGGGTTTGCATACCAGTTAATGATACTTGGTGACTTTAATGTAGGATTTAGTTGAAAGTCTCTACATACGGTGTCGCTAAAGTATAGGATATTGGGAACTGATTATCTTGAACGTAGCAGAGAGAATTATTGGCCTCCAACTGTAAGATAGGATGTGAGACGAGGTTAAGGGATTATGTGTCCTCTTAGTCATATGTCTACATTGATGGATTCGGGGGACGAGTATGCAGAGAGTTTAGTTGGGGGGAGGATTATACACCTTCAGTCTGTAATAGATTTTATAACGATTGTAAATATAGAAGAGATTTATAAGTATGGCATCGTATATTTAATAGTTATTCTCTTGTAACCGAGTATTAGTTTTAAAAAAATATATAAAAAAAAAAAAAAAAAAAAAAAAAAAAAAAATCTGTTACTTCATTTTTGGGTAATTTGTCTTAATTTATTAGTTGTGTTCTATTGATGTGAATTATGAAATGTTGGCGACATGACCAGGTAAGTA